>BMAU01005152.1:0-35314 GCA_019973935.1 Trichonephila clavipes | reverse complement strand
CTCTCTCTCTATACTGACAATGCTAAATTGGCTGTTTTCGATGTATCTTCTCTCAAAATCTATTTCATGTACATGAAATATTTCATACTATTAAAGTACACCTCTCTCATTATACTAAAATGAGCTTTTAGCTAATTTTGATTTTTTTAATAAATTATGAAATATTTTATCAAACATTGCGAAATTTGACCCATTTTTTACTAAAAAAATTTGTAAAAATTAAATTTTTGAGTTTTTTACAAAAAGCTCATTTTAGTATATATTAGACATAATTATAAATAATTCATAAAAAATTTACATACCTGTGAACAGTAGTTTCTCAGAAAAGGTACATCGCACATTAAAATTTACATTTTGAGATAAATTGATTTTAATGTATACAGTGAGACTTCTAATCGGTTAGGAAATTAAAAAATAAAAGACTCAATTTAAAATAAAAGATACATGTTTTGGTTTATATCAGTCATTGCAGTTTTAAGCAAAAACAAAGTAATTTGTTTACAATTTTCGCCATTAAAATGGGCGTAGCCCAAATTCAACGATTATATAAAAATACGTTTTAAAGGCTTCTAAATACCCTAGAGGTTAAAGTAAGGTATTTTTAGAAAGGTTAAAATGTATGCAATTGGAAAATGTGAAAATCTCAAATTGTTAAAAAAATAAGATTTTAGCTTCCAACACCCTTTAAAAGTAACAGGAGAAAAAAAAATAAAATTTCTTTTGCTTTTATATATATTAAAAATATTTTTTCAACTTTGAATGAATCATTTCTTTAAAACTTTTATTTTTAACTTTTATTTTCTTGTTTGCAATAAATTGGGAGGAGTTTCTGTTGGCCGTGAAGTGGATAAAATGTTCATCACACAATACTCGCCCTAGGCAACAGCTGTGAATGAGAAACCTCCCATTTTCCACAACACAGAAACCGAAAAGGCAATAAAATTTTCCCCTTCAAAACCATTAGAGGACCCCACGCAATTTTAAGAGGGGAAGGCATAAAACTGTGGTGCGCTTTCGAAGAAGTTCGCAAAATTAAACAGAAACCTTTTCGCTACTACTAGCTTTGAAAAAGTAGACCGCTTTCCAAGTGAATTTCAATTAGCGGGTCATCCACTTAGAGGGTTAATATTACTTTCTGTTGTTATTCTGTTAAAATTTCAATATCCGCAAACAACGCCGTTCCTTAAATTATAACGGCGATTCAATGGAAACATATGGAAATGTTAGCGATAGAGTCAAATTTTCAACTTGGCAATTGATTGAACTGTGCAGAAAGCGATATGCTGTAGCACCTCCTGGTGAGGAGCTGCAACGAAGAAGATAGAACAAAACTCTTTTTCCATAAAAAATACATATACATGCCAATTTTCATAGTGATCGGTTGAGCAGTGTTGGAGTGAAACGAGGTCATACATATAAACAAACATCCATTTTTACTTTTTAGATAAACAAATAACATTAAGGAATCTTAAAGTTTGGATCATTAAAATAGTTTATAGAAAATTTACATGCAGAGAGAAAATCGTTTAACACAAAACTGAGAGGTTATGATTTTTTTCTCCTTGTGCTTCATTATCGCCTATGAAATAAACTTGAAAATATTTTGGTTGCCTATTGGTAGCAGAAAGCAAAGATCCAATTGTGTACTAAATTTTCCCTTGGATTGAGAAAGTTGGGCAAAATCCCTGCATCGAAACAATGTTATCCGTCCCAAAAGATGTCATATGGTAGCATGCACTGTATTTTCTTATGTTTTTTAGAAAACTGCGAGATTCATCTGTGTCATAAGAGAAAAGTTATTTAAGAGGTTCAACTGGCTCGTCTATTGAAGGAAGGACTACTCCCCCCCCCCGAACAATACATGCCTGCAGATTCCTCTTTCCATTTAAGAGCACCGCAAAATCAGCAGTATTCAGCATCGCTTCTATTTTTATAAGCTTGTGGCTTTCGTAATCAAGAGATTCGTCATACTCAAATGCTGCTTTATCGAATACCCCCCCTCACGTGTTTTTTGCGCCACTGTTGTGCCCTTTCAGCAACAGCACGTTTGCGAGATTCAGCTGCTTCAATGGTTTTTGTATCTCTCTGAGACGCAATATAAGTTGCATGCTAAAGACGCCGAGCTTGGAACTGCTCTGGTATCTCAGCAGCTCTGTAAGCTGCCTCACTCTCCGCCTGTTCAAACCTTGGCAGTTCGGCTTGAGGAAACGTTTGGTTAAATCTAGGTACTTTCTTAGGTCTAGCTATATTAGAGCTTTGTGAAAGATTAGACTTACGCTTTCGCGGCATAATTCTTAGTAGGTGATTTTTCTACATTTCCAAAAAATACAGTTCGGCAGTTATTATTTTTATACTTAAAAAATGCAATACCTGCTTATTCAATTAAAACTACAGCGTTTTAATTAACTACAAACGACAAACAAAGTTGCAAATTTGTCCAAATGATGTAGAGTAGTGTGAAAGACTTAATTTATCAACTTTAAATACCATAAGTGATAAAAGTAAGTTTTCTTCTGAAATAAAAAAAATAATGATCACAAAGCAAAAAAATTAGAATCGAGTATGCACTGGTGTCCGGGGAACGTTTTGCTTCATACATGAAAGATAGATATATGCTGACGTGGCACACCAGAAAAGCTTGCAGATGGCAGAATTTTTTCCTACTTACTTGACAATTATCGTTATGTTTTGGACACTTCACACAATATCTTTATATCTTTATAAATTATATCCTATGTGTTATTCTGATTTATAAGCGATATTATTGTAAAGTTTCATTAAAATCCATTCATTTGTTTTTGCGTGAAAGAAGGCCAAACATCCTCACAAACTTTCGCTTTTATAATATATATTAGGATTAACAAATATGGTATTTTTGTTCAGCTGAGATATGCAAAAAGCTTTTTTTTTAAAAAATTGCCATTCACGTAAAATTAAATCATTAAAAATTTATTTATCCTTCAATCTGTATTGTTTAATTTTTCAATTCCCGCATGCGAAAGACGGGTAAATCAGCTAGTAATTTATATAAAAGGAAAGCATAAAAAAATAAGAGCATTTTCAAAGTATGTGGCTTTTGCTGATAACACTCAATTGAAATCTCAAGGGAAATCACCGTTTTGTTCAGGTAAAATCACCACGCCTGCAAAATTCGACCAGTTTAAACGTAAAAGAATTGATTGTATGCACTTACACTTTCTGGTATTCTAAACTTCTTTAGCTGTTTGTAAAGCTGATGTTAAGTGATGCTTCCAAGCATGGTTCCAATGTACACCATAAATTAATGACTGATATTAAAATACTCGTTTACAAATGTAATGGCGCAATAAAATACATTGTATCAAGAGAAGCCAAGTTATCAGCAATTGCGGTTTATATCCCCAAATAGCTTGCCATACGATTTTCTAAACACTTAAGATAACTTCTAAAAAGCACCTTTCACACAATAATTAATACAAGATTAGAAACACGTTTATGTTGATACTTATCGGAAAATAAGCTCAGCCATTTTCTGGCCCCAGCCTATCAACAGCAAGCTCTTACGCGGAATATTTATGAAGTAGAGGTGCAAT
Organism: Trichonephila clavipes; assembly: GCA_019973935.1. NCBI lineage: Eukaryota > Metazoa > Arthropoda > Arachnida > Araneae > Nephilidae > Trichonephila > Trichonephila clavipes. The sequence goes on along the minus strand of BMAU01005152.1, from coordinate 31,742 downwards.
ATTGTACTAAACTACTCAAATAATTCCTGCAAGAAAATTAACAGCCATCAGAGGTGACCACTCCTAGTATTATAATTAGCCACACGCAAAAAGGCACCGTAAAAAAATTCAAAAAAGACAGAAAAGATCAAAAAAAGAAAAAAAACGCATAGAAAAAAATAAAATGTTTTCATATTTATCACAGCTGCATTTCAAGCTACAGCTGCGTTTCAAATTTCTTTTAGTATTCAAACAGCGTTTTTTGCCTTTGCGTGCATGTCCAAACATGCGTGTAGCTCCCAACGCCCTCTTGCGTGGCAAAGTGGCATAACATATGATGACTGATGAACGGTATTAATGGCGTTTTCTTGTTTCTACCCCTAACACTGTCGCGTCATGGAATGGCTAATAAATTTACATGCCAACATCAAATACCACACGCGAACCGGGTATAAGGTCGAAAAATATGGAAATGCAGGAATATTGACTATAGGGTAATCAGAGCTTGCTGTTGCATATATATTTCTCGTTGGCATCTTTTTTACATGATGAGTTTTAGCTTCTGTAATTCCGTGCTTAGAAGAGGTAAAGCAATATTCACATGACTTTGTTGCGCTTTGAAAAGTTAATGAGCCGCGGGTTTAAATTCAGTATGGGGCTTGTCAGGGACATCATTTTTTTTATTTCCCTTCCACCCCGATTGATTGCATGGACGTTTATGTGGATAGAGTTTTTAATATGATAGGCGGTTGCTATTCATCTAAGTAAAAGCAATGTCTGAGAAAATTACTTGGAAATTGTTTTCTATTCCGAAAATCGCAAACGAAAGCTTTCATGTTGGGTAATTAGAATTTAAATAGGTAAATAGGTCAGGGCACGAAACGTTTGCTGAATTTGGAATCAATTTAGGATGGATTTGAAAAGGAAATATATTTGAAAGTGAAATTTATCAATGCGAAATAAGTGTTGAAAAGGTAAGACACAATGAAAAAGTAAATATTCATAAGAAAACACTAACTTTTAGTCTAATGAAATATTTTACATTTTCTGCATACAACATAATTCTGCTTTAAATAAGTAGTTTGTAAAGACACACTATTTATTTAATATTCTTCGAAGCAAACCTACGTGGGGCTTAAAATAATTTTACTCTAATACACTATAACATATTTATATCGATGCTGTTGATCTATTTCTTTTTTATTCCGTATTAATACATTTTCTTTATCCCAGCATTTCTAAAACTGTGGGGCTCGTCCCTTAAGGGAGCGTGATAACTCTACGAGGAGGGCGCGAGCATATTGAAAAGTTGTAAGCAAAAGATTATTTTTACATATACATATATTAATTTACTGAATGTAAGCAAATAAAATACATTCTAGCATATTAAAAAATGAAATGCCTATTTTTACACTGATATGATACACTTATGAATGTATCAGTACTGCACAATGTATTTCTTCATATTTAATTTAACAATACTATAAGAAGAAGTTTAATAATTTGCAGTGATCCGGTGGATTTGTCATATATAAAATAAGGAACAAAACTTTTAATAATTTGTTCTGTTTGCAATTAGTCCTTAACTGACGGCAAAAATTTACGCGATTCGCTCCCTAATGACACCGTTTACCACGTAGGTACGCGTGCGGGATTTATTTGGAAGGGGAGGGGAGTGAATAAATAAGCAAATCATCTGAGAGAAATAAGTAAATTCTTCGCAAACACTATCAAGGTTATTTTATTGCATTCCAAATCCTTCAGAATAATTTTGTTGATAGCAGTGCACACAAAAGATCGTACTTCGGAAAGACGTATATATACGTCTGGGGAAATTAATGTTTTGGGTTAGAAAGAGGTTTATATACGCCGTTGGCACTTAAGAGGTTAAAGTCGTATTTCAGCTTTAGCGGAAAGTATAGTATAACTGAATTCAGTATATTGTTATTATATTCTAAGGAAGGGGATCGTGATGAAAAATTATGATTGAATAATGGATCCCAAATATTGAATGTTTGAGAAGCACTACTTTATACTATGTGTATATATATATACAGGATTATTTATAATTCCCTCCAAGGTTGTGGAGCGCTGTAATAAAAAGAATAAATAAATAAAAACTGAGACGCGCGTACGCGACGAATACAGCAAAAAATAATGTATGAAAAAAAATTAAATATGGTATACTTATTTTACAAATATTCTATAGTAAGCTGAACAATCATCCTTCTTTAATAGGTTCTTTCCTTCCTCAAAAAGTGTCTTATTATTTGTCTTCTTTTTCATTATTTTAAAACTAATATCAATCTATGTATTTAGAGACTCGAGTTCGAACAATTACGCGTCATGTGCCTGTCGGAGATATTAATTTATTTTGTACATAATCAGTCATTCTTTTTTCCACAAGACGATTCAAAAGATTGATGGTGAACATATTACAGCTACAAAAGTTAGTCTCGTTTTGAACGATATTTTTTTTCAATAAAAATCATGAACCGAAGAAGAAATTATTATTTTAATAAAAACAAAAAATGTCAAATTTGCAATAATCAAATCCAGGCATAACGGAAAAGTTTATGAATGAAGTGCATAATTTTTTTCAAACAAGTTTCCACTATGTCGAATAATTATCTGAAATAAATATCACAGGAAATAACAGTTTCCAATGGTGTTTTTCGACTTCATCACAAGTAAATTAGGTTGATATAAAAAATTCTGTCGAGTTTTTATCGGATGAAATGCCTCATATTAAAATTGATGACAATTGTCGGAAGAAATAAGAAGACTGAATATATATTTAAATTCGGATAAATTAGCGCAAAAGGATAGTCAGCATGTTGAAATTGATAAGAGATTGGTGGAAATAGTTAACTATTTTTAAAATGAACACATTATCTCTCCATAGGAAAAATTTAGTTATTCTTGTTGAATTTACGTTGTGCTGCCATAAAACTAATGCAGCCGTTGAAAGAGTTTTTTCAACTGGTAATGATGTTTGTGACAAATGAGAAATCAAGGTCGAATATTGACACTTAAGCTGTATCTCTTACCGTACGGTTCAACATGAAGGATTTTTCTTGCTCCAAAATTTCCGATGTATTAGGAAAAGATATATTGACAAAAAAATTTAATCAATCGAAAAATACTTATTTAAGTAAGTAATTAAAAGTGATGTAAGCGTAATTAGTGTATTTTTGTGTAAATTCCTAAAATTTTTCATATTTTTACGTTGTAATTATCTCTTAAATGTTTCGCCATATTTTTCATTGTAAAAAAATTGGTTACCTTATCTATATGTGAACCATTGGTCACACGCCAAACATTAATGTGGAAGTCCAGTTCCTGCCACACTCAACTCAACATGGTACTTTTAACGCTATTGACAGCATGTATTATTCTTTAATGCATTTCTGCTACAACTCGCAGCGAAGTGCGACGAGAACTTGAGATTTATATAAAAGACCAAGAGTTATTGGATGACACGGATGACAAAGAAAAATCAACATGTTATTTTAATAAATTTGAAAGTGCCATGTTGAGTAGAATGTTGCAGCAATTCTAGACTATCGCATTGATACATGCCGTGCAATCAACGGTTCACATATAGAACGTCTGCACCATATGTAAATAAAACTAGAATTGCTTCTATGTACCTTCGAATGCTCTTTTTTGCTGCATTGGTCTTACATATTTTACTAGCTGATATACTCGCTCTTCGCACGGGTGAATTGAAAAATTAAACAGTACAGATTGAAGGGAAAAGAAGTTTTTAATAAGTTACGCCTCGTAACTACTCTTTTGCATCGATTTTTGAAAACACCTTCCTATGCTGATCTCTGCTCTGCAAAAGTAACACATTGTTACAAATTTTGAGTAATGAACGCTTAAAATAGTGTAAATAATGCATAACTAGATGAGTGTAATATGTTAATATTACTTTCTGTTGTATTTATTTTTTGTTAAATTGGTAGGATTCGCGAGCAACTCACTTTCTTACATTATAATGATGATGTAATGGAAACAGCAAAATGTTGGTGATAGAGCTAGGTAGGCATCATTTTTGGCGACACTGGTGGCAACATGGCGATGAATTGTGCAGACGTTGATATGTTGTAGTGCCGCCTGGTGGAAAACTGCAACAAAGAGGATAGGACGAAAACCTTCTCCATAAAAAAATACATTCGCATGGCAATTTTCAAATTGATTGTTTGAACGGTTTGGAGTGAAGCGAGGTCATATATGCAAACATCCAATTATATTTAGAGAGATTAAAACTTGGAGAGAATTATAAATAACCCTGTATATCTTTTAATATATTAATATTTAAATAATGACATATTTTTTTATTCCTTAATTTTTGGGCACCGCACTTTTTGAATGCTATATCTGCGCGTTTATTTTATCTATTTAACTTAGACATGATAGCATTTCTCAAATAATGCACTCTATAACTAGCTTTACAAAAATACAGAACTTTATCACAGTTGTACGGTAATTAAAATACTCGGAACCGCATATACCACGGGAAATTCGCAATAGTCTGTATTCCTCCATTCTCTTTGTTAATTTTCTCTTGAGGGGGGTTGTATAGGCCACCACACCCTGACATCTCCATGATTCAAAGTACATCTACAGTTGGACTGTAACAAAATCAACGTATTTTCTATTTTCGTAAGCGGATTATTTTAGCATTATTTAAAAAAAAAATTTTTATTTGAAATTATTTTCCGTAAATATCATTAATCATAACACAATTATTCGATTCGAACCATAAAGGAAATCGATATGATGTTTCAAGAAAATGATGTTTAAATTGCTGTTTTTCAAGAATTCCGATAACTTCGTTAAGAATAATATGCTTAATAGTTTAATATTATTTTTTGAAATTCAGTACACATGATGAACATAATTCTTTTCGGAAATTTCAAGCTTTTTTTTCTTTTAAAAAAACAGATTCTGCTTCAGTAGTTGAAATTAAATTTTGTCGAATAAGTGTGGAGATATATATTAAAAAAATATCATGTTCAAAACACATAATTTATAAAAATAATATCTAATTTAAGATCTCTTAAGCCCATCATATATAGAAGAGCAACAAAAAAATTGATTACAATTATTCATCGAATAATTTATTAATTGTTGATCCCTCAGTATATTATTCAGAAGTATTTATTTTAGTAGCAGGTTACGTAAGATTCATTTCTGAAAAGTAAACCATTATTGCGAAATAAGAAATTATAATTTATTCTATTAAAATTGTATTGCTTATGTACAGAAATTCTTGAAAATATAAAATACATATTTTGATTATATTTATTTGCTCCTTTGAATTTTTAATAAAGTTTTTGAATATTTTGTTAAAGATTTCACATTTATATATATATGCAAATAATTTTAAAACGTTATTTTAAAAATGCATTACTCGTTATGGTTCAAACTTGTAATACAATCACTTGACCTCCAAACATTTTTCAAATCTTTAGACAAATGAAATCAAATTTTACAAAACAAATCAGGAGAATATAAAGAACTACCATTTAAACCAATATAATATAATCATGCCAGAAAAAATGCAGAATATTCTTTTTAATTATTAATTACCCCTTACTTAATTATAGTTTTAATTTTCTTAGGAATGTAATATGTCCATGTGACTTAGAAGCATATTCATGTTATGTATAACCCACTCAAAGATTAATCGGTCTGTTAACTAAGCTAAATTCCCGATGTGGCCCACATAATCTATCGTTTAGTTTTTTAATTTATTATCTGACACAAACGTAGCGTGATTCAAAGTACAGGGACAAGGTGTAGTATACTTTACCCCAGTGCTTCTCAAACTTGCAATACTTGCGACCCAATTTCCAATCATAACTTTCATCGTTCTTACTCGAAACAACAACAATGTACTGAATCATAACTAATGTAACATCGTTCTCTGTCGCAAAAAATATATGCACGAAACAACAATTCAATGTACTGAATTCAATAAACAAATAAAAAATTCAGAACAAAATATCATTTTATTAAGAAAAGGTTAAAATCTATACAAGCCGAAATTCGGCGTGGCATCGATATATCACTTATGACCCCCTGTGGAAGATCCTGCCATAGTCTTTGCATCTGCGCATATCTCGGGACGGCTGCAGTTGCCTTCCCAGCGCGTATACATATTGGCGAAAGATCTGGTGACCTGGCAGGCCATGGTATCATATATATTGTTGGGATATCGCGCAGTATGTGGACGAGCATTATCTTGTTGATAAATGGCACCTGGGCGAATAGTTACAATATAATTTTAATTAAAACCATTTAAATTCGTCTCGCGGTGGTTTCTCTTGATCAAGATAAATATTAATCTTTGTCCAAAATTTTGTACATGACATGCCGATGAGAATAACTAATAATTATGTGTGAACCTTGTTCTTAACTTAGTATTGATAAACAAATTATAAAAGTACGTTATGTATTTATAAGTATACTAGCTGGTATACCCGTTCTTCGCACGGGTGAATTTAAAAATGAAAAGATACAGACTGAAGGATAAAGAAGTTTTTAATGAGTTAATTTTAAGTGAATTGTATAAATTAAACACACAAATAAAGCTTTTTACGTAACTCAGCTGAACGAAAAAACCATGTTTGCTAAATTTTAAGTTTTTAGATATAATTGGTGATATTTTCATTATTGTTATTATTATTTATAACGCCCCGTAACTTTCTTGTGGGTCGATTTTTTAAAACACCTACTTGCTCAGCAAAAGTAACACATTGTTACAAATTTTGTGTAATAAACGCTAAAAATAGTGTAAATAAATTTTATCTGGATGTGTAGTACGTTAATATTACTTTCTGATGCATTTATTTTATGTTAAATAGCTGTTACCCGCGACTTCGTCCACGTGGAATTTAACAAAAAAGTGTTTACTCACTTCGCAGAGTTTACGAAAACATTTCTTCTGCTTTGTGAATCTATGTTTCTTTTTTTTTTTCTTTTCTCTTTGTTGAGCAAGGGGTGAAAGGGACGCTTGCCTTTGATACTGTCGATGGGTGAGGACTAAAATCTTTAGAATCAAAATAGGTATAAGTAGCAAGTAGGGTGAAACGCGAACACAAACGAAGCCGCATGGAAGGGGGTGAAAAGGATGCATGACCTTTGACAATGCAGTTAATGACAGTAAAATCCTTAGGATCAAGACATGAATGGGAAATGTGGCGAATGGCAGCAACATAATCAAAGAAAAAAGTTTGATATAATTACTAGCAATCGTTTTGACAGAAGGCTCGCGAAATAAAATAATTCCTATTAAATAAAAATAATCCCTATTGAATAAAAATAGTCCCTATTGAAAATAAATAATCCCTATTTGAATCGGATATTGCTCACTATTTCATTGGTTTTAATTTTATTTTCTCGGAATACTATTTTTTTTCTAAAATAAAAGTAGTCTAAGTTATTCTTTATAACATTAGCTATCTGCCAGTGAAAGTTTCGTCAAAATTGGTCCAGCCGTTTCAGAGATTATCCCAAACAAACATAAGAATAGAAAGACAGACAGACAAAAAATTTTAAAAATTTATTTTTTCATATAAGTACCGTATATACTTTTAAATGCATTTTGTAAAAAGCTGTTAATTTCAAATTACAAACAGACACTTCATTTTTATTTATATGTATAGATTATATCTGTGTAGATGTGTATATTTCTTTTATTATGCCTGAATATATTTCGTTTTGCTTATTTTCAGTAAATTTGTTATATTTTTCAATCTTTTATTTCGACTTTTCGACACGTACCCCCCCTCTGTAAGGTTATCACAACCCCTAGGGAAGCACATCCCACAGTTTGAGAAACGCAGCCTTACCCTGAATAGTTCACCCAAGGGGACTACCGAAGAACATCCACCTTCAAAGTAGTCCCCTTGGACAAAAATACACTTCTCTTAGCGTTTGTATAACTTCTGGAAGTACAGCGGGAAGCCCTTTTTCACAACCTTCCTTAAGGCCTACTGCGATGCTACTTTCACTCCATCTGATGACACAAAACGCCGTCCCGGTAAATGTTTCTTTACTGATAGGAACAGGCAAATGTCACACGGAGCTTCATCTGGTGAATAGGGGGATGTGGAAGCACGTTAGTGAGAGTTTTAGCGAGTAACTCTTTTACCAATTGGGGTCGATGTGCTGCCACGTTGTTGTGCAAAAGGTATCAGTCATCACTCTGCCAGAACTGAGGTTGTTTGTGACGAATGGATTTCCTCAAACAATGTCTCCAAGAAGTGTGTAGCCTCAGCGATTTGTTCAAGTGTTTGGCGATGATTCTATCGAAAACATTCAGACAACAACGCAACATTGTCCGCGTTTCGTGAAGTCGAAGGTCATCCACTGTTTTAATTGTATTCGATGGATTCTCCGTCCTCTTTAAATTCGTAAACCTTGAATCTCGCTATGATAGATTCAACATACACCTTACAAAGTCTCCATTGGTGTTTTACCTAAGCTCTGACAGAATTTAATGTTGGACGCCATTAAAAAAGTCATCTTTCTTATATCGCAGAACAAAGCTAAATAACTTCGGAAGATAACAGCTGCCTTGTGTGGTTCAATCACATGACACGGACTAAACCAAGCTGGTACGTAGCTACGTAAATGTTATCTATTAGCCAAAGATAATTTTTTCAAAAAATATTTTCAGTATTTATTTTGGGGGGAAATGAGAAAAAAAAAGAAGAAAACCAACTATTTAAGGAATTTAAGAAATAATTTTTATCACTGAATAAAATTTTCTGAGTAATTTTACTATAAAATTCTTTTTTCTTTCCAATTTAGCACACTGACTTATCCCATATTGGAATGAATTATGTGAAGTACTATTTGAATAGGAATTAATGTTTTTCATTTTGTTGACAAGGGTTCCAATAAAATTTAAATGATCTTTATTGTAGATACAATTTAAAGACCGTAGTCTGCTGAATTTCGGTTAATTTTATAGTATTTTTGCCATGGTTGCCTTAAATCCAGTAACGGCCTCAGCACTATAATGAGCATTTTAGTATAGTGGATTTGTTCTGTATTTACGAACCCGAAGATTCCAGGTTCTGACCTTCATTAGTGACCCTGGATGAACTTTGAAACAACGCAACCTTCACGGAGCAGACGTGGCGCCAACTATCCACCACAAGAGCAACCAAAAGCTGCCAGCAGCAACTATTAAGCCGTCAAACCCAAAAATGACGCAACAACAACAATTCACACACTCGCCACAAATATGGTATCGTTCGTTTGCCTATTTCGTCTTTAGCGTTTTTGCTTTGAACGTATTGGGAGTAAAGGAAAGTTCTGTCGTTTTCTTCAAAATAAAAGAAATAAATTCTTAACTTCTTATGTGAACTTTAATCTAAAATATAATTCCTTTGTTAGCTACAACTGTTTCCAAATGTTCTGGAAGCTATTCTAACCACGTGGAAATGAAGTCATTTGTATTAAAGACAAAGTATCCTTTTACTGTCATTAGAACACATGCATAATTTGTAAATTTTTTCCATTAAGAAAGTTTCACAGCGACCCATCAGTCTTGTCAAAGTTGATAGTCAGATGGGGTAATATCAGGAGTATATGCTATGTGTATAACTTTGGTAAGTTTTCCCAACCCACCTCTGAAAACGTTTGTGCAGTGTATCTTGACAAGTGTAGTCTAGCGTTGTCGTGACGAAGAATCACGCCATTTCTATAGTCCTAAGAAGGACATTTATGTTGAGTTTCTTTATTCAAAACATCGGTTTGGGAACAGTAACGACCATTTCATTGACTTTCAGCAGTTCATGTTGCACTATACCCTTATTGTCTCGCCAACAACGCAACATAACCTTCTTTTGATGTACGTTAGCTATTTATGTGGATGATGGGGTACACACATGATTTTTTCTTAGCCACGGGTTAGAAAAAACGGTTCACCACGGATTAGACTTTTCATGTCATTCTCTAAGTGATCCATAAATGGTTCCCTTTTGTGACAAACAATACTTAAAGAACATATCAGAATTATGTACATTAAGTTGTCTCCCTTAGTGTGTGTGTCACCCAAACAGAGTGTTTGGACACGAAACAAACCTTTTGACGGAATCGAAAGCAGTAGTTAAGTGAATTCCAAGCTTGAAGTTCATTTCTGTGGAAGTTAACTTCGTATTTGTCCAGATCATACTGCGTGGTACTTCGTCACTAACATCTGATGGCTTGACTTATCAGGGTTCAGCTTTAAAAGAAAAACCACCCAAACGACATTTCACAAGTTATCTTTCGCATGTTCGAGCTGTTACTGCTTCCTCTCCAAACGCGTCATACACATTTATTTTTGGCTCCATCTCGTTATTACCATTTTGGTCCTCAACAACATAAAATGTCTTAAGTGCTCTTTTTTTTCCCTGATATATGTTAACAGTTCTACACGTTTAAAAAAACTAAAATGCAAGACATTGTACATGTGTCACTAGTATACTAATCTAACTGTTCAAACCATTTCAGTCAGATCCGAATTCTTGCTAAGGATTGACAACGCATTCAAATGCACGTGTTCAAAAATGACAGAGTTTTCCCTTACATCCAATATTTCACTGTAATCGGAGATGTTTCTTAAAATAAATGTGTGCTTTAAGCATATTTAATCTTAAAATAAAATATTGATTTGAGAGCAAATTTTCGTTTCCTCAACAAATTAAAAAAAACAATTTCCTGCCACAAAATAATGCACGTTTGAAATATATTGAGTAAAGATATGGCAAATATTTTTCGAGATTTACAAAATGCTGCATAGAACGCCACTCGATAGAAGTGAAACTTCTTTGGTGACGTAGGAACATTGATTATCTGCTCTAATATTTCTAACTGACAGCGTACATGTCTCAATTGCTTAAATTAAATGAAAAGTATTCGTGGCGATTATTTCTGATACCAAATCCTAAGTAGGAAGATATGCTGGAATTTATGGGTATACAAAACTATTATATTTTGATAAATTTGGCATACTTTTCCTACTTAAACTTTGTCGGCAATTGTAACATTTTTTAATGTCTTCTAAATTAATTTCCAGTAAAATATTTTTCTTCTCAGCAACAGGCGTTCTCAAATAATCTCTAATCCACAATCTATCTCAAATCGAACACCCGTGACCGAAAGGATTATCGACAAATAACTTTTGAAAATCTTTGTGAGCTTTTTGATGGGTGAGTGAATATTAACGGCGCTCTGTTCAGCTACACGAGGGCTTTTGGTGACGGACTTCGCAATTTTGAACCACGGTCAAGTGACGAGGACGTCACCTGAACTGGCGCTCCCCCGCTCCTAACTACCACACCAACAGGAGGACATTTGAACTCTCGACAGATTTAACGTGCATCGCTTCCCTACGCGGCGGGTCTTTAGTGGTACTCGGCGCGAACTCATGACACGCCAGCCACATTCTGATACTTTGACCACTAGGCTACCGTGGCAACGCATTTTTGTGGATATCATAGTCTTTGTAACCTAAGATAGAATTTATTATCGATTCACATGCGTCAATTCCAACACGCACTAGACTTGATGAGGATTCTGTAGTTGACGGCACAGGGTGGTTCACAAAGTCCGTATTAATCTATGTTGTCATAAGAAGAGTCTATCCCATCCCTTAAACTCACCATTAAGACAGTATTTTGCAATGTTTTTTTTCCATGCTTGATATTCTCTCATGTGTACTCTGATGGAGATTTGGCAGTAGCACTTGATGAATTTGCACTATTGTTCTGTTTGTCATTAAACTCGGCATTACGAGAGTATTTTGCAATGTTTTTTTTCCATGTTGGATATTCTCTCATGTGTACTCTGATGGAGATTTGGCAGTAGCATTTGATGAATTTGCACTATTGTTCTGTTTGTCATTAAACTCGGCATTACGAGAGTATTTTGCAATGTTTTTTACGAGCTTGATATTCTCTCATGTACTCTGATCGAGATTTGGCAGTTGCACTTGATGAATTTGCATTAGTTTTCTGGGTTTTTTTGTCACTTTTTCGACTGGACTTGCTGCTAGTTTTTCTTTAATTTTCTGTCATGAAACTCTTTTCCTCTTTGTGCATTTCATTTAGGCATTCTGACTAGAATTAATAATAATCCAACGCAAATGAAAATTAAAGAAATAAATTAGCCACCGAACACATCGCCATGTAGCCAGCAATCTAAAGAAAATTTCAAAAAGGCACCCTTTTGCTGCGAGAGCTATTTTGTCTACTCCGTAATGCTCACCTCTAATAGGAAGGGGGGCAAGTTGACCAGCCGTAGACGTGGGCAATTACCCAACTTTTTCACCGATATGACACAAGTCTGTCCCCGCTTCCCCTACCTTTTCCTCCTCTGGCTCTCTACTAAGACGACGATTCGGGGACTACTTCCGTTCGCTTTTTCACTGTTACGCAAAACTGGGCAATTTTCTATTTCACACTCGAGCCCAAAAATGTTTCACTTCAAAAATTAGAAATTATAAATGCACTTTACCTGTCATATGTTTGACAATTATATTTTATTTCAGAAACTACTATTTATTCATTTATTTTGAATAGCTGCATTAAAAGAAATTTTACTGAGTTAAATAATTTAAAGTTATGTATTTTGCTTGTAAGTAATACTATATATATTACATGAATATTCTCATAATCTTTAATACTTGAAACAGCGTTTAGTGAAATAAATTCGAATGAATGATAAGAATGTCTACAAATAAAAATTTGATACCAATGTATGTAACAGATTCACAAATTGAGAGAAACAATAAAAACTCTAAATCGATGCAATGTACTTCATAAAACTAACTGTTTTATTTAGGTTGATCTATCTTTCTTTAGAGCAATATACACAAAAAATAAATATATTTATAATATATCATGAAAGTTTTTCGAGTCTTTTTCATGTAACGGCGAATGCTTATGTAATCTATAGTCACAATAAATTTATTTCTGAACGGTAAAGAAAACCTTTTATATCAAAAGAAATTATGTTAGTAATGAATTCTCTATTATACTACAAATAATATAGATCGTGATTGTAAAAGATGGATGATATAAACAACAAAAAAGAAATAAAGGGAGAAAGAAACAAGTAATATAAAAAAATAAATCAATTCCTACTTAAATCAATAAAGAAAAATTTATTTTAGCTAATTTTTATAAAACAGTTACAATTAATATAAATATGTATATACATATGACAGAATCACGACGTTGAGTGGATATTAATGTTTATTAATTATCATTAAAGTATCGTTTTGACACGTCACCAAAGTGGTCGCTAAGTCACTAAAAACGATGCCAACGTGGCTGTAATTATAATTATTTAAATAATTAGTTTAGTCAATAAATGTTTATTAATTATGTTTGAATTACTGTATTGTATCCAAAATAGCCATGAATATAAAATTTCAGCTCAATTGAGCGATTTAAAATGTATTTTATAAATGATTGAAAATCCCTCGAAGAAAAATAAAAAAATAAATATATACATAGTATGAGCTAATAGTAGGAATTGAAAAATAGTTTTATATAAGGTTCAAGTCGATTGCACAACATACATTAAAATATTATATAAACGGAAATATTTTTATATATTTCAATATGGATTACGTTTGGATCTGGATTGTAAAAAAAAAGTGGAAATACATTTAACAGTATTAATCAATTTTCTTTGAACTGCATTCAACTACTGATTATAATAAAGCAATTATTATTAGTAAATTGTTAAAGTAAAATAATGAATGATGGAAAGAAAAAAAAAATATGTAACATTGCATTCAACGCAAATAGAATAAATGAAACATGAATAAATTGTCAGCTAATTATTTGCTCATATAATCTCTCATTTGTAAGAAAACACACACATTGGCTTTAATCTTTTATTAGGCTATGGTATATATACTTACTACTGACTTCATTAATTTTTAAATGTCGATGGGAAGCTATTTTTCCACCTATGATTTGAGCGACTAGCATGACAAATAACATCAGGATTTACTATTCGCGTAAGATTAATAGATGGCCAATAGAACTTTAAGTTTTTTGAGCTGCAAGAAAACTGTTCCACAAACACACAAATGGCGTACAGTTCCAATGGTTGACCCTATGCGAACTTGACAAAAAACATATAGACATTGCTGTTTGTGCTCTTCTAAAGCACTTGAAAATAAAATAATTTTGTAAAGCTTGCAATGCCTTGTTATCTGATATTTTCTTTCTGAAATTTCGAGGAATGTAATATGCAAAAATTCTTAAGTTGTGTACTGAATACAAAATACATCTAATTTATAATTCTTTCAGTATATCTTTGTATTTAGAATTTTTTTTTAATTACATGCAATGCATATAAAAAAATGTAAAATTCATAGGATGCCCGTTCAATAGCTGCAAATGGTGATGGGAAATATACTTCCCCCAAAAGAAACTTACACTCATGTACACACTTTCAGTCATGCATCAGAGAGCCCAGAAGCATAACAATAGGGTAGGAAACCTTGCTTTAATTTCTAACCAATTTGTCGTTTTTATTTCCCTGGTACAATGATAGAAATATAAGGCAAATAATCTATCCGAAGCAGAATATACCATAAAATCCGGCGTAAAATCCTGCACCATTGTATACCGCGCACCTATAATTTCCAGCTGAATTCTTTAATTTTTAGGTATATTCGCCATATAACGCGCACCCCCTTTAACGAAGACGTGAAATAAGTATACATTGCTCTTATTTTTATAAGTCATGTATTCGATGTAAAGAGTGTTTTTTTTCCAGGTATAGAAGTTTCAGTTGGCATTACTTTCCAAGATGGCGACCGATTTAACAGCTGTCAAGTGATTTATTCTCAGTTTGGTTTGGCAATTCATCAAAACGATCATCAAGCAAGGCGTAGATTCGTCGAATGGGCCCCAAACGAGATTGCCATTGTTCCCGATTTTCATAAGCGAATTTTGTTTAGCGATGAAACGCGCTTCTGGTTGAAGGGCTACGTCAACAAACAAAACTGTCGCATTTCGAGTGAAGCTCATCCATAAGTGTATGTCGAAACACCGTTACATCCAGAAAAACTGACTGTTTGGTGCGCTTTATGGGTTGGTGGAATCCTTCTTCAAAAACGATGAAGGCTACAACGTTGCAGTCAATGGTGATCGGTATAGAGCCATGATTGCTAACTTTTTCATTCCTGAATTGAACAATCATGATGTTCAGGAGTTGTGGTTCCAACAAGACGGCGCAACATGTCACACAGCTCGTGCCACAATCGATTTATTGAAAGACACGTTTGGTGACCGCCTAATTTCACGTTTTGGACCTGTGAATTGGCCTCAAGATCTTGCGGTTTAACACCGCTAGACTATTTTCTGTGGGGCTATGTAAAGTCATTGGTCTATGCGGATAAGCCACAAACGCTTGACCATATGGAAGACAACATTCGCCGTGTTATTGCCGATATAC
This sequence comes from Trichonephila clavipes, assembly GCA_019973935.1. Classification (NCBI taxonomy): domain Eukaryota; kingdom Metazoa; phylum Arthropoda; class Arachnida; order Araneae; family Nephilidae; genus Trichonephila; species Trichonephila clavipes. Next base: position 16,274 of record BMAU01005152.1, on the reverse strand, counting down.
GGCCACAAATGTTGGAAAAAGTCATCGAAAATTGGACGTCCAGATTGGACTACATCCGAGCCAGCCGAGGATGTCATATGCCAGAAATCATATTTAAAATGTAATGCCACAAGATTATCTTTCGAATAAAAAATTGATGTCAATCGAATAATACATCCTTGTTTTATTGCAATTTAAAGTTCTATGCCTCTAAAAAAACACCCTTTATTATCCCAGACATGAAAATATAGTATATATATCCAGAACTACAACTCTTTAAGTTCGCAACACAAGTCGTTCTTTTTAAAACAAACGGTATTTCGATACATATAGAAGTCAATTTTTGTTCATGCCCTTCTCTTTTGTTATATGTAAAGCTATTGTTCTTATACACGGCGTATAACGTGCAGCCTTAAGTTTCTATCTTATTTTTTGTGTTCAAAGTGCGGGTTATACACCGGATTTTACGATAATTTGAAATTAAAACTAGAATGTACCAAATAAAAATACATAATCATACAATAGAGCATTTTTAAAAATTTGGAATTGAAAATTCCAAAGATCAGTAAAACAACTTTTACTAATACGTATCGAAAACACTTATCACATCGAATTTTAACAGTCAACAGCCAAATTCTAACATCGAGATTCATGACATCAAGGATGCCTGCCAACTTTTTGTTACAAAACTTATAAAACCAAACGATTAAATATATCAGTAAATAAAATAAACAGTAAAAAAAAAAAAAAATTGATTAAAAATGTAGTACAAAGCACCTCATACATGGTCTTACCCCACTGTCATCAATTTTCTCGTTAATCATTTCATTCTCATTTTAAGAATTCTTTTTACTCTTTAGTCCGATTCACACACACAACACATTATAAAAGCATGTTTCTTTAGTTTTTTAAAACTAAAATTTATTTCTAGCTCTTTCGTTCAATGTGCAATAAAGGATGTTTTTTAGTCTTTAAACTATCATTTTTTCATTTATGAATTAATTTTAAATGAGTGATTTTTAACCCGGCATCATTCGCGCAAACAAAAACGACCGAAAGTTTTCGCGCGTGGTATCTCACACCTAAGGCTGTTTAAATTATGTTTTTACCATAAAATTTGTATACAAATTTTAAAAAGGAAGAGAAGTACGAAACACAATATGTTTCTTTCATTTTTCACACTTAAATTTAGTTCTTCTGTTCTTTTTAAGGGCTTTCAGTACATTGTTAATACAGTAGTAGGTAGAAAAAGCCGATTCTGCTGTAAAGGCGGTTGTAGGCGGTCGAAGGCAGTGCAGAGTTGAGTTGTTTCGTTCCTGCTGTTGAGTAGAGTTGTTTCCTCCTGTTGAGTTGTTTTGTTCCTGCTGCCGAGTTGAGTTGTTTTTCTCCTGCATTGGCTTTGATTTTGCATTGGCGAGTTGAGGGGCGAGTTGAATTGTTTTCTCCTACAGCTAAGTTGAGTTGTTTTTAAAAATGTGCACAAAAAATGAAAGTATGGGAATGTTAAACGTGCTCATATGACACCTATTGATTAAAATATACACTAATTATATATTTTAAAAAATGATTGAAGTAAGTAACGCTCAGATAAAAAAAATAAATAAATACAGATTCAAACTCACGGCTCAGATCAAATGTCTCCACAGGACAATAGTTTTTCAGTTACGCTAACTATTATCCTATGAAGGCATATAGACCTGAAGAAAACTTAAGTTTATAATCTCATGAATTTAATTTTGCAGGCGAAGCAGACGGCGACATGTTTTAAAATCATTTTCTTGATTAAAATGAAATAAAAAAATATTTAAATTATATTATTTTAATAATGTGTAAATTTTAATTCAGTATAATGATTACATACACACACAGTAAAGATACAAAGTAAATTGATTGTTCAGAAAAATGTGCCGTAGTATACTCGTCATCAGCGTGAACGGGTTACGATTTAACTTGTTTTAGCGTGTCTGATCTTAATTCTGCAAGACGGCGACTGAATTCTACGTCAGAAATTATCTCAATGCTTAGAGCGGATGAATACATTGCTTTCAACCGCTCAGCGATCGCCGCTCAAGTGTAATTAGGTTGATATGCGTTAGACACTTATCACATTTTAATTCAAAATTCATTTCGTTTGTTAGTATTGCGGTGGGCTGTATTCAACAAGAAAAAAATATGGTGATGTCTGAAACACATAGCGAAAAACGAAAGTTTGGAAAAGCCGGGGAATCTTCTGCAAATAAGAAAGCCAGAAGAGAAGTTTCAAAAATAAGTAACGAAATTAAATAAATTTAATATGTAATTTTTATAATGTTTTTTACACATTTCTGATCTATATTAATTTTGATATATTATTTTCAGAAGTATGGAAAATTTACCGAGATTGCATACCAGATGGAGTATTTCCAATTGGAGATGAATTTCCAATTGAGCAAGCACCTACTATGTGTGATTCCATATCAGTTCACATAAGACGTTTCAAGAAATATGGCAAAACATACTACCCAACTCCCGATTGATTGATTGATTGAATATTAACGTCGCACTGTTCAGCTACACGAAGGCTTTTTGGCAACGGACCACGTAATTTTGAACCATGGTCATGACGTGGACGATACCTGAGCTGGCATCCCCTTTCCTAACTACCACACCACACCAACGGGAGAACGTTTCAGCTCTCGACAGATTTAACGTGCATCGCTGCCCTACACGGCGGGTGTTTAGTGTTACTGGGCTCGAACTCGTGACAAGGCAAGCCACGGTCCGATATCTATACCACTCGGCTATCGCGGCCGCACCCAACTCCCGAGGGAATAACATTAGACCCACGGTGATCGAATACATCATGCGTAAAAGAAAATGCCGGAATCACTGGAGGAATTACCAAGTGGACTTTTCCCTCCTGAACGACACATTCAAATAACCAGTGAGAACTTCATTGATTTTACTTTCAAGCACATTAAATACGGTCCGGATAAAGAACCCACTTTTAAAGAAATAACCATATCCCGAGTAGCAGGGGGGCTGAAATGATTAAAAAATATGGTGCTATTGAAAATGCTGAAATAGACAATATGTTTCAGTGTATGGACTTTTAACTGCATATAAAACCATCTGCGAAGGTCCTTAGAAAATACATTGCCTTCTTCTTTGGATGTTAGTCTGGGTCAACCGGAAGCAAGTATTAAAAATTTATACGGTGGTCTAAGAAATGGGAAACCTAAAGCACCTAGGGTTTAAAATTGGTGATGTTGTACGCATTAATAAACAAAAACTTCACTTGAAAATGATACGAACAAAACTGGAGAAGAGAACTTTTCATAGTTTTTTGAAATCGTGCAAAGAATTCCGATTGTTTATAGATTAAAATATTTACAAGGTGAAGAGATGAAATGTACTTATTACGAAGCAGAATTACAAAACGTTGTCGACTCTGGTTTCTACCCTGTAGAGAATGTTATCAAACAAAGAAAAAGACGAGGAATCACTGAATATTTTGTTAAATTTTTAGGCTATCCTGAAAAATTTAATGATTGGGTGACTGATATTCAAAAGTATAAATAGTTAAACTTTATTATTGCCGACTCATTTTCAAAATGTCCTTCTACGTAACATTACCGTCTGATAGTTCTATACATTTCTTTCCAGAAAACAAAATATCTCATTTCAAAACTCAATTACCCTCTCCTGTTTGTTTAAATGATGAATGGGAAGGGGGATTGACTGAAATCATCTCCTTAAATTCTTGGCTTAAACTAAATGAAACTAACAATTATTTTCTATACAAAGTTGGTGACGGCAATATCTCTTCAACTGTTAAGCGAACAATTGATGTGGGTTGTTATGAAACAATGTTAGATATTATATCAGCCGTATAACTTGCTTTACCGAAAAATCCTAATCGGTTTTACAATAATTTACAATAAAGCAACAAAACGGGTGGAAATTAATGCAGTTCAAGGTAGCAGCCTTCACTTAGAGAATTTAGGCGAATTGTTAGGATTCAAACGCAGTGCAATTATAATAGGTAACATGAAAAGCGAATTCGTTGCTGATGCATGGTCTAATTTTTCAGTTTTTACGTTTACTCGATCTAATTTCACCCCAAATTGTGGGGATACACAGGCTCTTTATTATGAATCGTTCGCACTAAAGGTAAAGACAGGAAACGATTAGTCAATATTATAATAGACCTCAATACTTACCTTTGGTGAGACACTCGTTTCAAACTACTCAATCTGAACTGAGACTCAATTCGGGTGATTTTGTTCCCTTTGAAAGAGGTAAAGTGATCATAGTGCTTCATTTTCGCATGAGGCAAATATTATAAATGAAAGCAATGCATTTTCTCATACCCTCATTTGGAGATAAAAGACCAAGATGAGTGTACCATACGTTTGCTGTGCCTAAAAGATTTGAAGACCATTATGCAGGTCAAATAGGTTCGGGTTTGACTCATTACAAGGGCATTAATTTTCAAAAGGGTTATGGAATCGGAGGGAATATTTCGTCGATTGTTTAGAGCAGCTTTACCTTTTTTGTAAAAGGAGGTAAAACTATTGGAAAAGAAGTATTAATGACAGGGAGTCGTGTTGCATCTGATGTATTGTCAGGAGAAAATTTTAAAGAAGCTGTAAAAACAAGAAGCAGAGAAAGTGGAAAAATTAGCTCAGAAAGCTATTGATAGAGTTCAGTCTATAGTAGGAAAAGGACAGTATAAAAGAAAGCGTAAGAAACAGAAAACATTCATTTCATCCAAAGCACGTAAAGTGAGTGTACGTGACATTTTCGACATGTAAAAATGGCATTTTATTCTTAAAGATTATCCTGAATGTGTTAAATCTGATTTGGAACTTTTCAACTTACCAGGAACTTAAACAGTTATTCAAGATGGGCAGTGGAAACAATTTCATCCTCTTTCTAACGTTTTCGATAACGCACCTGTAGAATTTACCATTTCCCGAAGTGCAGAAGATTACATAGATCTCAGTCAAACACAATTATACGTAAAAGCGAAAATAGTAAAAGTGGACAATACGCTAATTACTAAAGATGATACTATAGGACCTGTGAATTTATTTCAACATTCATTATTTTCTCAAGTAGATATATCCTTAAATGATCGCGTGGTTTCAATTCCAGTAATACATATCTCTATCGATCTTATATTGAAACTCTCTTAAAAACCATGGATATGACTGCAAAACTTCCCAATTAACGGCTGAACTATTTTACAAGGATTCTGATGATGGTCTCAAGAAAGAACCGAATTTTTTTTTTAAAGAAGTGCAACTGTAGACATGATTGATTGTATACATTCGGATTTATTTCATCAAGATCGTATTTTACTCAATTTAGTGGATTTGAAAATAAAATTAATACAGAAACAAGCCTGAATTTTATTTACAAGGATTTGAGGATTTAAAGTTGTTTTGGATCATGTTTCTTTATTCATACAAAAGTTCATTGGTGAATCCTGGAGTTATTCTTGGTCATGCGAAAGCACTGGAAAAAACAAGCCCAAAATATCCCATTAACCGAGTTCTGGGCAAAGTGTATTTGATTCCTAAAGGAAGCATGTATTTTATTCAAGATAACATATTTTCAGGCCAAATGCCAAACAAACTTTTTATAGGATGTGTAGATAATGAAGCTTTTCACGGAGCATTTTCAAAATCTCCTTATGAGTTTAAACATTTTAATTTAAATTTTTATTGGAGTGTATGTGGATGGACAACCAGTGCCTCACAATCCATTAGAACTCGATTTTCTAAAGATCAATACATACGGGCCTATCAAACTCTATTTGTTGGGACAGATCGAATGGGTCAAGACAGAGGTATATTTATTTCTAGAAAAGAATATAAAGATTCAAATACATTATTTGGATTTAACCTCTCTCCAGATTTATGTTCTTCAGGAGAACATTTAAGTCTGTTAAAACATAGAAATTTGCGATTAGAATTAAAATTCAGCAAATCTTTAGAACAAGCCATTATGTGCTATCGTTTTCGCCGAGTCTGAAAATTTATCAAAATAAACAAATCGAGAAATATCTTGTATGATTTCGGAAATTAAAGAATGGATGGAATGCAAATGTATACAGTCTTATCTCAAGAGAAGACAACGTCCCCCTATTTTCAAGGTGTTTATTCTAAGAGATACGCTCCCACTCCTCTGCAAAAAACATGTGTGCTATTGTGAATTCTGATGACTCATCACAACCTGGAACACACTGGTTAGCATTGTTTGTAAATGATAAAAGAGGATTAGGAATTTATGACTCGTTTGGACAACCTCCTGTATTCTATAACATTAGTACTACTACCTATTTAGATGTATTATGGAATTCTAAAGTGTTTCAATCACCAACATCCAATGTTTGTGGGCAATACTGTATTTACTTTTTATTCAAACACGCAGCCAAGGCTATTCTATGCATTATATTTTGAATCAATTGTATATAAATGATTTTCAAATGTATCAATTTGTAAGAAACAATATGGTGTAAGATTTATATTTAGAAAATAAAAAATGGAATGAAACTAAATATTTGTGTGTCTTTTTTCTATTTACTATTTATTTTTCTTATGATAATTTTTTCTTCTAAAAAATTAATATTTTCTATGTTAAATTTCTTTTTTCTCTCAAAAAAATAATATTTTTTTCTATGATAAATTTTTTCACCCAAAAACAATTAATATAATTTTATTTAATTATATATTTGAAACTTTTAAATTTTATCAAATAAGTATATTTTCTCAGCAAAAAGAAAACTGTTTCAAATCATAAAGGGACAATAGAGACAATTTTTTTAATCAAATGGTATCATTTATTTCAAAGTTTCAACCATGCATTTTCTGCGAGCATTTATTGGTTTCTTAATAATTTTGTTATTCTGATACAATTTTTATTTACATCTAGATTTTTCGGTAAATTTACATCATTCAAAAGATCTTGAAAATACATATTTTTTCCTTCGGTGCTGATTTTTCGATTCCGTAGAAAATCATTCACGAGGAATGCAATATTGCTTCCTGGAATAACAGTGTTTTTGTAAATAATTTCTCCATCAGAATTCTACTGAAAAAATTCTTGAAGCTTTAAGCGGTGTTTGTTGGAAAGCTAAAATCTTATTTTTTGAGAATTTGAGATTTTACATTTTAAAAAGTGTATAGATTTTTAACCTTTCTAAAAATACCTTACTTTAACCTCTAGGGCATTTAGAAACCCTTAAAACGTACTTTAAACAATCGTTGAATTTTGGCCACGCCATTTTAATGGCGAAAATTGTAAACAAATTACTTTGTTTTTGCTTTAAAGTGTAACGCCCGATATAAACAAAACATGTATCTTTTATTTTTAAATTGAGACTTTTATTTTTGCTTCCTAGCCAATTAGAAGTCTCACTGTATTCATTAAAATCAATTTATCTCAAAACGTAAAGTTTAATGTGCGATGTACCTTTTCTGAGAAACTACTGTTCACAGGTATGTAAATTTTTATGAATTATTTATAATGATGTCTAATATATACTAAAATGAGCTTTTGTAAAAAACTCAAAAATTTAATTTTTACAAATTGTTTAAGTAAAAAAATGGGTCAAATTTCGCAATGTTGATAAAATATTTCATAATTTATTAAAATATTTAAAATTAGCTAAAAGCTCATTTTAGTATAATGAAAGGTGTACTTTTTAATAGCATGAAATTTCAAGCATGTACATAAAACAGATTTGGAGAAAAGGTACATCGAAAACAGCCAATTTAACATTGTCAGTACAGAGGGAGAGAGAGGTTTCCAACTCTCCTTAAAAACTGGAAAATATTTTTTTGCTTTTTCTTTATACCTAGCTGGAACAATTCTAGAAATTTCATCCTCAAACACTTCTTTTTCCGTCTTTACTACTGACTCTTTTAGATTTTCTTTTAATGATTCCGTTTCTTGATTTTCTGATATAGATGTTTCATTTTGGAACAGATTCAGACTCCCTTCGATTTTCGTTAGAAAGTGCGTATATTTTTGTAAAACTTGTAAATAGAGAAATTGTTTTCTTCTTCCGTTAAATCCCTATTATGGAGAATGTTTTTTCATGCGGTGATCAAGTTTCGATAAGTGTTCCGTTAAGTGTTGAACTCTTTCTTCGGGTATCAGTACAAATTTTTTGCTAAATTCCATTTTGAATTAAAGAACTGATGACGTAAATAGTCGCAAGGTAATATAATAGATATGAATCCTTCTCCTTTTGAATTAAAATTTTCGTTTTCTCGTAAAGAGATGTTTTTCTTTTGTTAGAAAGCTTTCTTTATAGATAAGCGATTTTTTTAATTTTAGTCAATGATATGTTACCACATAAAACATTCAGCACACTCTTTAAAGTTTTTATTTCTTTCTTTGAACACTTCTTCAAAGAGATTTTGGGTGTTTTGTTTTAGAAATTAGTTTAAGAGCTCTAAAGCTTGTTCAGAACACACCGGCATCTTGTGAACTAATGAATATTCATTGAACAATTTTGAATCTATTTATGCTTCAAAGTAATGGGTTATCGAGGTTGATGTACATAAAAAACATCTCCAGGAAACATACCTGTGCGCACAAGCAAGGATTCATCAGTTTCAGGTTTTAAATCAATAAATAAGTATCCGTACGGTTTTGATGTGGCATCTGCGTAACATTCTTGAAAAAATTTCACTTTACGAGGATACAATTGGTGACCTAAATGTGTAATTTGGGATTGATCTCTTCGATTCTTAAATAATACAAGATAATGAGCGTTTAAGGGAAATTTCTCTAATTTCTTTCCCTTTATGAAAAATATTCTGTACCACAAAAATTAAACTTAAATTTTCTGTGATGCGAAAAATTTTACAAATAATTTTGTTAATGGGGATCATTTCTAACTCTCCCATAAGATCGTCTATAACAATTAAAGCATCTGAATACAGGTGCAAATTAGAGGATACCTTCATGAATGGAAATATTCGGCATTTCTTCATACAACGCTTGGTAAACTCCATAACACCAAATTATTTTTTTTTTTAGGAAAGGGTTTAATCATTTATTTTCGATTAAATTTTTAACGAACTGCTTTAACCGCTACCAGATGGCCCAGCCAAGATTAAAGTAAATGGAAGAACTAATTTGAGAGAATCCAGGATTAAACTAAATAATTTTATGAATGATTTTGCTATTTATACTACGAGTCACTTAATTCTATAAATTTCATTTTGTGTGATAACGAAAGGAAAATTCATAAATTATTTCACTGTCCGTAATCATATCTGTTGTATCCTGTATTTTCCTGTCTTGATTCGTTACCAGATAAAAAATGAGATCGTGATATACATTCATTAAAATATTTGCTCATAGTATTGTAACGACGTCACATTGATACGATCCAACCAGTCCATACATATCTAGTTTGATGGATTAGAGCAGGTGGGATTGGGGACAGAGCACATGGCCTTGGACGTCATTGTTCAGTGTTAGGATTTTGAAGTCTGCGACGATTCCCCCATAACTCCTCAGCGAATGTCTGAGGCTGTTTCAGACCTTTTTCATTCAGGAGGCTACAAATAGATTTTTCAAAATTTGCGTCAAGTATTCTTGACCCAGACTAACATCAAAGAAGAAGGCAATGTATTTTTATGGGACCTTCGCGGAAGGTTTTATATGCAGTTAAAAGTCCATACACTTTGAAACATATTGTCTATAGCAGCATTTTCAATAGCACCATATTTTTAATCATTTCAGCCCCCTGCTCTCGGGATATGGTTATTTCTTTAAAAGTGTGTTCTTTATTCGGACCGTATTTAATGTGCGAAAAAAATCAATGAAGTTCTCACTGTTATTTGAATGTGTCGTTCAGGAGGGAAAAGTCCACTTGGTAATTCCTCCAGTGATTCCGGCACTTTCTTTTTACGCATGATATATTCGATCCACCGTGGGTCTAATGTTATTCCTCATTAGTTGGGTAGTATGTTTTGCCATATTAATTGAAACGTCTTATGTGTTCTGATACGGAATCATAATAGATGCTTGCAAAGACAAAAACATTATCTCCAATTGGAAATACTCCATCTGGTATGCAATCCTCAGTAAATTTTCCATACTTCTGAAAATAATATATCAAAATTAATAAAGATCAGAAATGTCTAAAAATCATTATAAAAATTACATATTAAATTTATTTAATTTTGTTATTTACTTTTGAAACTTCTCTTCTGGTTTTCTTATTTTGCAGAAGATTCCCCAGCTTTCCAAACTTTCGTTTTTCGCTATGTGTTTCAGACATCTGCATATTTTTCTTGTTGAATACAGCCCACCGCAATACTAACAAACGAAATGAATTTTTGAACTAAAATGTGATGAATGTTTCACGCATATCAACCGAATTACACTTGAGTGGCGTTCGCTGAGTGGTTAGAAAGCAATGTATTCATCCGCTCTAAGCATTGAGAGATAATTTCTGACGTAGAATTCAGTCGCCGTCTTGGCGAATCAAGTTCAGACAAGCTAAAACAAGTTAAATCGAAAACGTTCACATGATGATGAGTATACTATGGCACATTTTCTGAATATTGCTTTGTATCTTTACTGTGTGTGTATGTAATCATTATACTGAATTAAAATTTACACATTATTAAATAATATAAATTAAATATTTTTATTTCATTTTAATCAAGAAAATGATTTTTAAAACATATCGCCGTCTGCTTCGCCTGCAAAATTAAATTCATGAGATTATAAACTTAAGTTTTCTTGGCTAGTCTGTATGCCTTCATGGGATAATGGTTAGCGTAACTGAAAAACTATTGTCCTGTGGAGACATTTTTGATCTGAGCTGTGAGTTTAATTTGGATTTATTATTATTTTTATTTAGGCGTTATTTACTTCAATCATTTTAAAATCTATAATTGTGTATATTTTAATCAATAGGTGGCACCATGAGCACGTTTAACATTCCCATGCTTCGATTTTGTGTGCATTTTTTTATCGTAACCCGTTCACGCTGATGACGAGTATACTACGGCACATTTTCTGAATAATCAATTTACTTTGTATCTTTACTGTGTGTGTATGTAATTTCTGACGTAGAATTCAGTCGCCGTCTTTAGAATCAGAATCTTGTAGAACTCAACTTGGCTGTAGGAAAACAATTCAAGCTCGCCCCCTCAACTCGAAAATCAAAGCTAATGCAGGAGAAAAACAACTCAACTCGGCAGCACACGAACGAAACAGCTCAACTCAACGGAGAAAACTCAGCTCGGCAACTTGAACAAAACAACTCAACAGGAGAAAACTCAACTCGGCAGCAGGAACGAAACAACTTAACTCAGCAGGAGAAAATAACTCAACTCGTCAGTAGGAACAGAAATAACTCAACTCAGCGGAGAAAATAACTCAACTCGTCGGTAGGAACGAAATAACTCAACTCTGCACTGCCGTCGACCGCCTGCAACCGCCTACAACCGCCTGCAACCGCCTACAACCGCCTGCAACAGCCTGCAACTGCCTACAACCGCCTACAACCGCCTGCAACCACCTGCACCGTCTGCACCTCCTTTTACATTAGAATCGGCTTTTTCTACCTACTTACAGTCGCTTTAATCTCGTCGTTGAGTGAGTGTGTGTTTTCCCTGGATCTTCATTTTTATATATATATATTTAATATCTATCTTTTTAAAAATAAATATATAGAAAAAGAATTCTCTTTTGTTAAAATTCAAAAATTTTGAAATTTCCTTTTTATCTACTTTTATTGTTCCAGCAATAGTTTTTTTTCAAAAGTTTATCTGAAAATCGATAAGATGTGTTGCAGTTTTCTCCTTTAAAATTACATTCTTCCCAAATGTTTTTGTGTCTCTACATATAAACATTTATTTTCTACAGTTCCTCCCTCTTCTAAATCTGGATCGATTTATGTGGATGAATCATACTTGCTGCTATACACTTCATCATTTGGTTCTTCCTTATCGTCCCCGAGACAGGAATTTCTTCATTCGAAAATACTGTTGTACTATATCTTTTAAATACTGTGCCTAATAGATTATTAAAATATCACATTTCTTCGTCATAACTACAATAATACGCCATAGCATAAGGAAGATTTAAAACGTACTCATTCATTCAGAACTTTAAAGGTGATTAACACGCAGGGTATGACATACCCGAAAGAGCCGGTATCAAAAATATAAATTTAGAATTAGATACAAGCTAAGGCTCCTCAAAGGATATGCCCCTAAAAGTCAGCTGAACGAGAAACTATCCAGTTTCCAATAAAGAAACTTAGAAGGAGAGTTGAAAAAAAGTTAGACCGTCGGTATAACATACCTAAGCGAGAAGTGCCGGGTTAATAATCTTGAATACCCATTGGCATCTATCAGTGTTTCGATACGACCCTGATTTACACAATATAGGATCAGGCAGCGCGTCGCATTTTCTTTTTCACATAAAAAAAACACTCATTTTGTTTGCTGTTTTTTATTAACTATGAGCGTTTGCGCTTTAGTGTTGTAACTTAATCTGTTAGTTGTCAAATCTGGAAATGGGATCTGGAATTAGTCACTAATCTTGATAATACCGATCGAGACAATGGAACAAAGTTGATAAATTATTGTATTGCCATTGGTCTATGGAAAGTGTGCAAAATTTCTAATAAATATGACCTCTTACAGTGGGTAAAAATTGAGTTCAAATAATCCAATAAATACGAGGTGAAACTAATAAAGCGTGTTAAAATGAGAAAAAAAATTACATCGTTTGTAGATGTATTAAAATAATTTCGAAGATAATATTTCATATCCACATATTGCATATATTTTGACATATTCAAATCTAAATCAAATGCATAGTTCGCTTTCTGAAGTAAAACTTCTTTACGCACGCTTGACATGGGGAGTACTGGTGAATGCGTGAAGAGAGCGTTATGAAAGTGTGATCCCGGGAGAGGTGAACGGAGGTTGAGAGGGTGATATACACTGGTGAGCAAAAATTAAGGACGAAGTCGAAAAATTTAAGCATATCAACTGAACGAAGAGGCAGGCGGACAAAAAGACCAATCAGGAGATTAAGTAAGGTGATGTACGGTAGCACATGCGCAGATATGCGGTAGACGTAATGGGGGAGTGTCTGAGAGTAGTATAAAGCATGTTGTCGGTGTAAGATCAGTATTTCTGGAAAAAGATTGCGCCGTACAGCGAGTTAAAATCACCCGAGTTGCTGCCTCAGCGAGAAATGGTGAATAATCAATCTGTTAGGCGTCATCTGGATGCTTTTACCCGAGTCGAATCATTGGGAAGTTGGAGGAAGGCCGCAGTTTGACAAGTGTGGCAGCAGAGTTCGGAATTGCTCACAGCATCGTTTCACGACTTTGGAGACAATTTCAAACTACGGGAACAGCTATCCGGGGGTTCAGTAGTAGTCGTCCACGAGGAACCACACTCGCAGATGACCGGTACATTGTCTTACAGGCCAGAAGAAACAGGCGGCAGACAGCGGGAGAAATCGTTAGACACACGACACAGGCGACTGGACGACCGATATATCGCGTTTTACCGTGGCCAGAAGACTGCACGGCGGTGGTCTGTTTGCACGACGCCCTGTACGGTGTGTAACTTTAACGCCTGCCCATCGGAGAAGGCGTTCTTTGGTGCCGGGAACACCAGAATGGAGAGACAATGAATGGGGACGAGTACATTTTACAGATGAGAGCAGATTCAGTTTGAGTAACGATTCTCATCGCATACTCATCTGGAGAGAGCGGGAAGCCACAATCATCCCTTCGAACATCAAAGAAAAGGGGACAGATATGGAGGTCGCGGTGTTCTCGTTTGGGGAGGCATCATGCTTGGTAGTCGTACAGACCTTCACATCTTCGACGCAGGTTCAGTCAGCGGACCAGTTGCTGTAACGAGATTCTTCTTCCATATGTGCGTCTTTTAGAGGCGCTATGGGTCTGCAGTTCCTTTTCATGGACGACAATGCACCATGTCATCGCACAGTAGCTGTGGAACAGCTCTTAGAGAGTGAGGATATTGAACGCATGGATTGGCCGACACGATATCGGATCTCAATCCCATCGAGCATGTATGGGATTTTCTAGGCGAACGCTTGGCAGCCCGTACACCTTTACCACCAGTAACGATTCGGGAGCTTCGATTGGCGCTGCATGACAGAATGGGCAGCAATGCCTCAGCAACTCATTGACACCCTCATTCTCAGCATGGGCAGACGCTGTGAAACCTACCTAGCAGTCAGGGAATTCATATCCCCTACTAAAGACCCGGATGTTTCTTGCTGACACCCACCACAGGGGATGTTTCTGCCTTCAGTCGCATCGCTCCATGCTACTTTTCAATATCAAGCTTCTTTTTTCCCTCTGATTTCTCCTTTAGTAAGTGTTTCTTACATTACACATATCCTTACGTATTGGGGATCTTACGGTATTAAATGTGTTGATTTGGTAAGCTTTTATTACAAAGTTATATTGAAAAAACCGTCTCGTCCTTAATATTTGCACACCAGTGTAAGTTAGCGAATATGGTTATTTCAGTCAGTAGTTCGTTTCTGGATTATTTCGTAATTTCATTTCGTTTTGAACCTTTTATAAATTAATATTTTTTCATTACATTAAATATTCTACATTTAAAAGTGAAAAAATTGTAAATTCCTTTTAAAAGTTAATATGTTCTGAATTAGTAACTTTGAACATGGATATTTTATAAAGATATATTCGTGAAATTGATATTGTTCAATCATTAATTGGTGATTTATGTGCTGCTCACTGTGTTTTGGACGAAGGGACAAACATCATAATGACAGTTGTTTACATTTCAGCTAATAACACTGTTAATAATAATGTAATGTTTTTATATAAAGACCTATGATTTACGGTCGAGAGGCTGTGAAGAATTATAGGAAAAAACAATCATACGTTGTCAATAATTTTAGCAGGAGATTTCAATGTTATTTTCGCGTTCAAAGATGAACAACTCTTGGTAAACTTTCTAGATGATACATTAGAGCTACAAATAAATAAAGAGAATAATAACAAAAATGAGCCTACCATAAGACATGGAAACAACAATCGATGCAGTTTTATGGTTTATAATTAATCCTGTATAATGCCATTAAAAGTTACGCGATTCACTCCCCAATGCTACCGTTTCCCACGTAAGCGTACGTATGGGGGGAGGAATAAATAAGCAAATTGTCTGAAATAAGTGCATCCTTCGTGAAAGCCTGTTAAGGTCCTTTTATTACATTCAAAGCCTTCGGAATAATTTTATGGATAGCTGTTGCTTTTAAGAAAAGATCGTACTTCGGACAAACTTATATATACGTCCAGGGAAAATAACGCTTTAACTGAGTGAGACGTATATATGCGTTGGTGACATAACATGTTTACATCGCATTGTAGCTTTAGCATCAAGTAATAGTATTGTAGAATTCAATACATTGTTATTGTATGAAGGGGGGGCGATAAAGTTATGTTCGAATATTGGGTCGCAAATATTGAAATTTTTGAGAAGCACTGATATAAACATATATATATATATATATATATATATATATATATTGATATTGAAAGACAATAGTAATTCATGAAGTTATTCTATATTTAGCCAATGCAGACACAAATATAAAAGTATATATAATCAAATCATAAAAATACACAGATAGTTAGAACCTAAGATAACTATACTAAATAAGAAGAAATAGGCACAATTGTATAATATATATATATATATATATATATATATATATATATATATATATATATATATATATATATATATATATATATTATTATTATTATTATTATTATTATTATGTAATTGTTTTTAGCATTTTTCTACTTTTCTTACGTAATTATTTTGTGATTTTTTCTGCATTAAGAAGCTTGGGAGAGTTTGTTACAAAATAGTAGTGAGTGGTTTTATCATGCTCTCTGAGTTATCCATACTCTGAAGTTTTGTTTATTTTTACTTTATTTGGTTTACCTACCGAGTTGCAAAGGGGAAGGTTGGCGCCTTCAAACTAGTTTTAACCCACTTATTCGGTCCTAAGTCGAAATTGCTTTCTGACTCACTAGGTTCTTCTTTTTGTAGTTTTTATTTCTCTATAATTTTGTTCTTCATGTTCAGCTTTTATATTTTTATTACGCTATTTCTTGTTATGTTCTTCATCTATTATTTCTTGTTTTTGATACATAATACATATTTCTTTTATATATATATATATATATATATAAATATATAAATGTATATATATATATATATATATATAAATATATA
>BMAU01005151.1:10000-43933 GCA_019973935.1 Trichonephila clavipes | reverse complement strand
GGGAGTTGGAAACCTCTCTCTCTCTATACTGACAATGCTAAATTGGCTGTTTTCGATGTATCTTCTCTCAAAATCTATTTCATGTACATGAAATATTTCATACTATTAAAGTACACCTCTCTCATTATACTAAAATGAGCTTTTAGCTAATTTTGATTTTTTTAATAAATTATGAAATATTTTATCAAACATTGCGAAATTTGACCCATTTTTACTAAAAAATTTGTAAAAATTAAATTTTTGAGTTTTTACAAAAGCTCATTTTAGTATATATTAGACATAATTATAAATAATTCATAAAAATTTACATACCTGTGAACAGTAGTTTCTCAGAAAAGGTACATCGCACATTAAAATTTACATTTTGAGATAAATTGATTTTAATGTATACAGTGAGACTTCTAATCGGTTAGGAAATTAAAAAATAAAAGACTCAATTTAAAATAAAAGATACATGTTTTGGTTTATATCAGTCATTGCAGTTTTAAGCAAAAACAAAGTAATTTGTTTACAATTTTCGCCATTAAAATGGGTGTAGCCCAAATTCAACGATTATATAAAGAAATACGTTTTAAAGGCTTCTAAATACCCTAGAGGTTAAAGTAAGGTATTTTTAGAAAGGTTAAAAATGTATGCAATTGGAAAATGTGAAAATCTCAAATTGTTAAAAATAAGATTTTAGCTTCCAACACCCTTTAAAGTAACAGGAGAAAAAAATAAAATTTCTTTTGCTTTTATATATAATAAAAAATATTTTTTCAACTTTGAATAGATACATTTCTTTAAAACTTTGTTTTAACTTTTATTTTCTTGTTTGCAATAAATTGGAGGAGTTTCTGTTGGCCGTGAAGTGGATAAAATGTTTCATCACACGTGCTCGCCTGGGCAACAGCTGTGAATGAGAAACCTCCCATTTTCCCAACACAGAAACGAAAAGGCAATAAAATTTTTCCCCTTCAAAACCATTAGAGGACCCCTTTGCAATTTTAAGAGGAAGGCATAAACCGTGGTGCGCTGTCACAGTTCGCAAAATTAAACAGAAACCTTTTCGCTACTACTAGCTTTGAAAAGTAGACCGCTTTCCGCGAATTTCAATTAGCGGGTCATCCACTTGGGGGTTAATATTACTTTCTGTTGTTATTCTGTTAACCTTTCAATATCCGCAAAAACAACGCCGTTCCTAAATTATAACGGCGATTCAATGGAAACATATGGAAATGCCAGCGATAGAGTCAAATTTTCAACTTGGTATTGATTGAACTGTGCAGAAAGCGATATGTGGCCAGCACCTCCTGGTGAGGAAAGCTGCAAACGAAGATAGAACAAAAAAACTCTTTTTCCATAAAAGCCTACATATACATGCAATTTTTTCATGATGATCGGTTGAGCAATTATTGAGTGAAACGAGGTCAATACTATATAAACAAACATCCATTTTACTTTTAGATAAACAAATAACATTAAAGGAATCTTAAAGTTTGGTCATTAAAATAGTTATGAAAGTTACATGCAGAGGAAAATCGTTTAACACAAAACTGAGAGGGTTATGATTTTTTTCTCCTTGTGCTTCATTATCGCCTATGAAATAAACTTGAAAATATTTTGGTTGCCTATTGGTAGCAGAAAGCAAGAGATCCAATTATTAATACTCTAGAATTTTCCCTTGGATTGAGAAAGTTGGGCAAAATCCTGCATCGAAACAATGTTATCCGTCCCAAAAGATGTCATATGGTAGCATGCACTGTATTTTCTTATGTTTTTAGAAAACTGCGAGATTCATCTGTGTCATAAGAGAAAAGTTATTTAAGAGGTTCAACTGGCTCGTCTATTGAAGGAAGGACTACTCCCCGAACAATACATGCCTGCAGATTCCTCTTTCCATTTAAGAGCACCGCAAAATCAGCAGTATTCAGCATCGCTTCTATTTTTATAAGCTTGTGGCTTTCGTAATCAAGAGATTCGTCATACTCAAATGCTGCTTTATCGAATACCCCCCCACGTGTTTTTGCGCCACTGTTGTGCCCTTTCAGCAACAGCACATTTGCGAGATTCAGCTGCTTCAATGGTTTTTGTATCTCTCTGAGACGCAATATAAGTTGCATGCTAAAGACGCCGAGCTTGAACTGCTCTGGTATCTCAGCAGCTCTGTAAGCTGCCTCACTCTCCGCCTGTTCAAACCTTGGCAGTTCGGCTTGAGGAAACGTTTGGTTAAATCTAGGTACTTTCTTAGGTCTAGCTATATTAGAGCTTTGTGAAAGATTAGACTTACGCTTTCGCGGCATAATTCTTAGTAGGTGATTTTCTACATTTCAAAAATACAGTTCGGCAGTTATTATTTTATACTTAAAAATGCAATACCTGCTTATTCAATTAAAACTACAGCGTTTTAATTAACTACAAACGACAAACAAAGTTGCAAATTTGTCCAAATGATGTAGAGTAGTGTGAAAGACTTAATTTATCAACTTTAAATACCATAAGTGATAAAAGTAAGTTTTTCTTCTGAAATAAAAAAATAATGATCACAAAGCAAAAAATTAGAATCAGTATGCACTGGTGTCCGGGGAACGTTTTGTTAATACATGAAAGATAGATATATGCTGACGTGGCACACCAGAAAAGCTTGCAGATGGCAGAATTTTTCCTACTTACTTGACAATTATCGTTATGTTTTGGACACTTCACACAATATCTTTATATCTTTATAAATTATATCCTATGTGTTATTCTGATTTATAAACGATATTATTGTAAAGTTTCATTAAAATCCATTCATTTGTTTTTGCGTGAAAGAAGGCCAAACATCCTCACAAACTTTCGCTTTTATAATATATATTAGGATTAACAAATATGGTATTTTTGTTCAGCTGAGATATGCAAAAGCTTTTTTTAAAAATTGCCATTCACGTAAAATTAAATCATTAAAAATTTATTTATCCTTCAATCTGTATTGTTTAATTTTCAATTCCCGCATGCGAAAGACGGGTAAATCAGCTAGTAATTTATATAAAAAAGGAAAGCATAAAAAAATAAGAGCATTTTCAAAGTATGTGGCTTTTGCTGATAACACTCAATTGAAATCTCAAGGGAAATCACCGTTTTGTTCAGGTAAAATCACCACGCCTGCAAAATTCGACCAGTTTAAACGTAAAAGAATTGATTGTATGCACTTACACTTTCTGGTATTCTAAACTTCTTTAGCTGTTTGTAAAGCTGATGTTAAGTGATGCTTCCAAGCATGGTTCCAATGTACACCATAAATTAATGACTGATATTAAAATACTCGTTTACAAATGTAATGGCGCAATAAAATACATTGTATCAAGAGAAGCCAAGTTATCAGCAATTGCGGTTTATATCCCCAAATAGCTTGCCATACGATTTTCTAAACACTTAAGATAACTTCTAAAAGCACCTTTCACACAATAATTAATACAAGATTAGAAACACGTTTATGTTGATACTTATCGGAAAATAAGCTCAGCCATTTTCTGGCCCCAGCCTATCAACAGCAAGCTCTTACGCGGAATATTTATGAAGTAGAGGTGCAATATTGTACTAAACTACTCAAATAATTCCTGCAAGAAAATTAACAGCCATCAGAGGTGACCACTCCTAGTATTATAATTAGCCACACGCAAAAAGGCACCGTAAAAAAAAATTCAAAAAAGACAGAAAAGATCAAAAAAAGAAAAAAAACGCATAGAAAAAAATAAAATGTTTTCATATTTATCACAGCTGCATTTCAAGCTACAGCTGCGTTTCAAATTTCTTTTAGTATTCAAACAGCGTTTTTTGCCTTTGCGTGCATGTCCAAACATGCGTGTAGCTCCCAACGCCCTCTTGCGTGGCAAAGTGGCATAACATATGATGATATGAACGGTATTAATGGCGTTTTCTTGTTTCTACCCCTAACACTGTCGCGTCATGGAATGGCTAATAAATTTACATGCCAACATCAAATACCACACGCGAACCGGGTATAAGGTCGAAAATATGGAAATGCAGGAATATTGACTATAGGGTAATCAGAGCTTGCTGTTGCATATATATTTCTCGTTGGCATCTTTTTTACATGATGAGTTTTAGCTTCTGTAATTCCGTGCTTAGAAGAGGTAAAGCAATATTCACATGACTTTGTTGCGCTTTGAAAAAGTTAATGAGCCGCGGGTTTAAATTCAGTATGGGGCTTGTCAGGGACATCATTTTTTTTATTTCCCTTCCACCCCGATTGATTGCATGGACGTTTATGTGGATAGAGTTTTTAATATGATAGGCGGTTGCTATTCATCTAAGTAAAAGCAATGTCTGAGAAAATTACTTGGAAATTGTTTTCTATTCCGAAAATCGCAAACGAAAGCTTTCATGTTGGGTAATTAGAATTTAAATAGGTAAATGGTCAGGGCACGAAACGTTTGCTGAATTTGGAATCAATTTAGGATGGATTTGAAAAGGAAATATATTTGAAAGTGAAATTTATCAATGCGAAATAAGTGTTGAAAAGGTAAGACACAATGAAAAAGTAAATATTCATAAGAAAACACTAACTTTTAGTCTAATGAAATATTTTACATTTTCTGCATACAACATAATTCTGCTTTAAATAAGTAGTTTGTAAAGACACACTATTTATTTAATATTCTTCGAAGCAAACCTACGTGGGGCTTAAAATAATTTTACTCTAATACACTATAACATATTTATATCGATGCTGTTGATCTATTTCTTTTTTATTCCGTATTAATACATTTTCTTTATCCCAGCATTTCTAAAACTGTGGGGCTCGTCCCTTAAGGGAGCGTGATAACTCTACGAGGAGGGCGCGAGCATATTGAAAGTTGTAAGCAAAAGATTATTTTTACATATACATATATTAATTTACTGAATGTAAGCAAATAAAATACATTCTAGCATATTAAAAAATGAAATGCCTATTTTTACACTGATATGATACACTTATGAATGTATCAGTACTGCACATATTTAATTTAATTTAACAATACTATAAGAAGAAGTTTAATAATTTGCAGTGATCCGGTGGATTTGTCATATAATAAAATAAGGAACAAAACTTTTAATAATTTGTTATGTTTGCAATTAGTCCTTAACTGACGGCAAAAATTTACGCGATTCGCTCCCCTAATGACACCGTTTACCACGTAGGCACGCGTGCGGGATTTATTTGGAGGGGGAGTGAATAAATAAGCAAATCATCTGAGAGAAATAAGTAAATTCTTCGCAAACACTATCAAGGTTATTTTATTGCATTCAAATCCTTCAGAATAATTTTGTGGATAGCAGTGCACACAAAAGATCGTACTTCGGAAAGACGTATATATACGTCTGGGGAAATTAATGTTTTGGGTTAGAAAGAGGTTTATATACGCCGTTGGCACTTAAGAGGTTAAAGTCGTATTTCAGCTTTAGCGGAAAGTATAGTATAACTGAATTCAGTATATTGTTATTATATTCTAAGGAAGGGGATCGTGATGAAAAATTATGATTGAATAATGGATCCCAAATATTGAATGTTTGAGAAGCACTACTTTATACTATGTGTATATATATATATATACAGGATTATTTATAATTCCTTCCAAGGTTGTGGAGCGCTGTAATAAAAAGAATAAATAAATAAAAACTGAGAGACGCGCGTACGCGACGAATACAGCAAAAAATAATGTATGAAAAAAAAAAATTAAATGTTGTATACTTATTTTACAAATATTCTATAGTAAGCTGAACAATCATCCTTCTTTAATAGGTTCTTTCCTTCCTCAAAAAAGTGTCTTATTATTTGTCTTCTTTTTCATTATTTTAAAAACTAATATCAATCTATGTATTTAGAGACTCGAGTTCGAACAATTACGCGTCATGTGCCTGTCGGAGATATTAATTTATTTTGTACATAATCAGTCATTCTTTTTCCACAAGACGATTCAAAAGATTGATGGTGAACATATTACAGCTACAAAGTTAGTCTCGTTTTGAACGATATTTTTTTTCAATAAAAATCATGAACCGAAGAAGAAATTATTATTTTTAATAAAAACAAAAAAATGTCAAATTTGCAATAATCAAATTCAGGCATAACGGAAAAGTTTATGAATGAAGTGCATAATTTTTTTCAAACAAGTTTCCACTATGTCGAATAATTATCTGAATAAATATCACAGGAAATAACAGTTTCCAATGGTGTTTTTCGACTTCATCACAAGTAAATTAGGTTGATATAAAAAATTCTGTCGAGTTTTTATCGGATGAAATGCCTCATATTAAAATTGATGACAATTGTCGGAAGAAATAAGAAGACTGAATATATATTTAAATTCGGATAAATTAGCGCAAACGGATAGTCAGCATGTTGAAATTGATAAGAGATTGGTGGAAATAGTTAACTATTTTTAAAATGAACACATTATCTCTCCATAGGAAAAATTTAGTTATTCTTGTTGAATTTACGTTGTGCTGCCATAAAACTAATGCAGCCGTTGAAAGAGTTTTTTCAACTGGTAATGATGTTTGTGACAAATGAGAAATCAAGGTCGAATATTGACACTTAAGCTGTAGCTCTTACCGTACGGTTCAACATGAAGGATTTTTTCTTGCTCCAAAATTTCCGATGTATTAGGAAAAGATATATTGACAAAAAAATTTAATCAATCGAAAATACTTATTTAAGTAAGTAATTAAAAGTGATGTAAGCGTAATTAGTGTATTTTGTAAATTCCTAAAATTTTTTTCATATTTTTACGTTGTAATTATCTCTTAAATGTTTCGCCATATTTTTCATTGTAAAAAAATTGGTTACCTTATCTATATGTGAACCATTGGTCACACGCCAAACATTAATGTGGAAGTCCAGTTCCTGCCACACTCAACTCAACATGGTACTTTTAACGCTATTGACAGCATGTATTATTCTTTAATGCATTTCTGCTACAACTCGCAGCGAAGTGCGACGAGAACTTAGATTTATATAAAAGACCAAGAGTTATTGGATGACACGGATGACAAAGAAAAATCAACATGTTATTTTAATAAATTTGAAAGTAGAATGTTGCAGCAATTCTAGACTATCGCATTGATACATGCCGTGCAATCAGCGGTTCACATATAGAACGTCTGCACCATATGTAAATAAAACTAGAATTGCTTCTATGTACCTTCGAATGCTCTTTTTTGCTGCATTGGTCTTACACATATTTTACTAGCTGATATACTCGCTCTTCGCACGGGTGAATTGAAAAATTAAACAGTACAGATTGAAGGAAAAAGAAGTTTTAATAAGTTACGCCTCGTAACTACTCTTGTACATCGATTTTGAAAACACCTTCCTGCTGATCTCTGCTCCGCAAAGTAACACATTGTTACAAATTTTGAGTAATGAACGCTTAAAATAGTGTAAATAATGCATAACTAGATGAGTGTAATATGTTAATATTACTTTCTGTTGTATTTATTTTTTATTAAATTGGTAGGATTCGCGAGCAACTCACTTTCTTACATTATAATGATGATGTAATGGAAACAGCAAAAATGTTGGCATAGAGAGCTAGGTAGGCACTCATTTTTGGCGACACTGGTGGCAACATGGCGATGAATTGTGCAGATGTTGATATGTTGTAGTGCCGCCTGGTGGAAAACTGCAAACAAAGAGGATAGGACGAAAACCTTCTCCATAAAAATACATTCGCATGGCAATTTTTTCAAATTGATTGTTTGAACTGTTTGGAGTGAAGCGAGGTCATATATGCAAACATCCAATTATATTTAGAGTGATTAAAACTTGGAGAGAATTATAAATATAACCCTGTATATCTTTTAATATATTAATATTTAAATAATGACATATTTTTTATTCCTTAATTTTTTAAGCACCGCACTTTTTGAATGCTATATCTGCGCGTTTATTTTATCTATTTAACTTAGACATGATAGCATTTCTCAAATAATGCACTCTATAACTAGCTTTACAAAAATACAGAACTTTTATCACAGTTGTACGGTAATTAAAATACTCGGAACCGCATATACCACGGGAAATTCGCAATAGTCTGTATTCCTCCATTCTCTTTGTTAATTTTCTCTTGAGGGGGGTTGTTATAGGCCACCACACCCTGACATCTCCATGATTCAAAGTACATCTACAGTTGGACTGTAACAAAATCAACGTATTTTCTATTTTCGTAAGCGGATTATTTTAGCATTATTTAAAAAAAAAATTTTTTATTTGAAATTATTTTCCGTAAATATCATTAATCATAACACAATTATTCGATTCGAACCATAAAGGAAATCGATATGATGTTTCAAGAAAATGATGTTTAAATTGCTGTTTTTCAAGAATTCCGATAACTTCGTTAAGAATAATATGCTTAATAGTTTAATGTTATTTTTGAAATTCAGTACACATGATGAACATAATTCTTTTCGGAAATTTCAAGCTTTTTTTTCTTTTAAAAAAACAGATTCTGCTTCAGTAGTTGAAATTAAATTTTGTCGAATAAGTGTGAGATATATATTAAAAAAAAAATATCATGTTCAAAACACATAATTTATAAAAATAATATCTAATTTAAGATCTCTTAAGCCCATCATATATAGAAGAGCAACAAAAAAATTGATTACAATTATTCATCGAATAATTTATTAATTGTTGATCCCTCAGTATATTATTCAGAAGTATTTATTTTAGTAGCAGGTTACGTAAGATTCATTTCTGAAAAGTAAACCATTATTGCGAAATAAGAAATTATAATTTATTCTATTAAAATTGTATTGCTTATGTACAGAAATTCTTGAAAATATAAAATACATATTTTGATTATATTTATTTGCTCCTTTGAATTTTTAATAAAGTTTTGAATATTTTGTTAAAGATTTCACATTTATATATATATGCAAATAATTTTAAAACGTTATTTTTTAAAAATGCATTACTCGTTATGGTTCAAACTTGTAATACAATCACTTGACCTCCAAACATTTTTCAAATCTTTAGACAAATGAAATCAAATTTTACAAAACAAATCAGGAGAATATAAAGAACTACCATTTAAACCAATATAATATAATCATGCCAGAAAAAAATGCAGAATATTCTTTTTAATTATTAATTACCCCTTACTTAATTATAGTTTTAATTTTCTCTTAGGAATGTAATATGTCCATGTGACTTAGAAGCATATTCATGTTATGTATAACCCACTCCAAAGATTAATCAGTCTGTTAACTAAGCTAAATTCCCGATGCGGCCCACATAATCTATCGTTTAGTTTTTTAATTTATTATCTGACACAAACGTGGCGTGATTCAAAGTACAGGGACAAGGTGTAGTATACCTTACTCCAGTGCTTCTCAAACTTGCAATACTTGCGACCCAATTTCCAATCATAACTTTCATCGTTCTTCTCGAAACAACAACAATGTACTGAATTCAATAATAATGAAACTGACATATATATATATATATATATATATATATATATATATATATATATATATATATATATATATATATAAGTTACAATATAATTTTAATTAAAAACCATTTAAATTATCAAGATAAATATTAATCTTTGTCAAAATTTTGTACATGACATGCCGATGAGAATAACTAATAATTATGTGAACCTTGTTCTTAACTTAATATTGATAAACAAATTATAAAAGTACATTATGTATTTATAAGTATACTGAAGGGTATACCCGTTCTTCGTACGGATGAATTTAAAAATGAAAAGATACAGACTGAAGGATAAAGAAGTTTTAATGAGTTAATTTTAAGTGAATTGTATAAATTAAACACACAAATAAAGCTTACGTAACTCAGCTGAACGAAAAAACATGTTTCCAAATTTTTAAGTTTTTAGATATAATTGGTGATATTTTCATTATTGTTATTATTATTTATAACGCCCCGTAACCCCTTTCTTTGTGGGTCGATTTTTAAAACACCTACCTGCTCAGCAAAAGTAACACATTGTTACAAATTTTGTGTAATAAACGCTAAAAATAGTAAAATAAATTTTATCTGGATGTGTAGTACGTTAATATTACTTTCTGATGCATTTATTTTATGTTAAATAGTTGTTACCCGCGACTTCGTCCACGTGAATTTAACAAAAAAGTGTTTACTCACTTCGCAGAGTTTACGAAAACATTTCTTCTGCTTTGTGAATCTATGTTTCTTTTTTTTTCTTTTCTCTTGTTGAGCAAGGGGTGAAAGGACGCTTGCCTTTGATACTGTCGATGGGTGAGGACTAAAATCTTTAGAATCAAAAAATAGGTATAAGTAGCAAGTAGGGTGAAACGCGAACACAAACGAAGCCGCATGGAAGGGGTGAAAGGATGCATGACCTTTGACAATGCAGTTACGACAGTAAAATCCTTAGGATCAAGACATGAATGGGAAATGGCGAATGGCAGCAACATAATCAAAGAAAAAAGTTTGATATAACTAATAGCAATCGTTTTGACAGAAGGCTCGCGAAATAAAAAATAATTCCTATTAAATAAAAATAATCCCTATTGAATAAAAATAGTCCCTATTGAAAATAAATAATCCCTATTTGAATCGGATATTGCTCACTATTTCATTGGTTTTAATTTTATTTTCTCGGAATACTATTTTTTTTTTCTAAAATAAAAGTAGTCTAAGTTATTCTTTATAACATTGGCTATCTGCCAGTGAAAGTTTCGTCAAAATTGGTTCAGCCGTTTCAGAGATTATCCCAAACAAACAGAAGAATAGAAAGACAGACAGACAAAAATTTTAAAAATTTATTTTTTCATATAAGTACCGTATATACTTTTAAATGCATTTTGTAAAAAGCTGTTAATTTCAAATTACAAACAGACACTTCATTTTTATTTATATGTATAGATTATATCTGTGTAGATATGTGTATATTTCTTTTATTATGCCTGAATATATTTCGTTTTGCTTATTTTCAGTAAATTTGTTATATTTTTCAATCTTTTATTTCGACTTTTCGACACGTACCCTCCCCCCCTGTAAGGTTATCACAACCCCCTAGGGAAGCACATCCCACAGTTTGAGAAACGCAGCCTTACCCTGAATAGTTCACCCAAGGGGACTACCGAAGAACATCCACCTTCAAAGTAGTCCCCTTGGACAAAATACACTTCTCTTAGCGTTTGTATAACTTCTGGAAGTACAGCGGGAAGCCCTTTTTCACAACCTTCCTTAAGGTCTACTGCGATGCTACTTTCACTCCATCTGATGACACAAAACGCCGTCCCGGTAAATGTTTCTTTACTGATAGGAACAGGCAAATGTCACACGGAGCTTCATCTGGTGAATAGGGGATGTGGAAGCACGTTAGTGAGTTTTAGCGAGTAACTCTTTTACCAATTGGGGGTCGATGTGCTGCCACGTTGTTGTGCAAAAGGTATCAGTCATCACTCTGCCAGAACTGAGGTTGTTTGTGACGAATGGATTTCCTCAAACGATGTCTCCAAGAAGTGTGTAGCCTCAGCAAAATTTGTTCAAGTGTTTGGCGATGATCCTATCGAAAACATTCAGACAACAACGCAACATTGTCCGCGTTTCGTGAAGTCGAAGGTCATCCACTGTTTTAATTGTATTCGATGGATTCTCCGTCCTCTTTAAATTCGTAAACCTTGAATCTCGCTATGATAGATTCAACATACACCTACAAAGTCTCCATTGGTGTTTTACCTAAGCTCTGACAGAATTTAATGTTGGACGCCATTAAAAAGTCATCTTTCTTACATCGCAGAACAAAGCTAAATAACTTCGGAAGATAACAGTTCCTTGTGTGGTTCAATCACATGACACGGACTAAACCAAGCTGGTACGTAGCTACGTAAATGTTATCTATTAGCCAAAGATAATTTTTCAAAAATATTTTCAGTATTTATTTTGGGGGGAAATGAGAAAAAAAAGAAGAAAACCAACTATTTAAGGAATTTAAGAAATAATTTTTATCACTGAATAAAATTTCTGAGTAATTTTACTATAAAATTCTTTTTTCTTTCCAATTTAGCACACTGACTTATCCCATATTGGAATGAATTATGTGAAGTCCTATTTGAATAGGAATTAATGTTTTTTCATTTTGTTGACAAGGGTTCCAATAAAATTTAAATGATCTTTATTGTAGATACAATTTAAAGACCGTAGTCTGCTGAATTTCGGTTAATTTTATAGTATTTTTGCCATGGTTGCCTTAAATCCAGTAACGGCCTCAGCACTATAATGAGCCTTTTAGTATAGTGGATTTGTTCTGTATTTACGAACCCGAAGATTCCAGGTTCTGACCTTCATTAGTGACCCTGGATGAACTTTGAAACAACGCAACCTTCACGGAGCAGACGTGGCGCCAACTATCCACCACAAGAGCAACCAAAAGCTGCCAGCAGCAACTATTAAGCCGTCAAACCCAAAAATGACGCAACAACAACAATTCACACACTCGCCACAAATATGGTATCGTTCGTTTGCCTATTTCGTCTTTTAGCGTTTTTGCTTTGAACGTATTGGGAGTAAAGGAAAGTTCTGTCGTTTTCTTCAAAATAAAAAAAAAATAAATTCTTAACTTCTTATGTGAACTTTTAATCTAAAATATAATGTCCTTTGTTAGCTACAACTGTTTCCAAATGTTCTGGAAGCTATTCTAACCACGTGGAAATGAAGTCATTTGTATTAAAGACAAAGTATATCCTTCTACTGTCATTAGAACACATGCATAATTTGAAATTTTTTTTTCCATTAAGAAAGTTTCACAGCGACCCATCAGTCTTGTCAAAGTTGATAGTCAGATGGGGTAATATCAGGAGTATATGCTGTGTGTATAACTTTGGTAACTTTTCCCAACCCACCTCTGAAAACGTTTGTGCAGTGTATCTTGACAAGTGTAGTCTAGCGTTGTCGTGACGAAGAATCACGCCATTTCTATAGTCCTAAGAAGGACATTTATGTTGAGTTTTCTTTTATTCAAACATCGGTTTGGGAACAGTAACGACCATTTCATTGACTTTCAGCAGTTCATGTTGCACTATACCCTTATTGTCTCGCCAACAACGCAACATAACCTTCTTTTGATGTACGTTAGCTATTTATGTGGATGATGGGGTACACATATGATTTTTTTTTAGCCACGGGTTAGAAAAAACGGTTCACCACGGATTAGACTTTTCATGTCATTCTCTAAGTGATCCATAAATGGTTCCCTTTTGTGACAAACAATGCTTAAAGAACAGATCAGAATTATGTACATTAAATTGTCTCTCTTAGTGTGTGTGTTACCCAAACAGAGTGTTTGGACACGAAAAAATCCTTTTGACGTAATCGAAAGCAGTAGTTAAGTGAATTCCAAGCTTGAAGTTCATTTCTGTGGAAGTTAACTTCATATTTGTCCAGATCATACTGCGTGGTACTTCGTCACTAACATCTGATGGCTTGACTTATCAGGGTTCAGCTTTAAAAGAAAAACCACCCAAACGACATTTCACAAGTTATCTTTCGCATGTTCGAGCTGTTACTGCTTCCTCTCCAAACGCGTCATACACATTTATTTTTGGCTCCATCTCGTTATTACCATTTTGGTCCTCAACAACATAAAATGTCTTCAGTGCTCTTTTTTTCCCCTGATATATGTTAACAGTTCTACACGTTTAAAAAAACTAAAATGCAATACATTGTACATGAGTCACTAGTATACTAATCTAACTGTTCAAACCATTTCAGCCAGATCCGAATTCTTGCTAAGGATTGACAACGCATTCAAATGCACGTGTTCAAAAATGACAGAGTTTTCCCTTACATCCAATATTTCACTGTAATCGGAGATGTTTCTTGAAATAAATATGTGCTTTAAGCATATTTAATCTTAAAATAAAATATTGATTTGAGAGCAATATTTCATTTCCTCAACAAATTCAAAAAAACAATTTCCTGCCACAAAATATTGCACGTTTGAAATATATTGAGTAAAGATATGGCAAATATTTTTCGAGATTTACAAAATGCTGCATAGAACGCCACTCGATAGAAGTGAAACCTCTTTGGTGACGTAGGAACATTGATTATCTGCTCTAATATTTCTAACTGACAGCGTACATGTCTCAATTGCTTAAATTAAATGAAAAGTATTCGTGACGATTATTTCTGATACCAAATCCTAAGTAGGAAGATATGCTGGAATTTATGGGTATACAAAACTATTATATTTTGATAAATTTGGCATACTTTTCCTACTTAAACTTTGTCGGCAATTGTAACATTCTTTAATATCTTCTAAATTAATTTCCAGTAAAATATATTTTTCTTCTCAGCAACAGGCGTTCTCAAATAATCTCTAATCCACAATCTATCTCAAATCGAACACCCGTGACCGAAAGGATTATCGACAAATAGCTTTTGAAAATCTTTGTGAGCTTTTTGATGGGTGAGTGAATATATTAACGGCGCTCTGTTCAGCTACACGAGGGCTTTTGGTGACGGACTTCGCAATTTTGAACCACGGTCAAGTGACGAGGACGTCACCTGAACTGGCGCTCCCCGCTCCTAACTACCACACCAACAGGAGGACATTTGAACTCTCGACAGATTTAACGTGCATCGCTTCCTACGCGGCGGTCTTTAGTGGTACTCGGCGCGAACTCATGACACGCCAGCCACATTCTGATACCTTGACCACTAGGCTACCGTGGCAACGCATTTTTGTGGATATCATAGTCTTTGTAACCTAAGATAGAATTTATTATCGATTCACATGCGTCAATTCAACACGCACTAGACTTGATGAGGATTCTGTAGTTGACGGCACAGGGTGGTTCACAAAGTCCGTATTAATCTATGTTGTCATAAGAAGAGTCTATCCCATCCCTTAAACTCACCATTAAGACAGTATTTTGCAATGTTTTTTTTTCCATGCTTGATATTCTCTCATGTGTACTCTGATGGAGATTTGGCAGTAGCACTTGATGAATTTGCACTATTGTTCTGTTTGTCATTAAACTCGGCATTACGAGAGTATTTTGCAATGTTTTTTTTTCCATGTTCGATATTCTCTCATGTGTACTCTGATGGAGATTTGGCAGTAGCATTTGATGAATTTGCACTATTGTTCTGTTTGTCATTAAACTCGGCATTACGAGTATTTTGCAATGTTTTTTACGAGCTTGATATTCTCTCATGTACTCTGATCGAGATTTGGCAGTTGCACTTGATGAATTTGCATTATTTTTCTGGTGTTTTTTTTTGTCACTTTTTCGACTGGACTTGCTGCTAGTTTTTCTTTAATTTTCTGTCATGAAACTCTTTTCCTCTTTGTGCATTTCATTTAGGCATTCTGACTAGAATTAATAATAATCCAACGCAAATGAAAATTAAAGAAATAAATTAGCCACCGAACACATCGCCATGTAGCCAGCAATCTAAAAAAAATTTCAAAAAGGCACCCTTTTGCTGCGAGAGCTATTTTGTCTACTCCGTAATGCTCACCTCTAATAGGAAGGGGGCAAGTTGACCAGCCGGAGACGTGGGCAATTACCCAACTTTTTCACCGATATGACACAAGTCTGTCCCCGCTTCCCCCACCTTTTCCTCCTCTGGCTCTCTCCTTACTAAGACGATGATTCGGGGACTACTTCCGTTCGCTTTTTCACTGTTACGCAAAACTGGGCAATTTTCTATTTCACACTCGAGCCCAAAAATGTTTCACTTCAAAAATTAGAAATTATAAATGCACTTTACCTGTCATATGTTTGACAATTATATTTTATTTCAGAAACTACTATTTATTCATTTATTTTGAATAGCTGCATTAAAAGAAATTTTACTGAGTTAAATAATTTAAAGTTATGTATTTTGCTTGTAAATAATACTATATATATTACATGAATATTCTCATAATCTTTAATACTTGAACAGCGTTTAGTGAAATAAATTCGAATGAATGATAAGAATGTCTACAAATAAAAATTTGATACCAATGTATGTAACAGATTCACAAATTGAGAGAAACAATAAAAACTCTAAATCGATGCAATGTACTTCATAAAACTAACTGTTTTATTTAGGTTGATCTATCTTTCTTTAGAGCAATATACACAAAAATAAATATATTTATAATATATCATGAAAGTTTTTTTCGAGTCTTTTTCATGTAACGGCGAATGCTTATGTAATCTATAGTCACAATAAATTTATTTCTGAACGGTAAAGAAAAACCTTTATATCAAAAAAAGAAATTATGTTAGTAATGAATTCTCTATTATACTACAAATAATATAGATCGTGATTGTAAAAGATGGATGATATAAACAACAAAAGAAATAAAGGGAGAAAGAAACAAGTAATATAAAAAAAAAATCAATTCCTACTTAAATCAATAAAGAAAAATTTATTTTAGCTAATTTTTTATAAAACAGTTACAATTAATATAAATATGTATATACATATGACAGAATCACGACGTTGAGTGGATATTAATGTTTATTAATTATCATTAAAGTATCGTTTTGACACGTCACCAAAGTGGTCGCTAAGTCACTAAAAACGATGCCAACGTGGCTGTAATTATAATTATTTAAATAATTAGTTTAGTCAATAAATGTTTATTAATTATATTTGAATTACTGTATTGTATCCAAAATAGCCATGAATATAAAATTTCAGCTCAATTGAGCGATTTAAAATGTATTTTATTAATGATTGAAAATCCCTCGAAGAAAAATTAAAAAATAAATATATACAGAGTATGAGCTAATAGTAGGAATTGAAAAATAGTTTTATATAAGGTTCAAGTCAATTGCACAACATACATTAAAATATTATATAAACGGAAATATTTTTATATATTTCAATATGGATTACGTTTGGATCTGGATTGTAAAAAAAAAAGTGGAAATACATTTAACAGTATTAATCAATTTTCTTTGAACTGCATTCAACTACTGATTATAATAAAGCAATTATTATTAGTAAATTGTTAAAGTAAAATAATGAATGATGGAAAGAAAAAAAAAATATGTAACATTGCATTCAACGCAAATAGAATAAATGAAACATGAATAAATTGTCAGCTAATTATTTGCTCATATAATCTCTCATTTTGTAAGAAAACACACACATTGGCTTTAATCTTTTATTAGGCTATGGTATATATACTTACTACTGACTTCATTAATTTTTAAATGTCGATGGGAAGCTATTTTTCCACCTATGATTTGAGCGACTAGCATGACAAATAACATCAGGATTTACTATTCGCGTAAGATTAATAGATGGCCAATAGAACTTTAAGTTTTTTTGAGCTGCAAGAAAACTGTTCCACAAACACACAAATGGCGTACAGTTCCAATGGTTGACCCTATGCGAACTTGACAAAAAACATATAGACATTGCTGTTTGTGCTCTTCTAAAAGCACTTGAAAATAAAATAATTTTTTGTAAAGCTTGCAATGCCTTGTTATCTGATATTTTCTTTCTGAAATTTTCGAGGAATGTAATATGCAAAAATTCTTAAGTTGTGTACTGAATACAAAATACATCTAATTTAAGTATGTATTTAGAATTTTTTTACTGAATACAAAAAAAATACATCTTCAATAGCTTGGTGATAATTCTTTCAAAAAGTATATAAACTTTGTATTTAGAATTTTTTAATTACATGTCAAATGATAGAAATATAAGGCAAAATAATCTATCCGAAGCAGAATATACCATAAAATCCGGCGTAAAATCGTGCACCATTGTAAATAAAAAATATAAAATTCATTTTTATAAGTCATTTATTCGATTTAAAGAGTGTTTTTTTTTTTTTTTCAGGTATATAAGTTTCAGTTGGCATTACTTTCCAAGATGGCGACCGATTTAACAGCTGTCAAGTGATTTATTCTCAGTTTGGTTTGGCAATTCATCAAAACGATCATCAAGCAAGGCGTAGATTCGTCGAATGGGCCCCAAACGAGATTGCCATTGTTCCCGATTTTCATAAGCGAATTTTGTTTAGCGATGAAGCGCGCTTCTGGTTGAAGGGCTACGTCAACAAACAAAACTGTCGCATTTCGAGTGAAGCTCATCCATAAGTGTATGTCGAAACACCGTTACATCCAGAAAAACTGACTGTTTGGGGCGCTTTATGGGTTGGTGGAATCCTTCTTCAAAAACGATGAAGGCTACAGCGTTACAGTCAATGGTGATCGGTATAGAGCCATGATTGCTAACTTTTTCATTCCTGAATTGAACAATCATGATGTTCAGGAGTTGTGGTTCCAACAAGACGGCGCAACATGTCACACAGCTCGTGCCACAATCGATTTATTGAAAGACACGTTTGGTGACCGCCTAATTTCACGTTTTGGACCTGTGAATTGGCCTCCAAGATCTTGCGGTTTAACACCGCTAGACTATTTTCTGTGGGGCTATGTAAAGGCATTGGTCTATGCGGATAAGCCACAAACGCTTGACCATATGGAAGACAGCATTCGCCGTGTTATTGCCGATATACGGCCACAAATGTTGGAAAAAGTCATCGAAAATTGGACGTCCAGATTGGACTACATCCGAGCCAGCCGTGGCAGTCATATGCCAGAAATCATATTTAAAATGTAATGCCACAAGATTATCTTTCGAATAAAAAATATTTATGTTAATCGAATAATACATCGTTGTTTTATTGCAATTTAAATTTCTATGCCTCTAAAAAAACACCCTTTATTATCCCAGACATGAAAATATAGTATATATATCCAGAACTACAACTCTTTAAGTTCGCAACACAAGTCGTTTCTTTAAAACAAACGGTATTTCGATACATATAGAAGTCAATTTTTGTTCATGTCCTTCTCTTTTGTTATATGTAAAGCTATTGTTCTTATACACGGCGTATAACGTGCAGCCTTAAGTTTCTATCTTATTTTTTGTGTTCAAAGTGCGGGTTATACACCGGATTTTACGATAATTTGAAATTAAAACTAGAATGTACCAAATAAAAATACATATTCATACAAAAGAGCATTTTTAAAAATTTTGAATTGAAAATTCCAAAGATCAGTAAAACAACTTTTACTAATACGTATCGAAAACACTTATCACATCGAATTTTAACAGTCAACAGCCAAATTCTAACATCGAGATTCATGACATCAAGAATGCCTGCCAACTTTTGTTACAAAACTTATAAAACCAAACGATTAAATATATCAGTAAATAAAATAAACAGTAAAAAAAATTGATTAAAAATGTAGTACAAAGCACCTAATACACGGTCTTACCCCAATGTCATCAATTTTCTCGTTAATCATTTTTTATTCTTATTTTAAGAATTCTTTTTACTCTTTAGTCCGATTCACACACACATTATAAAAGCATGTTTCTTTAGTTTTTTAAAACTAAAACTTATGTCTAGCTCTTTCGTTCAATGTGCAAAAAAGGATGTTTTTTAGTCTTTAAACTATCCTTTTTTCATTTATGAATTAATTTTAAATGAGTGATTTTTTAACCCGGCATCATTCGCGCAAACAAAAACGACCGAAAGTTTTCGCACGTGGTATCTCATACATAAGGCTGTTTAAATTATGTTTTTACCATAAAATTTGTATACAAAATTTAAAAAAGGAAGAGAAGTACGAAACACAATATGTTTCTTTCATTTTCACACTTAAATTTAGTTCTTCTGTTCTTTTTGGGCTTTCAGTACATTGTTAATACAGTAGTAGGTAGAAAAAGCCGATTCTGCTGTAAAGGCGGTTGCATGCGGTCGAAGGCAGTGCAGAGTTGAGTTGTTTCGTTCCTGCTGTTGAGTTGAGTTGTTTCCTCCTGTTCAGTTATTTTGTTCCTGCTGCCGAGTTGAGTTGTTTTTCTCCTGCATTGGCTTTGATTTTCGAGTTGAGGGGGCGAGTTGAAATGTTTTCTCCTACAGCTAAGTTGAGTTGTTTTTAAAAATGTGCACAAAAAATGAAAGTATGGGAATGTTAAACGTGCTCATAGCGACACCTATTGATTAAAATATACACTAATTATATATTTTAAAATGATTGAAGTAAGTAACGCTCAGATAAAAAAAAATAAATAAATACAGATTCAAACTCACGGCCTCAGATCAAAATGTCTCCACAGGACAATAGTTTTCAGTTACGCTAACTATTATCCTATGAAGGCATATAGACCTGAAGAAAACTTAAGTTTATAATCTCATGAATTTAATTTTTGCAGGCGAAGCAGACGGCGACATGTTTTAAAATCATTTTCTTGATTAAAATGAAATAAAAAAATATTTAAATTATATTATTTTAATAATGTGTAAATTTGAATTCAGTATAATGATTACATACACACACAGTAAAGATACAAAGTAAATTGATTGTTCAGAAAAATGTGCCGTAGTATACTCGTCATCAGCGTGAACGGGTTACGATTTAACTTGTTTTAGCGTGTCTGATCTTGATTCTGCAAGACGGCGACTGAATTCTACGTCAGAAATTATCTCAATGCTTAGAGCGGATGAATACATTGCTTTCAACTGCTCAGCGATCGCCGCTCAAGTGTAATTCGGTTGATATGCGTTAGACACTTATCACATTTTAGTTCAAAATTCATTTCGTTTGTTAGTATTGCGGTGGGCTGTATTCAACAAGAAAAAAATATGGTGATGTCTGAAACACATAGCGAAAAACGAAAGTTTGGAAAAGCCGGGGAATCTTCTGCAAATAAGAAAGCCAGAAGAGAAGTTTCAAAAATAAGTAACGAAATTAAATAAATTTAATATGTAATATTTATAATGTTTTTTTACACATTTCTGATCTATATTAATTTTGATATATTATTTTCAGAAGTATGGAAAATTTACCGAGGATTGCATACCAGATGGAGTACTTCCAATTGGAGATGATGTTTTTGTCTTTGCAAGCACCTACTATGTGTGATTCCATATCAGTTCACATAAGACGTTTCAAGAAATATGGCAAAACATACTACCCAACTCCCGATTGATTGATTGATTGAATATTAACGTCGCACTGTTCAGCTACACGAAGGCTTTTGGCAACGGACCACGTAATTTTGAACCATGGTCAAGTGACGTGGACGATACCTGAGCTGGCACCCCCCTTTCCTAACTACCACACCACACCAACGGGAGAACGTTTCAGCTCTCGACAGATTTAACGTGCATCGCTGCCCTACACGGCGGGTGTTTAGTGTTACTGGGCTCGAACTCGTGACACGGCAAGCCACGGTCCGATACCTATACCACTCGGCTATCGCGGCCGCACCCAACTCCCGAGAGAATAACATTAGACCCACGGTGGATCGAATACATCATGCGTAAAAAGAAAGTGCCGGAATCACTGGAGGAATTACCAAGTGGACTTTTCCCTCCTGAACGACACATTCAAATAACCAGTGAGAACTTCATTGATTTTACTTTCAAGCACATTAAATACGGTCCGGATAAAGAACCCACTTTTAAAGAAATAACCATATCCCGAGAGCAGTGGGCTGAAATGATTAAAAAATATGGTGCTATTGAAAATGCTGCTATAGACAATATGTTTCAGTGTATGGACTTTTTAACTGCATATAAAACCATCTGCGAAGGTCCTATAGAAAATACATTGCCTTCTTCTTTGGATGTTAGTCTGGGTCAACCGGAAGCAAGTATTAAAAAATTTATACGGTGGTCCAAGAAATGGGAAACCTAAAGCACCTAGGTTTAAATTTGGTGATGTTGTACGCATTAATAAACAAAAACTTCACTTGAAAAATGATACGAACTAAACTGGAGAAGAGAACTTTTCATAGTTTTTGAAATCGTGCAAATAATTCCGATTGTTTATAGATTAAAAGATTTACAAGGTGAAGAGATTAAAGGTACTTATTACGAAGCAGAATTACA
This sequence comes from Trichonephila clavipes, assembly GCA_019973935.1. NCBI lineage: Eukaryota > Metazoa > Arthropoda > Arachnida > Araneae > Nephilidae > Trichonephila > Trichonephila clavipes. Next base: position 22,040 of record BMAU01005151.1, on the reverse strand, counting down.
AAACGTTGTCGACTCTGGTTTCTACCCTGTAGAGAATGTTATCAAACAAAGAAAAAGACGAGGAATCACTGAATATTTTGTTAAATTTTTAGGCTATCCTGAAAAATTTAATGATTGGGTGACTGATATTCAAAAAGTATAAATAGTTAAACTTTATTATTGCCGACTCATTTTCAAAATGTCCTTCTACGTAACATTACCGTCTGATAGTTATATACATTTCTTTCCAGAAAACAAAATATCTCATTTCAAAACTCAATTACCCTCTCCTGTTTGTTTAAATGATGAATGGGAAGTGGGATTGACTTAAATCATCTACCCTCATTCTTGGCTTAACCTAAATGAAACTAACAATTATTTTCTATACAAAGTTGGAGACGGCAATATCTCTTCAACTGTTAAGCGAACAATTGATGTGGGTTGTTATGAAACAATGTTAGATATTATATCAGCCGTATAACTTGCTTTACCGAAAAATCCTAATCGGTTTTACAATAATTTACAATAAAGCAACAAAACGGGTGGAAATTAATGCAGTTCAAGGTAGCAGCCTTCACTTAGAGAATTTAGGCGAATTGTTAGGATTCAAACGCAGTGCCATTATAATAGGTAACATGAAAAGCAAATTCGTTGCTGATGCATGGTCTAATTTTTCAGTTTTTTACGTTTACCCGATCTAATTTCACCCCAAATTGTGGGGATACACAGGCTCCTTTATTGCGAATCGTTCGCACTAAAGGTAAAGACGGGGAAACGATTAGTCAATATTATAATAGACCTCAATACTTACCTTTGGTGAGACACTCGTTTCAAACTATTCAATCTGAACTGAGACTCAATTCGGGTGATTTTGTTCCCTTTGAAAGAGGTAAAGTGATCATAGTGCTTCATTTTCGCATGAGGCAAATATTATAAATAAAGCAATGCATTTCTCATACCCTCATTTGGAGATAAAAGACCAAGATGAGTGTACCATACGTTTGCTGTACTAAAAGATTTGAAGACCATTATGCAGGTCAAATAGGTTCGGGTTTGACTCATTACAAGGGCATTAATTTTCAAAAGGGTTATGGAATCGGAGGAATATTTCGTCGATTGTTTAGAGCAGCTTTACCTTTTTTGTAAAAGGAGGTAAAACTATTGGAAAAGAAGTATTAATGACAGGGAGTCGTGTTGCATCTGATGTATTGTCAGGAGTAAATTTTAAAGAAGCTGTAAAAACAAGAAGCAGAGAAAGTGGAAAAAATTAGCTCAGAAAGCTATTGATAGAGTTCAGTCTATGGTAGGAAAAGGACAGTATAAAAGAAAGCGTAAGAAACAGAAAACATTCATTTCATCCAAAGCACGTAAAGTGAGTGTACGTGACATTTTCGACATGTAAAAATGGCATTTATTCTTAAAGATTATCCTGAATGTGTTAAATCTGATTTGGAACTTTTCAACTTACCAGGAACTTAAACAGTTATTCAAGATGGGCAGTGGAAACAATTTCATCCTCTTTCTAACGTTTTCGATAACGCACCTGTAGAATTTAGCATTTCCCGAAGTGCAGAAGATTACATAGATCTCAGTCAAACACAATTATACGTAAAAGCGAAAATAGTAAAAGTGGACAATACGCCTATTACTAAAGATGATACTATAGGACCTGTGAATTTATTTCAACATTCATTATTTTCTCAAGTAGATATATCCTTAAATGATCGCGTGGTTTCCAATTCCAGTAATACATATCTCTATCGATCTTATATTGAAACTCTCTTAAACCATGGATATGACTGCAAAACTTCCCAATTAACGGCTGAACTATTTTACAAGGATTCTGATGATGGTCTCAAGAAAAGAACCGAATTTTGTAAAGAAAGTGCAACTGTAGACATGATTGGTTGTATACATTCGGATTTATTTCATCAAGATCGTATTTTACTCAATTTAGTGGATTTGAAAATAAAATTAATACGAAGCAAGCCTGAATTTTATTTACAAGGATTTGAGGGATTTAAAGTTGTTTTGGATCATGTTTCTTTATTCATACGAAAAGTTCGTGTGAATCCTGGAGTTATTCTTGGTCATGCGAAAGCACTGGAAAAAAGCCCAAAATATCCCATTAACCGAGTTCTGGGCAAAGTGTATTTGATTCCTAAAGGAAGCATGTATTTTATTCAAGATAACATATTTTCAGGCCAAATGCCAAACAAACTTTTTGTAGGATGTGTAGATAATGAAGCTTTTCACGGAGCATTTTCAAAATCTCCTTATGAGTTTAAACATTTTAATTTAAATTTTATTGGAGTGTATGTGGATGGACAACCAGTGCCTCACAATCCATTAGAACTCGATTTTTCTAAAGATCAATACATACGGGCCTATCAAACTCTATTTGTTGGGACAGATCGAATGGGTCAAGACAGAGGTATATTTATTTCTAGAAAAGAATATAAAGATTCAAATACATTATTTGGATTTAACCTCTCACCAGATTTATGTTCTTCAGGAGAACATTTAAGTCTGTTAAAACATAGAAATTTGCGATTAGAATTAAAATTCAGCAAATCTTTAGAACAAACCGTATGTGCTATCGTTTTCTCCGAGTCTGAAAATTTAATCGAAATAAACAAATCGAGAAATATCTTGTATGATTTCGGAAATTAAAGAATGGATGGAATGCAAATGTATACAGTCTTATCTCAAGAGAAGACAACGTCCCCCTATTTTCAAGGTGTTTATTCTAGAGATACGCTCCCTCCTCTGCAAGAAAACATGTGTGCTATTGTGAATTCTGATGACTCATCACAACCTGGAACACACTGGTTAGCATTATTTGTAAATGATAAAAGAGAATTAGAATTTTATGACTCGTTTGGACAACCTCCTGTATTCTATAACATTAGTACTACTACCTATTTAGATGTATTATGGAATTCTAAAGTGTTTCAATCACCAACATCCAATGTTTGTGGGCAATACTGTATTTACTTTTTATTCAAACGCAGCCAAGGCTATTCTATGCATTATATTTTGAATCAATTGTATATAAATGATTTTCAAATGTATCAATTTGTAAAGAAACAATATGGTGTAAGATTTATATTTAGAAAATAAAAAATGGAATGAAACTAAATATTTGTGTGTCTTTTTTTTTCTATTTTCTATTTATTTTCTTATGATAATTTTTTCTTCTAAAAAAATTAATATTTTTCTATGTTAAATTTCTTTTTCTCTCAAAAAAATAATATTTTTTTTCTATGATAAATTTTTCACCCAAAAACAATTAATATAATTTTATTTAATTATATATTTGAAACTTTTAAATTTTATCAAATAAGTATATTTTCCTCTGCAAAAGAAAACTGTTCAAATCATAAAGAGACAATAGAGACAATTTTTTTTTAATCAAATGGGTATCATTTATTTCAAAGTTTCAACCATGCATTTCTGCGAGCATACATTATTGGTTTCTTAATAATTTTGTTATTCTGATACAATTTTTTATTTACATCTGGATTTTTCGGTAAATTTACATCATTCAAAGCTCTTGAAAATACATATTTTCCTTCAGGTGCTGATTTTCGATTCTGTAGAAAATCATTCACGAGGAATGCAATATTGCTTCCTGGAATAACAGTGTTTTTGTAAATAATTTCTCCATCAGAATTCCTACTGAAAAATTCTTGAAGCTTTAAGCGGTGTTTGTTGGAAAGCTAAAATCTTATTTTTTTGAGAATTTGAGATTTTTACATTTTAAAATTGTATAGATTTTAACCTTTCTAAAAATACCTTACTTTAACCTCTAGGGCATTTAGAAGCCCTTAAAACGTACTTTAAACAATCGTTGAATTTTGACCACGCCCATTTTAATGGCGAAAATTGTAAACAAATTACTTTGTTTTTGCTTTAAAGTGTAACGCCCGATATAAACCAAAACATGTATCTTTTATTTTAAATTGAGACTTTTATTTTTTTGCTTCCTAGCCAATTAGAAGTCTCACTGTATTCATTAAAATCAATTTATCTCAAAACGTAAAGTTTAATGTGCGATGTACCTTTTCTGAGAAACTACTGTTCACAGGTATGTAAATTTTTTATGAATTATTTATAATGATGTCTAATATATACTAAAAATGAGCTTTTTGTAAAAACTCAAAAATTTAATTTTACAAATTGTTTAAGTAAAAATGGGTCAAATTTCGCAATGTTTGATAAAATATTTCATAATTTATTAAAATATTTAAAATTAGCTAAAAGCTCATTTTAGTATAATGAGAAAGGTGTACTTTAATAGCATGAAAAATTTCAAGCATGTACATAAAACAGATTTGGAGAAAAGGTACATCGAAAACAGCCAATTTAACATTGTCAGTACAGAGGGAGAGAGAGGTTTCCAACTCTCCTTAAAAACTGGAAAATATTTTTTGCTTCTTCTTTATACCTAGCTGGAACAATTCTAAAAATTTCATCCTCAAACACTTCTTTTTCCGTCTTTACTACTGACTCTTTTAGATTTTCTTTTAATGATTCCGTTTCTTGATTTTCTGATATAGATGTTTCATTTGGAACAGATTCAGACTCCCTTCGATTTTCGTTAGAAAAGTGCGTATATTTTTGTAAAACTTGTAAATAGAGAATTGTTTTTTCTTCTTCCGTTAAATCCCTATTATGGAGAATGTTTTTCATGCGGTGATCAAGTTTCGATAAGTGTTCCGTTAAGTGTTGAACTCTTTCTTCGGGTATCAGTACAAATTTTTTGCTAAATTCCATTTTGAATTAAAGAACTGATGACGGAAATAGTCGCAGGTAATATAATAGATAGGAATCCTTCTCCTTTTGAATTAAAATTTTCGTTTTCTCGTAAAGAGATGTTTTTCTTTTTGTTAGAAAGCTTTCTTTATAGATAAGCGATTTTTTTAAATTTTAGTCAATGATATGTTACCACATAAAACATTCAGCACACACTCGCACAAAGTTTTTATTTCTTTCTTTGAACACTTTTTCAAAAGAGATTTTGGGTGTTTTGTTTTAGAAATTAGTTTTAAGAGCTCTAAAGCTTGTTCAGAACACACCGGCATCTTGTGAACTAATGAATATTCATTGAACAATTTGAATCTATTTATATGCTTCAAAGTAATGGGTTATCGAGGTTGATGTACATAAAAACATCTCCAGGAAACATACCTGTGCGCACAAGCAAGGATTCATCAGTTTCAGGTTTTAAATCAATAAGTAAGTATCCGTACGGTTTTGATGTGGCATCTGCGTAACATTCTTGAAAAAATTTCACTTTACGAGGAAACAATTGGTGACCTAAATGTGTAATTTGGGATTGATCTCTTCGATTCTTAAATAATACAAGATAATGAGCGTTTAAGGAAATTTCTCTAATTTCTTTCCCTTTATGAAAATATTCTGTACCACAAAAATTAAACTTAAATTTCTGTGATGCGAAAATTTTACAAATAATTTTGTTAATTGGGGATCATTTCCTAACTCTCCCATAAGATCGTCTATAACAATTAAAGCATCCGAATACAGGTGCAAATTAGAGGGGATACCTTCATGAATGGAAATATTCGGCATTTCTTCATACAACGCTTGGTAAACTCCATAACACCAAATTATTTTTTTAGGAAAGGGTTTAATCATTTTATTTTCGATTAAATTTTTAACGAACTGACTTTAACCGCTACCAGATGGCCCAGCCAAGATTAAAGTAAATGGAAGAACTAATTTGAGAGAATCCAGGATTAAACTAAATAATTTTATGAATGATTTTGCTATTTATACTACGAGTCACTTAATTCTATAAATTTCATTTTGTGTGATAACGAAAGGAAAATTCATAAATTATTTCACTGTCCGTAATCATATCTGTTGTATCCTGTATTTTCCTGTCTTGATTCGTTACCAGATAAAAATGAGATCGTGATATACATTCATTAAAATATTTGCTCATAGTATTGTAACGACGTCACATTGATACGATCCAACCCAGTCCATACATATCTAGTTTGATGGATTAGAGCAGGTGGGATTGGGGACAGAGCACATGGCCTTGGACGTCATTGTTCAGTGTTGGGATTCTGGTCTGCGACGATTCCCCCATAACTCCTCAGCGAATGTCTGAGGCTGTTTCAGACCTTTTTCATTCAGGAGGCTACAAATAGATTTTTTCAAAATTTGCGTCAAGTATTGTTGACCCAGACTAACATCCAAAGAAGAAGGCAATGTATTTTCTATGGGACCTTCGCGGAAGGTTTTATATGCAGTTAAAAAGTCCATACACTGAAACATATTGTCTATAGCAGCATTTTCAATAGCACCATATTTTTTAATCATTTCAGCCCCCTGCTCTCGGGATATGGTTATTTCTTTAAAAGTGTTCTTTATCCGGACCGTATTTAATGTGCTTGAAAGTAAAATCAATGAAGTTCTCACTGTTATTTGAATGTGTCGTTCAGGAGGGAAAAGTCCACTTGGTAATTCCTCCAGTGATTCCGGCACTTTCTTTTTACGCATGATATATTCGATCCACCGTGGGTCTAATGTTATTCCCTCGGGAGTTGGGTAGTATGTTTTGCCATATTAATTGAAACGTCTTATGTGTTCTGATACGGAATCATAATAGATGCTTGCAAAGACAAAAACATTATCTCCAATTGGAAATACTCCATCTGGTATGCAATCCTCGGTAAATTTTCCATACTTCTGAAAATAATATATCAAAATTAATAAAGATCAGAAATGTCTAAAAATAATTTAAAAATTACATATTAAATTTATTTAATTTTGTTATTTACTTTTGAAACTTCTCTTCTGGTTTTCTTATTTGCAGAAGATTCCCCAGCTTTTCCAAACTTTCGTTTTTCGCTATGTGTTTCAGACATCACCATATTTTTTTCTTGTTGAATACAGCCCACCGCAATACTAACAAACGAAATGAATTTTGAACTAAAATGTGATGAATGTTTAACGCATATCAACCGAATTACACTTGAGTGGCGTTCGCTGAGTGGTTGAAAGCAATGTATTCATCCGCTCTAAGCATTGAGATAATTTCTGACGTAGAATTCAGTCGCCGTCTTGTAGAATCAAGTTCAGACAAGCTAAAAGAAGTTAAATCGTAACCCGCTCACGCTGATGATGAGTATACTATGGCACATTTTTCTGAATAATCAATTTACTTTTTATCTTTACTGTGTGTGTATGTAATCATTATACTGAATTAAAATTTACACATTATTAAAATAATATAAATTAAATATTTTTTTATTTCATTTTAATCAAGAAAATGATTTTAAAACATATCGCCGTCTGCTTCGCCTGCAAAATTAAATTCATGAGATTATAAACTTAAGTTTTCTTCAGGTCTGTATGCCTTCATAGGATAATGGTTAGCGTAACTGAAAAACTATTGTCCTGTGGAGACATTTTGATCTGAGGCTGTGAGTTTGAATTTGGATTTATTATTATTTTTTTATTTGAGCGTTATTTACTTCAATCATTTTAAAATCTATAATTATTGTATATTTTAATCAATAGGTGGCGCCATGAGCACGTTTAACATTCCCATGCTTCGATTTTGTGTGCACATTTTTTATCGTAACCCGTTCACGCTGATGACGAGTATACTACGGCACATTTTTCTGAATAATCAATTTACTTTGTATCTTTACTGTGTGTGTATGTAATTTCTGACGTAAAATTCAGTCGCCGTCTTGTAGAATCAAGAATCTTGTAGAACTCAACTTAGCTGTAGGAGAAAACAATTCAACTCGCCCCCTCAACTCGAAAATCAAAGCTAATGCAGGAGAAAAACAACTCAACTCGGCAACACGAACGAAACAACTCAACTCAACAGGAGAAAACAACTCAACTCGGCAACTTGAACGAAACAACTCAACAGGAGAAAACAACTCAACTCGGCAGCAGGAACGAAACAACTTAACTCAGCAGGAGAAAATAACTCAACTCGTCAGTAGGAACGAAATAACTCAACTCAGCAGGAGAAAATAACTCAACTCGTCAGTAGGAACGAAATAACTCAACTCTGCACTGCCGTCGACCGCCTGCAACCGCCTACAACCGCCTGCAACCTCCTGCAACTGCCTACAACCGCCTGCAACCGCCTACAACCGCCTGCAACAGCCTGCAACTGCCTACAACCGCCTACAACCACCTGCAACCACCTGCACCGTCTGCACCTCCTTTACATTAGAATCGGCTTTTTCTACCTACTTACAGTCCTTTAATCTCGTCGTTAGTGAGTGTGTGTTTTCCCTGGATCTTCATTTTATATATATATTTAATATCTATCTTTTTAAAAATAAATATATAGAAAAAAAATTCTCTTTTGTTAAAATTCAAAAATTTTGAAATTTCCTTTTTATCTACTCTTATTGTTCCAGCAATAGTTTTTTTTCAAAAGTTCATCTGAAAATGGATAAGATGTGTTGCAGTTTTCTCCTTTAAAATTAACTCTTCTTTAATGTTTTTGTGTATCTACATATAAACATTTATTTTCTATATTTCCTTCCTCTTCTAAATCTGAATCGATTTATGTGGATGAATCATACTTGCTGCTATACACTTCATCATTTGGTTCTTCCTTATCATCCCCGGAACAAGAATTTCTTCATTCGAAAGTACTGTTGTACTATATCTTTTAAATACTGTGCCTAATAGATTATTAAAATATCACATTTCTTCGTCATAACTACAATAATACGCCATAGCATAAGGAAGATTTAAAACGTACTCATGCATTCAGAACTTTAAAGGTGATTAACACGCAGGGTATGACATACCCGAAGAGCCGGTATCCAAAAATATAAATTTAGAATTAGATACAAGCTAAGGCTCCTCAAAGGATATGCCCTAAAAGTCAGCTAGACGAGAAACTATCCAGTTTCCAATAAAGGCTTAGAAGGAGAGTTGAAAAAAGTTAGACCATCGGTATAAAATACCCTAAGCGAGAAGTGCCGGGTTAATAATCTTGAATACCCATTGGCATCCTATCAGTGTTTCGATACGACCTGATTTACACAATATAGGATCAGGCAGCGCGTCCTTTTCTTTTTCACATAAAGAAACACTCATTTTTGTTTGCTGTTTTTTTATTAACTATGAGCGTTTGCGCTTTAGTGTTGTAACTTAATCTGTTAGTTGTCAAATCTGGAAATGGGATCTGGAATTAGTCACTAATCTTGATAATACCGATCGAGACAATGGAACAAAGTTGATAAATTATTGTATTGCCATTGGTCTATGGAAAGTGTGCAAAATTTCTAATAAATATGACCTCTTACAGTGGGTAAAAATTGAGTTCAAATAATCCAATAAATACGAGTGAAACTAATAAAAGCGTGTTAAAATGAGAAAAAATTACATCGTTTGTAGATGTATTAAAATAATTTCGAAGATAATATTTCATATCCACATATTGCATATATTTTGACATATTCAAATCTAAATCAAATGCATAGTTCCTTTCTGAAGTAAAACTTCTTTACGCACGCTTGACATGGGGAGTACACTGGTGAATGCGTGAAGAGAGCGTTATGAAAAGTGTGATCGGGGGAGAGGTGAACGGAGGTTGAGAGGGTGATATACACTGGTGAGCAAAAATTAAGGACGAAGTCGAAAAATTAGCATATCAACTGAACGAAGAGGCAGAGCGGACAAAAAGACCAATCAGGAGATTAAGTAAGGTGATGTACGGTAGCACATGCGCAGATATGCAGGTAGACGTAATGGGGGAGTGTCTGAGTAGTATAAAGCATGTTGTCGGTGTAAGATCAGTATTTCTGGAAAAGAGATTGCACGCCGTACAGCAGTTAAAATCACACCGAGTTGCTGCCTCAGCGAGAAATGGCGAATAATCAATCTGTTAGACGTCATCTGGATGCTTTTACCCGAGGTCGAATCATTGGGAAGTTGGAGGAAGGCCGCAGTTTGACAAGTGTGGCAGCAGAGTTCGGAATTGCTCACAGCATCGTTTCACGACTTTGGAGACAATTTCAAACTACAGGAACAGCTATCCGGGGATTCAGTAGTGGTCGTCCACGAGGAACCCCACCCGCAGATGACCGGTACATTGTCTTACAGGCCAGAAGAAACAGGCGGCAGACAGCGGGAGAAATCGCTAGACACAGGCGACTGGACGACCGATATCGCGTTTTACCGAGGCCAAAAGACTGCACGGTGGTGGTCTGTTTGCACGACGCCCTGTACGGTGTGTACCTTTAACGCCTGCCCATCGGAGAAGGCGTTATCTGTGGTGCCGGGAACACCGGAATTGGAGAGACAATGAATGGGGACGACTACTCTTTACAGATGAGAGCAGATTCAGTTTTAGTAGCGCTTCTCATCGCATACTATTCTGGAGAGAGCGGGGGAAGCCGCAATCATCCCTCAAACATCATTGAAAGGGAAAGATATGGAGGTCGCGGTGTTCCCGTTTAGGAGACATCATGCTTGGTAGTCGTACATACCTTCACATTTTCGACGCAGGTTCAGTCAACGGGACCCGTTATTGTAGCGAGATTCTTCTTCCATATGTGCGTCTTTTAGAGGCGCTATGGGTCTGCAGTTCCTTTTCATGGACGACAATGCACCATGTCATCGCACAGTAGCTGCCGAACAGCTCTTAGGGAGTGAGGATATTGAACGCATGGATTCGCCGGCACGATATCCGGATCTCAATCCCATCGAGCATGTATGGGATTTTCTAGGCAGACGCTTGGCAGCCCGTACCTTACCACCAGTAACGATTCGGGAGCTTCGATTGGCGCTGCATGACGAATGGGCAGCAATGCCTCAACAACTCATTGACACCCTCATTCTCAGCATGGGCAGACGCTGTGAAACCTACCTAGCAGTCAGGGGAGTTCATATCCCCTACTAAAGACCGGATGTTTCTTGCTTGACACCCACCACAGGGATGTTTCTGCCTTCAGTCGCGTCGCGCTCCATGCTACTTTTTCAATATCAAGCTTCTTTTTTCCCTCTGATTTCTCCTTTAGTAAGTGTTTCTTACATTACACATATCCTTACGTATTGGGGATCTTACGGTATTAAATGTGTTGATTTGGAAAGCTTTTGAACAAAGTTATATTGAAAAAACCGTCTCGTCCTTAATTTTGCACACCAGTGTAAGTTAGCGAATATGGTTATTTCAGTCAGTAGTTCGTTTCTGGATTATTTGGTAATTTCATTTCGTTTTTGAACCTTTTATAAATTAATATTTTTTCATTACATTAAATATTCTACATTTAAAGTGAAAAAAATTGTAAATTCCTTTCAAAGTTAATATGTTCTGAATTAGTAACTTTGAACATGGATATTTTATAAAGATATATTCGTGAAATTGATATTGTTCAATCATTAATTGGTGATTTATGTGCTGCTCACTGTGTTTTGGACGAAGGGACAAACATCATAATGACAGTTGTTTACATTTCAGCTAATAACACTGTTAATAATAATGTAATGTTTTTTATATAAAAGACCTATGATTTACGGTCGAGAAGGCTGTGAAGAATTATAGGAGAAAACAATCATACGTTGTCAATAATTTTAGCAGGAAATTTCAATGTTATTTTCGCATCCAAAGATAGACAACTCTTGGTAAACTTTCTACATGATACATTAGAGCTACAAATAAATAAAGAGAATAATAACAGAAATGAGCCTACCATAAGACATGAAACAACAATCGATGCAGTTTTCTGGTTTATAATTAATCCCTGTATAATGCCCATTAAAAGTTACGCGATTCACTCCCCAATGCTACCGTTTCCCACGTAAGCGTACGTATGGGGGGAGGAATAAATAAGCAAATTGTCTGAAATAAGTGCATCCTTCGTGAACACTGTTAAGGTCCTTTTATTACATTCCAAAGCCTTCGGAATAATTTTATGGATAGCTGTGCACAGAAAAGATCGTACTTCGGACAAACTTATATATACGTCCAGGGAAAATAACGCTTTAACTGAGTGAGACGTATATATACGTTGGTGACACTTAACATGTTTACATCGCATTG
>BMAU01005151.1:0-5000 GCA_019973935.1 Trichonephila clavipes | reverse complement strand
CGTCGAAGATTATAAGACTTTTTGTTTTCATTTTGCACTTTAATTATTTGCGTTTTTGCCGCTTTACGTAGGAGTTCTCTGTTTTCATTAAATTCGAGTTGTAGTTGTTCGTCGATTAATTGTTGAATGCGCAAATCAGTCTTGTTATTGATTTGTGTTCCAAAGAGTAATTCAAAAGGAGTGGTGTTAATGCTTCGTTGGAATGTTGAGTTTAAGACTTCTTGTAGTGAAGGAACATGTTTGAACCATTTCGTGGGATCGTCTTCTGACATCTTAGATAAGACAGGAATAATTGTTCGATTAATGCGTTCTACTTGACCATTAGCACGTGGCAAACCTGTAGTAATATGGTGAAGTGTAATTTTTTGTTCCGAACAATAAGTGTGGAATTCGTCAGAAGTGAAAGTAGTTCCACGATCAGTGATAAGAAAACGAGGATTTCCAAATGTAGTTTTTTGAATGTCTAATTTTTTTTTAGTACCTCAGAAGTAGATGTAGTTTTTGTGGGGTATAACCAAACAAATTTAGTGAAAGAGTCAATGACAGCTAAAATGAATTTGTAGTTTTTACTTGAAGTTGCTAAAGGACCAAGATGATCGATATGGTATGTATTTAGTGGTATATCATCTTTGACAAGAGGATGGAGAAATCCTTCTTGTTTACCAGACTTTTATTTTTCAATATACATGTTACACAATTAGAAATATATTTTTCAATTTTGGATTGAAGTTGCGGTATAAAATATTTATTTTTTATATGTTCTAGAGTTCTTTTAACTGAAAAATGTCCTTTGTCGTGAGCATTTGATAAAGTGATGCTGCATCTCGTCGGGAATAACAAGGACTTCGGCACCGTCAATAAATTTATATAGTATATTATTTTTAATACAGTAGTTATCATATGGACCCTTTTGAAGAAGAGCTTTTATGGAAAGAATGTGTGGGTCCAGCTCTTGAGATTCTTTTTATCCTATGCACAATAGAATCATTACACTGGTTTGTTAAAACCTGTATTCTACTTAAAGCGTCGACATGGGCCATTTGTGAGCCAGAGCGATGTAAAATGGTGTAATCATAATCTTGTAAATTCAGGGCCCAACGCGCGATTCGTGTGTTTAGATCTTTCTTACTCATAGTTTTTGTAAATGCATTACAATCAGTAATTATTTTGAAAGGCATTCCTAAAATGTACACTTTAAATTTTTTGAGAGCTTCTATGATTGCTAAAACTTCGAGTTCGTAGCTGGTATATTTTCTCTCCGTTTCGGACGTTTTTCTAGACATGTAATATATAGGATGTAAGGAATTATCATCGGGGAATCTTTGTAATAAAACAGCAGCAAGTCCGTCGATTGATGCATCAGTATGTATTTCGGTTTCACAATTTTGTCGATATATACCTAAGACAGGTTTCTGACAGAGCAAACGTTTTAACTCGTCAAAGGAAGCTTTTTGTTTTACATCAAAATTGAAAGGAGTATCTTTACGTAAAAGATCACTAAGTGGCTTAGCAATTACAGAATAAGCAGGGATAAATTTACGAAAATATCCAGTGAGACCTAAAAAACGTTGAACTTCTTTAGTTGTTTTTGGTTCGGGGTAATTGACAACTGATTTAGTTTTAGAAGGGGAAGGAAAAAGTTTATTATTTTCAATAATATGGCCTAAAAATTCAATTTTCCTATGCAGAAATTGACATTTATCAAAATTTATTTCCAATCCGTAATCACTGGACACTTGAAGAACTTTTTTGAGTCTCTCAATAGCCTCAGATTCATTTTTAGCAAGGATAACTATATCATCCATGTAAGGGAGAACAATTCCTTGAACAACTAAGTCACGAAAAACTGTATTGATAAAACGTTGAAACGTTGAAGGGCATGTAGAGAGTCCGAAAGGCATTTTAAGGAACTGAAATTGACCATTTTGTGTTACAAAGGAGGTATATGGGCGACTCTGTTTGTTAACAGGCACATGGAAAAACCATTACGTAAATCAATGGTACTGAAAACTCTAGTATCCTGAAGTTTATCTAAAATATCCTCAATGAGGGGCAGAGGATAGTGATCCTTAACTAACACACGATTTAATTTTCGAAAATCAATGCAGACTCGTGGACTGCCGTCTTTTTGCGGACTACTAGGACTTGGCTAGCATAAGCAGATGAACATGGTTCAATAACACCATTTTGTATCCATTCATCTATTTGTTTATCTACTATATCACGTTCAGTAAAAGGTAACCGTCTTGGAGAATGATAAATTGGTTTGTCGTCCGTCACGGTAATGCTTAACTCAATATCCGTCGTTTTAATTTTATTCGGCCTATAACATACGAGTAATGCCTCAACATCATTACGAGTTTGTTTTGGAATTTCAGGGCCAATATCAAATTTAGGAATGTCGTCAGTAATTGCGAAAACAAATGGTTGTGGAGAAGCGTCGGATACTTCGTTTTGTAGCTTAGAAAACATAACACTATCAGGGGTGATAGTCAAATTAGCTTGTTTAATTAGATTACAACCAATAATAATATCAAAGTTCATTGAGTGGTTGGGGACAACATTAATTTTAACAGGAAAGTCTTGGTTGTCAATTGAAACAGTTGAGTTGAACGAACCAATTACATGAGTTTTTGAAAGGCCAAAACCAGTTAGTATATTACCACTATTTATTAAAGAAGGGGAGCCTAATTGATTCCATACACTTTCTTTCATTAAGGTTACTTGACTTCCGGTATCAACTAAAGATAATATTTTTTTTTTTTTAGATAAAATTTTAACTTCTTTACACATAGTAGTTAATGGGGTAATTTCATCAACATTATTAGAAGAAGGGATATTTTTTTTGAGGACAAGCATCAGATTTATGGCCAAAATTTTCGCATAATATACACTTTGGACCACGATGTTTATCTGGGCAAAATTTAGAAATATGACCGGATCCCGAACAATTAAAACAAGTTACGTGATTCCTATCTCTGAAATTTTTATTCTCAAATTTTGAATTAGGCTTTGGTGCATTGAATTTTGGATATCTATCATTTCGATGTTTATGAAGTGTACTTTCAACATCACGGCGTTGGCTACTAAAGTTTGGACTACGCGACGTATCATAAGAGTGATTTTTGCTTTTATTTTGAAATATTTTGTCATAAATTCCTAATTTTTCTTTAAATTCCTGAATTGTTGTACATCCATATAATATTAGCTTATTTGAAGGAGAATCGGGGATTCCATTAATACAATATTCCATAATTGAAGTTTCGTCGAGAAACCCTTTGACCTCGATTCGCTAATTCCCGAATAGCGACTAAATATTGGAATACCGTTTCATTAGGCCGCATTTTTCTATGTTGTAATTCCTTATGCAATTGAGCTTGATTTAATTTTTTTCCGAATTCCTGAATAAGTAATGTTTTTATACAACTGTAAGAGTTTATACCACGCTGAGATTGAATAAATAATTTTGCAGTTCCTGTCAAAAGCCGTTTTACAAAAACAATTTTTTGTTGTTCGGTTATTGGGCAAAACGTTAAATTTTCCTCCACATCAGAAAAAAAAATGTTCAATTGAGTATGAGTCATCTGCACTGAAAGAACGAAGAGTTAGAAGTAAATCTTTAACAAAAAGCCACGATAAATCGTTTTTCGAAATAGAGGGAACAGCTGACTCATTAATTTGGTTAAGTGCGTCAGCCGATTTCCTGTCTGTAGAAAGTGGGGAAGCAAAGGAATTTTCTGCATCCCGCGGGGGCATTCTTCTACATCTCGTGTATTTAATTTATTATGAAAAGCGGATAAATCAGCTAGTGAAAACAAAATATTATTACAAAGTTCTTCGGCAGTTCCATTTGTTTCTAGTTGTAAAAAATTAGCTAAACAGATTAAATCGGGTAGGTTAAATTTTTTTAAAATAACGGCGGAGTAGTCTTCAATATCAAAATCTTGTGCGAAACCCGTAAACTTTCGCAATTGTTCTCTAGAGGTCCTACTGAATGGGTGATCGTTAAAAACAACAGAATACAATAATTTTACATTTTGCGTATTGCCAAATTTCAAAGCTTGCGCGATAACTGGGATATCATTCAGTGTTAAGTAAGACATAATAAATCACTTAAATTGAACCAAAATACGTAAAATATACAAATATTTGCAGATCACTTAAAATGATATATGAGTAAAATATTTCAACACAGAAAAAAAAAAATTAATACGCTATGAAAAGATTAAAGTCTAGAATAAAATGTCACTAGTAGCAGTTGTACAAGTTAAAAAAAAATATCGTATCACAGTCACATTAGCAGTTTCAAAATATATTTTCACAATCACTGAGAGTTTGTAAAAAACAATGGAAATAAAAAACTCACGGTAAACTTTTGCATACAACGTCTTGATTGTTGAATATTAACTTTCATGAATGTATAATAGTGTTGAAGAAAATCTTGATGTGTCGGCAAAATTATCGACTAAATATCTTCACAATCGTGAATTTTCACACAACACTTGAAATTGAATGAAATCGTCAAACACACGTTGAAAACGCTTTGAAGAATAAATGCACTTGAATTTGAATAAAATCGTCCAACACACATTGAAGAACACATTGAATAAATTCACTTATCTTGCATCGTCATCGTCCTTTTACTTCGGTTTTCTAGGGGATTTTAAGTTAAGGGAAAGGCCGAGCCCCCATATAGAGAGTGACAACGGCCAGATTGAGTTAAATATACATTTATTAAGGGGAATTATTTACAAGGGAGGGCTAAAAGTTAGTAAAAAGTAATCGAAACATCATTAGATCGTTGGATTCCACGAGGCGTTTCGTTCCAGCGCCCTCGTCATCGTCTCATCGCCGTCGCTTCTCTCGGTCGTCTCCCGCGCAATCGTTCTATTCCAGTCTGGTTTACTCGTTATCCTCGAACCGCCTTGTCAGATAGGTGGCGCTCTCTTGGCATTACGTCATTAATGAATATAGGAGGGATACGATATGTGCACATCCAT
>BMAU01005150.1:0-20736 GCA_019973935.1 Trichonephila clavipes | reverse complement strand
CCTTATGTGGGTGGGCCTGCCTGGGAGTGAGTGTCCTGATTGGTTGGTCGAACGTGGCAAGGAGGCGTGGCTACAGAGACTGAGATTTTCTTGCATACGGTTTCGGCGGTAAAGTCCTGAATAGTCTGAATGGCACTGTTGTGAGTGGTCGGTGGCACTGTGAAAGTAGGCTCTCTAATGGTTGCACTGATGCGTTGGTACAAATCAAAGGGGAGGTCTAGAAATCTGCCCTGTGTGGGGATTGCAATTAAGTTAAAAAGTTAAGAAGTTAAAAGAAATTAAAATAAATAAAAATGCAATTGGAAAATAAAATAAAGAGAAAATTTAGCAATGAAAGTCGTCACTCTCCACCCGGTGAGTGACTAAAATAATTGTTAGGGGGGATTATACGAATCTAGGAGTATTCTCCTAGGTCTTTTAAGATCAGGCATTGGGATGTAATTATTAAGCATTTTAACATTTGCATTATTGGAATTAGATAAACTATTAAAAAAAGAGATTGCCAATTTTTGAATGTAGGCTTTGAAAGGACTTATTTTAATATCTTCGTAAATTTTACTATTTCTGGCATATCTATTAGCTTTAACTATATTTCTTATTAATGAGTTCTGAGCAACTTCGAGTATTTTAATATTAGAATTAGCGGCATAGCCCCACACAGGTGATCCATAAGTCAAAATTGGACGTAGAACGGCAGTGTAGAGAAGCAACTTATTGTATAGATTTAATTCAGAATTCCGGCCAATTAAGGGGAAGATAGCTCTTTGAGCTCTCCGGAATTTATCTCGCGTTTGTATTATATGTTGTTTCCAAGTGAGTTTTTTATCTAGAGTCAATCCTAAGTATTTTGTGCTCTGAGACCATTGAAGTTGTGTGGAGTATAGGGTAGGAGGTGTTGGTTGTGTTTTCCTGTTTGTAAAGAGAACCGCTATTGTTTTGTCAATATTAATTTTGATTTTCCAGGTGTCGAAAAAGGTTTCTAGAAGTTTAAGGTGGTTATTGAGTGCAATTGTGATTGTGTTATGATTTTTATAAGTTGCAAGGGGTGACAGTGTCATCAGCATAGATGTTAGTGGAGGTTTGAGGGTGAGTAGGAATGTCATTAATATAAATATTGAATAGTAAGGGCCCAAGTAAGCTCCCCTTGAGGGACTCCATAATTAATACTAAGAGAACTAGAAAGGGTGTCATTAACGCGGACTTGGAAGGTCCTGTTAACGAGATAGGAATTTATCAGATGAATTAGAGCAGGAGGAAATTATTAGTAATTAATTTATAAATGAGTCCACTTACCCAGACCCTGTCAAAAAGCCTTTTGGATGTCGAGAAAGACAGCTCCAGTGGATCTGCCTCTCTGAAATCCAGCAGTGATTTTTTCAGTAAGTCCGAGCAGTGGATGATAAGTGGAAAGGTTCCTGGTGAAGCCGTATTGATTGGGATTAATAAAGTTATTATCATTTGTAAAGGATTTGAGTCTATTTAAAATAACATATTCCGTAATTTTGCTTAAAATACTAAGAAGGGAAATTGGGCGATAGCTGTCTGGAGAATGTGCATTTTTGTTAGGTTTTTTGATGGGAAAAACAGTTGCATTTTTCCAGTTGTTTGGAAAATGCCTAAGGAATAGAATTTTGTTAATTAGATAGGTAAGAATCATAATAATTTTAATTGGAAAGTTTTTGACCATTTTATTAGTAATAAGATCAGAACCTGGGGCTTTGTTATTTTTAAGAGATTTAATGTAATTTATTATTTCATCAGGTTCAGTAGGCGAGATAGGAATTAAAGGATGATTATCAAAGAAGTTATTTAGGGTGTTAGTAATTTCCTGATCAATAGGATGACGGCCATCACCAGGTCTCTTATTTTCCGAGAAGTTATTTTGGAGAGTAGAAGCGAGAATATTAGCTTTCTGCTCATCGCTGTTAGCAACGCCGGAAGAGCTAGTAAGGGAAGGAATATTAGATCGTTTTTTACGGAAGAACCTTTGACACTGCCACAGGCTATTGTCGCGTGTATTGAGTGATTCTAGTTTATTGTTCCAGTTTTCTTGTGAAATCTTTTAAGTTCTTTTTTAAGTTTCTCTTGTAATCTATAGTAATTTTGTTTGTCTATCGGATTTAGTGTATTATTGTATTTCTTTTTGGCTCTGTTTTTGTCTCGAATGAGATTATGAATGTAGTTTGGAGTGTAGGCGTGTTTCTTGTTTGCGATTGGTTTAGAGGCAAATTGGTGGGCGGAGCGAACTGCGGCGGTGAAAAATTCAATTTTATTTTCGAGCACAGTGGGATTCTTAATGCCTTGATAGTCAAGAATTTTAACGTTGTTTTTTAAGTTATTTTTGAAGGCGGACCAACAGGTGGTAACTGCTCTAGAGTTGTCATGATGGATTGGGGGGAGAAGAGAGAAATTTAGAATAACAGGGTTATGATCGGAGGAAAGTTCGGCAATTGAATTAATGTTGAATGGGAAGTTAAAATTGTTGATTAACGCGAAATCAATAATATTTGCAGAATTATAACCAAACCTAGTGGGGGAGTCAGGAAAAGCTATGGTGAGATCGAGAATTTCTGCAAACGTCTTAAGTTGACAACCACGAATGGAATTATTGGGGCAGTTCCACATATTGTGTGTGGCGTTAAAGTCGCCAAAAATCACACAATTACTGTTGGTCTGAAGGAGATTTTCGAGATCCAGAGTAAATAGTCTAGCGTCAGAGGATGGGGGTACATAAATAGAAATGATAGAAACTGCACGTTGTACAGAAAATGCCACGTTTTTAGTATTTTACACAGTTATGCTGCAGTTAAGCATAATACAATCGATACGACTACATGAGTAAAGAAAAATATAAAAACAGAAATATAAATTATGAAAACCATTTTAAAAATTAACAGAATTTAAATGCATTTATATAAAATATAAGTTTAACAATTATTATTTAAGTTTAACATTTATTTGAATAGAATTAATTTCTATCTTGCCAATATCCGTTTAGAGAATTCGAAAAACAGTTGACAGGTGCAGCCATCTAGCGAGAGAAAATCTCTACAAAAACTGTCCTTTACACATCGTTGTCTGCTCCTATTTAGGAATTTTTTTATGTACACTTTCTTTCAAACGCCTAAACATGTAAGATATCGGTAAAAGCATCAAGACGAGTTCACTATGCTGCAAGTATGAAAAGGGAAGCAATTTTATATGCAGAAGAAAACGGAAACAGGGCAGCGGCTACTGAAAATTTGAAACAAATACTTAGTACGTAGATGGCGCAAAAAAAAAATGATGGAACTTTTGCTTGTTAATGTTCTACAGTCTTAAATAATTCTTTTCATTCTTCTATAACTCATTCAAAAAAAAAAAAATGTTGTATAACAGATGCATTGGATGGTACGGAAGACGACATCATGCGGGAAAATGGCGACGCTTGCATCTATTTGTGACGATGGGAGAGATGAATCATTTTCGAAACATGATACTGACGGTTAGAGTCATTATAGGCTCATGTATGTATTTGAAAGTTCTTAATACTCGTAAAATAAATTAATTATCCACTTCTTATTATTTCTCATTTTAAGCTTTTTTAAAATTTCTTAAGTGTTGGATATCGATGAACTTACATAATTTTTTATCTTTTTCTCAACATATAGAGAATTGAGGGTGAGGCCTAGAATCGATGACAACGTTTTTTCACAAAAACATGTTGAGAATTTGGGGTGCGATTTAGACTCCTGTAAATACGTTAAATTAGTTTTGCTAAAAGATTCATCCACAACGCACTCTCATTCCATTACAGCATATTAATGCCATTAAGTTTTTAAAAAATTTTCAAAAAATGTTCATAAAATATGAAGACATAACATTGGCATGAATGTTTCATAACGGTATTTGTAATGAGGAAAACAGTTCGATAAAAAATGTTAAAGTCTCTGATAGCCATTACATCTATTCATTTTTCCGCATGATTAACTTATAACCACAATCTAATCATGAATGAGTATCAGCTGTGAGTTTAGGGGAAGTTCGAACTACTTTCACGTACAAAGATCAGAGCACGTGAAAATTGCTGGTTCTTTTTATCTCAGATTCTTTATGGTTACAATAGCCCATTAATCAAGGTCATGAACTGAAGTCATGGTTCCAGATTCCAACAAAGATTCGTCATGAGGAATATCGGTATTTCTGACTAAAAAATAGAACTCAAAATTGTGTTATAACTTAATAAGAGAGGCTTTGATGTTAATCTCGTTATTCGACGACATTTTAAAATTAAGAGGTCAAATTTAAGGTAACCCGTTCAAATATCCCTGAATAACTTTTAAATTGAGTTGCACTCCTTTTTATTTTAAGGTTAAGAATACATTGAAATGGACAATTTTTATAAAAAGGCTCAGTTTCACTTTTGATTTTATAGAATAAGGCATTTATTTATCTTTATAAAACTGTTCTTTTTTGTTTCTAGGTCGCTTACAAGCCAAGATATTAAAAAACTAGTAAAGCGCGAAAAACCGGAAGTGGACATATAAGTAGCCGGAAGTTAGTGTTTAAATACCCTTAAACTTGTCAAACAGGATTTATAAATACCATATTTTTTAAAAAATATAATTTTAACAAACTTTTGATTTTATGGAAAAATAATTAGGCATCTTCAGAGTATTTGAAAAGTAAATCTAGCAATATATATATATATATATATATATATATATATATTACATTCAACTTGATTTGATAAAAACTCTGTTGTTGTAAAACAAAAGTGCTTTATTTGATAGAATATCAGTGAATTAGAAGTTTGAATTATTTTTTAAAAATAATTATGGGAAATAACAAAAGTAAAACTTATTTTTGTAAACGACAGTACAAAAATAAATAAATAGGAACCGTTATAAAGTATCAATTACCGAAGAACGAAAAAATTAGTTCCGATTTAAATATTCCAACTGTGAATGAATCAAAAAGCTAATTAATTCTTTAAAACCTACATGTGTTCCAGAAAACAATGAAACATATATTGTTTATCACTTTGGATTTTAAGTAATATGATTTCGTTATGATGTTGTCCTGTGCGTTTTGAAAAAGTTAGTGCTGTGCCAGACTCCATGTTTGGGTTAGACATGCTATGACTTTAAAATGTAAGGGATCTTATGAATTGTTAGATGTATTGAAACATTTCCATGTGACTACTGGTGCATTAATATTGAAAAATTTTGCAGGATTTGATGAAATTTGGGAAACAGTGTTTAAACGACATTCTTTGTCAGTGGCAAAAGTTGCCAGAAAAAAAAATAGATTAACTAAAAAGTAAAAAAAATGATTAAAAATGAGAAAACAAAAGGTATAAGCTATAAAATTGGTGAATTAAGTAAATAATTGCGTAAATATAAAAAAAAATATATGATAAATAGTACTAAAAAATGCATTTTTCTCAAAATCAATATTTTCGTATGTTTTGAAATTTTCAAAAATGATAACTCAAAATATTACCGATAAAACCGATAATATTTGAAACTTGGTACCATTTTTTCTCATAAGGCCTTGTCTAGGGCGGGTAGTAAAACAATGATTATAACAAGAATAATTTTCAAATTATGCTCTAGTATTTGTATAATAATGTTGTAAAATATGGCAAATTTCTTGTGTTGGCTGTTCGACTAGCTCTGGAATTTTTATTTATATTTGTAACCAAACGATTTTACAATGGACTTTAGATACAAATATATAATGAATATTTTGATACTAAATTTATAGAAATTGGGTTCATAGATTTTCTTGTAAAATTTTGTGAATGTTCCTGATACTTCTTCAAAATTCCTTATAAATTTACCAATTTTCTGAAGTTTAAATTATTTATTGCAAATATTACATAAGCATAGCTTATTTACATATAAACTGAAGTTAAAAATGGTAAGAGTTTTTTTTTCTAAGGAACGTTTTTTAAAGGAAGGGCTCCGAACGTATTCGTGTACCTTAATGGGAAAAAATTGAAAAGTTATTTCTAATTTAGAATATAGAAAATGAAAAATTCTTTTTCTGCAACTAGAGCTAACAAAGTTTTTTATACAGACACCTATTTAATATCTTCAAATTAAATATATCAATATGTATATCATCCACTTTTGTAAAAAAAAAAGTGTCTCAAGAACATCTCAAAATTCTTTCTCGTTTTAAAAATGGGGTTGCCACTTTTCATTTCTACAGAGAAATAATTTTTAGCTTATGAGAAAACTACCACATGTAATATACAGAAGTAAAAAAAACCCTTTAGAATGTATTTAGAAAATTAATTTGAAAAATGTGTTATTTTCATTTATAAAAGTAATTGACCTGATACTCAAAATTATACATATTATGAGAGGTTGTTTATTTACTAATCAATTATTCAATCTATTTGAAATATAATATTTTTTAATTACATAAATATAAACTAATTATGTTCATTTTGCTTTAATATCATTGGTCGCAATGGTTGAATTCAACATAATGTATTTATAAAACTAAAATTATAATTAATTTAAACTTTAGAAATTTATAATTAATTGTTCATGCATAGTGGAATATCTAGACAAAAATAATATATGAAAAGTTTGTAGTGAATTTTTTTTGACCCAATCAAAGAATAAAAGCACTGGAAAGCACTAAAAGCACAGGCCTTTGAATAAAATAGGTAACTATAGGATCTATCATTAGAATAGAGGTAGTAAAATATTGCCATTTTACAACATAATTATTCATCGAAGGATTTAAATAAAATACTTGTAAAAAAATTCATTAATTTATTTGTTATCATATTTTTTAAATTTATATTTATTCAAGAAATAATTGGAAAAATAAGTCAAGCAAAGACACACACATATTCTTAATGCAGTTCACGGACACACTATTTCTAACTAATAATCTTCATACAATATACAAAATGTAGAAAACTGACATTCTCATCACATCAATAGCTACTGTGACCACAAATTTCACAATCTTACGATGAATTTTTCATTAACGTCATCTTACATAGCCGTACTATTAACTGCAGTCACAAATGGAACAAATAACTTTGCTGGTTTAGTTAAAATTAAAGTAGTTCGAGTGAGTCGGGCTTTGAGAAAAAGATGCCACCTAACTCTGACTTTCCATAAAAAGAAAACTATTGCACAAAACTCCAGGTAAGTTTCTCAAAAGTTGGCTCATTTAGTTAAGGTTCCAAAATGACTGAACAATTGTTCTTTTCTATCAGGGTGTAGTTACCGCCGTATCAATGATGCGGGGCCCAAAGTTACAGGTGCCCCAGCATGTAACTACAGTCCCACTAACAGGGTTTCCATATCTAAGCAAGGTCCCCGAAGGAATTTTGATACAGGGGCCCCTCAGAGCTATCTACGCCAGTGTGTTACCTATGCTGAATAATCATACAGATTTTTTTTATATACAGAACATCTTAATTTTAAAAATACCTCTGTTGATATCTTTCATCGCATCGTTAGGTTGACTTCGATAAATAGTACGGCTATTTAAGAATCATCCTAAAATTTTTGAGGTCACAGTAACTAATGAAGTGACGGAGGATGTCAATTCCCCACATTTTTAAAAATGTGCTTGTCCTCACTTAACTGAGAGCTAGGGGTTTTTCATACGATCCCACCTTTCACCTTGTGCCCGATTATCATTCAGTTTCGGGACACTCTGTATATAAATAAACCATTAAAATGCAAAAGCTGCTAACGTTCATATTAAATTATTGAAAATCGTTAAAAGCGCAAAAGTCTAAGTTAAATGAGAGGGTGAAGGGATGATGCCGTGCAGTAGCGCACACAGGAATCAGGGGGTTCAGGGTCGAAAGTTCACCATTCTTGTATTATGCTCCTTTTGATTTTGTCGATATTTGGGAACAAAACACAGTGAAAAACGAATTATTGAATAAATAATTAGCATTAATTAATCAAATTAATCATGAATAACAAATACTTAACTAAATTTTGCGTACTATAAACTTAGAACTATAATCTATTGGAAAAAATTAAGGGCTTTAAGGGGGGGCAGACCCCGGGACCCCTCCCCCCTTGTGTGCGCCACTGATGCCGTGATAATCTCGGTACTACAGCTGATATTTTAAAACAATCCTTTGCAAGATCAGAATTTTGCGTGTGCGAAGATAGATGTTTCTCTACTGTAGAAATAAATATACATGAAACTAATGAAACAATCACTTGACATTGGGTCGGTTATTAGAAAGTGAAGAGAAAATCTGAATAAGCCTCAATTAGGTGTGGTGGTCGAAAAAATCAATTGTTATGTTATTTAAAAATGTTTTTATAAGTCAAAGTAAATAAAACTTTATCTTCAAATTTATTTACTTAAATATAATAATAGTGTAAAGCCGTATATTGACCCTGTTTGATTGGAGCTAGATAATAGCTATTCTTTTGTTAGGCGGAATAATAGCTGTGTGCTTACGCGTTTTCCCGCTTCACCTGATTCACTTCTGCAAGACCACAATCGATTCGTTTGCAATTTTGGATGATGCGCTAATTTATTCGTATGCTACTATGTGCTCCTTGTTAACAATACGTTCGTTACATATTTCTATTGTTCTTGTAATAAACTATAATGTCTAAATATTGTAATATCCAATTTCAGAAATTGGGAATAACTGAGGTCCTCATATTGATGGATTAATACTTTTCTCTGTTTTGTGATATTTTCATAAAATTAATGAAATATCTAATGAAATTTCACCACCAGAAAATGCTTCTTCATTTTCTGCACGTCCTCAACAAACATTTATAAAACTAAATTTTGTGTCAAAGAAGTTTTTTGTCCTTTGTACCCATCAAATACACTCTGTCGCAAAAAATATATGCACCCAGAAGAAATTGAGCTACATTCACGAAATTTGGTATGCATGTAGTGTATATGAAAATAAACAAATGATTAAAAATTCAGAACAAAATATCATTTTATTAAGCGGTTACAGCTTGCAAAAGGTTAAAAATCAGTAAGTAGTACAGCCACCTCTGGCAGCTATACAAGCCGAAATTCGGCGTGGCATCGATTCAATTAGATCACTTATGACCCCCTGTGGAAGATCCTGCCATAGTCTTTGCATCTGCGCAGTTAATTCTCCTGTATCTCGACGGCTGCAGTTGCCTTCCTAGCGCGTCCAGACATGCTCTATTGGCGAAAGATCTGGTGACCTGGCAGGTCATGGTAGGACGTCATATCCTTGAAGACATTGTTGGGAGAGTCGCGCAGTATGTGGACGAGCATTATCCTGTTGATAAATGGCACCTGGGCGACTTGATAGCATGGGTAGCACAATCGGCGTTAACATATCGTCCACGTATCTGCGAGCTGTCAAAGTGCCTTGAAGGACCACTAAAGATGATCGTGTGTCCCAAGAAATTGCTCCCCTACACTGTGACACCTTGTGAAATTGCTGTATGCCGCTCGACAATAAATGCCGGATCGGACCGCTGGCCGGTGCGCCTCCAGACACGTGTGCGGTGGTCATCAGCACTGAGACTGAATCGGGATTCATCACTGAAGAGGACACGTCTCCAGTCTGTCACACTCCAAGTTGCCCGAGGTCGGCAAAATCCAGTCGACACTGCCTATGATGTGGGGTCAGTGGTAAGCGTCTTAGCGGACGTCGGCTCCTCAAGCCAACTTCGGTCAGTCGTCTCCTTATGGTTTCTTTTGATGGCACTGGATGTCTGGAAGGAGGTAAGTGGCGTTGAATCGATGCTAGCGACGTTGTTGGTGCCGAAGTGGCCACTCTTCTGATTGCACGATCCTCGCGATCATTTGTGTTCCTGGGACGTCCTGACCCTCCGCGACGGTACACTCTACCTTCTGTGATCCACTGTTGCCAACACCGAGCAACTACCATATCGCTCCGACCGAGGTGGCGGCCGATACGTCTATACGACCAACCTGCTTCTCTGAGGCCTATTATACGGCCCCTATTAAAGTCCGTCAGCTGCTCGTACTGCCGCCGGTTACGTCTTAGAGGCATCCTAAGTCTCAATATCGTCTATCAAAGTCATCAGATTCGTTTGGATAGCCGTACGGCGCTCGTACTCATGCTTTTAAACTCTCCCAGTTGCGCAACTAATATGCGCATAGCACACTTAGCCTTGTCTCATTGGCTTCGAAATTTTAATCATTTGCATATCTCTTACCAGACTACATTCTTGCCGAGTTTCGTGATTGTAGCTTGATTTCTTCTGGTGCATATATTTTTTGCGACAGAGTGTATATTACCATCCCTTTAGTCAAATTATGTCTTTTTCTCTGGTTTATTGTGACACATAAGGTGTTACATATTTCAACACAGTGCTGGGCTAAGGTAAAGCTAAAGCAATGCTCACTCAATAGAAACTCAAGATAAGAAGTGAAGTTTCTACGTGGAAACAGGAACTCTGTAAATCCATTATACGTATATAAGATGTTACAGACTCTTAGTAACTATTTGTCTTTGTTCATTGAGATTTATTAAAAGAGATTCGGAAGATAAATATAAATATTTTTGTAATAATTCCCTTTCATTGCATCCTGAACAACTTTCTAATTTTTAATGGTCCTGACCTTCTGGACTTGCGCGTAAATAACTAATGCTTGTCGGGATTTAATCGTAATGGTATCTTGGAAAATTACCAGCTTGCATTTTTAAAAGTAAGATTACATCAGAATCTATCGATTGCTATCTTTCCACCAATCATAACCTCCTCCCATGAAAGTACGCAGTTGCAAGATTTCCTCTGTTGCCGCTTCATATAAATAGTCAGGACTGAAAACTCCTTCTGTTTGTCTTCGTCATTTTGTAATCAGCTGCAGCCTGTTTTTGTCTTCTTGTCTGCTTTATGTGATGTCGAAATGCTGTTGTCCAGTAAAATTTACATGTACTTGTGATCATCAATAAACGTTTGATTGCTAATTAAGAAGATGTTTCTTTGCACTAAACGATTCCTCATCTCTTCAATAATTACAACTTTGATAATGGAATAAGAAAAATCTCCCTACTGGACCTTGTTTCTTCATATACATGTACGAGAAACTGAAGAATTTTCCATTTAAAATAATAAAAATCAAATTTGCATCGTTGGATTTTTCTTTCCAATTCTGTTACGAGTGTGAAATTGGTATATTATTGTAATAATTCTTTTCTCAGTTTTTCATTATTCTTCATTCTCGCACATTTTTTAAAAATTATTATTATTAACTTTATAATTTTTTCAAAGTAAAATACCTCAATCTGCAGCTCGTGATTCGCCTAAACAATACATTACACGTATAACACGTATGACATTTGTCCATTGGCGTAGCGTGCTTCCCCACATCGCGGGGGAGCCCAGAGCTCTAGATGGACCAAAGCCGCCAAGTACCTGCCCTTTGTAAAATCCAACTTGGGGGCCCAAAACTTGACTTTGCTGGGGGGCCCTAAAGTTCTCCGTTGCGCCACTGCATTTGTCCTTAGCGGAAAATAAAAAAAAACAAAGAATTTGATGCATGTCGCGATCAATGTTCATATTACCTAGTTACGGGGTAAGCATTAAGTCGATTTCATAACAATTTTCGACCGGTGGACCGCCAAGACTTGTTGGGGTGACCGCCTGAGGATTAGCAGTTAGTAAATGCATACCGAAACATTCAAGATTGGCTACTAATTATAAGTAGGGGCAGTGGCGTAACATACACCCTCGCTACTTCCGCATCATGGGGGGCCCAAAGTCTATGGTTTTGCAATCCTTTGTTAAGATCCGGTGGAGCCCTAAACCCGATTTTGCAGGGGGCCCTAATATTCTCCGTTACGCCACTGAGTAGGAGCATTAGCTTAAGATGACCAATGTTTTATTTTTAAATGTATTTTGAAGTGTTTCGTAACAAATGCATCATTTGATATTATTATATTTGTGGTTATTATTATTATATTTGTGTATCTCTTGCGTTTTGCTTTAAACGCTGTCTCAAAAGTGTATTTTATTGTAGTTATGTAGATAACTACATATTCCGTATTTATTATTAAGTTATATTAAATGTAAACCTTTATCTTAGCTCACCACACCTACGCCTCTGGGTGGACCACAGCACCATGAAAAAATTAGTGGATCGTACCCCGGAAAAGTCTGCCCACCCCTGGTCTAGTTAAATAGCTGATTACGTGAGTCGTTCCAATAAAGTGTGTAATCAGTTACATAATATGAGTGTTCCGTACTTTACCTAGGTAATGTGAACATTAAAGTAGTCTAAATCAGCGATACTCAATCTGCAGCCCATTGATCAATTTTAGTGGCCCGGTCTTGGTCCATTACTCTGAGAAATTTACTTAGTATTTAAGAACATTGTATTAAAAATTTGGTGGGAAATCCTTTGTTAACAAATCAAATACATCAATTTAGCTTTTTGCTGTCGGTGAAATGACATTTTTTTTCTATTTGGAACGGTTGCGGTTAGTGATAACAGACAATAGTGGAGTAAGGACAATTTTGTGGGTGGAACTAATTTTTAACTATATTTCATATCTTACAAGAGAAATATATTCGAAAAAAAAATAAATCGTTTCAAGACGATGGGGAGGTTGACTATTTTGTAGTGAAAAACAAACATGGATCAGTAATTGAATTTATGATGATCATGTTATTAGATATCTAGATATTTCAAGCTATGATTGTACACAGTTCAAAAGCTCGTGCGCTTAATACTGCAGGTGTCAACAGAGAGAGAGAGAGAGAAATGTCTTAACTCGTTCAAGGTTTTTACAGTTTCAGCAGGGAGTTAAAAAGTTGAAGTAATTGATACGGTAGAATAGAGGTTCTCAACTTTTTTTTCTGCCGGTCCTCATACATATGTTACATATTTCACGCAGGTCGCAACGTGTGAATTAATGGAGGGGGTAGAGGGAGAAATGCTTTAAGACCAAGATAACATAGAAGATTTAAATATGGGAAGTGATCAAAATATTAAAACCCCTATATTTTGAGTTTTCAATTATTATTTTTATTTTTTATTTTTGTTACTGAATTTTTCTAAATTGGAAAAAAAAAACTCGTACTTTTATTTAAGAAAATGACACCAGCCACACAGGCGAGATTTTAAAGAGGTGTGGTCACATGGTGAGATGGTTTCACATATTATTTCGTAGAAAGGAGGCTAACTTGGCTTTGAAATACCCTCAGTACGAGCCAGTTTTGTTTATATAAGCTATTTTCCCCTCCACCCCTACAAATGTCAAACAAAAATATCCGAAAGAAGGAACATCATTAAAAGTATGCGCAGTTATTTAAAAGCACATTCCGTTGGTGAAAAGAATAACAAAATAAACGATCTTAATAATACTTTTCATCGAACAATTTATTGACAATTTGATGCTAAAAAAGACAATACAAAGAAAAATATCAGATTATTTTCCGAAAACTCAAAAAATGTTTTGTTTCTCAAAAAACTTGAAAATTTTATATTAAATTTCATTAAGTTCTTGCAAATGTTTTTGTGTCATTGATTTTTATTAAATACATGTGTATATACATATCTGTGTAAATAAAATGTACTCTAATAAACTTAATTTGTTATATATATATATATTTATATATATATATATGTAGGATTTTCCCTTTGAAATATTTTGTTAAAAGGTTGAGTCATATCCTTTTCAGAGGACCATTAATCTCAATTTTATTTATTACTGCATTCCGAAGCAGCGCCGTCTAGTGAGCTTTCGTAGCTCCGGCTTGAATAATTTTTCGGCAGAGACCTACTAATCACTACTTGTTCAACATGTCACGTCTTTAGCGCATTTTCGCGCCCTGCGCGGTACCACCAGTCCTAACGTCCAAGAATGAGAAAGGTAATTTCCCCGTCTTCTAAAGGTATAACTCAACTTTCAATTAACCTAATTCCTGCATGTCTTTCTCTTTGTAAATATCCCCTTTTGTAAATATTTCCCTTTAACTTTAAATAAATTCTTTTTTACTTAAATGAAGTATCTGTGTTTACATGACTTTGATTCAATTAATTCATCACTCACCCTTAAATACTTACCCCTAGACAACCCACCTCGCCAATATAAAATCCCGCCTTCTGAAGAGTCTGATTTTTATTCGAAGATTTATTCGGACTCCCACAGAAATAATTGGGGGATCGCCTGGGATTTGATTTCGAAAATCTTCTCTAAATAATAAGTTGATAAAAAAAAAACTTCTAATCCTCTTCTTAAAAAACCCCCCATTTTTGGCTGCACGCCTAAATTACAAACGGACTGAATCGAAAATGCGCGGATTGCCTCTCATAACATACTAACATTTAGGTGAATAAAACGACTCCCGGAGTCACAACTCACAACTCAAGATCTTACAAGATCACTCGCCGAAACCACGTTATTTTCTGCCGTGTACAACAACTACAAGAGTTTCATAAGTCCAGTGTCTATTTCAAGATTATCAGTAAACACGTCGTCCAGTGTATCAGGTACTTTTATATTGTTCTTCAAAAGAAAACTCTAAAAGAATACGTGAGCCACCGTCAATTTGCTCATGAAAAAAGTGTTGTAGTTGATTTCATGAAGTAATTTATATTTTTAAATATCATGTGTGTTTTTCTGAAATACCATTTTTCTATTTGTGTATAGAAATCGTATCAATTAAAATTTTCTACAAGTATATCTTTTAAAATATTAAGAAAGTCGTACGTAATATTCAAGTTTTTTATTTGTATCTCATTTAATAACGGATTGAATTGCATTTCAAGTGTGTATGAAAAGTTTTCATTTCTTTGGTTACGTCATCGACCTTGAACTAAGAGAATAATGTCTTCCTAAACATTTAGTCGTTTCGATGCAATCGTAATTTCGAAGACTCATATAGTGTAACATTTCTCTTGCAGCAGTATGGCAATTAATTAGTTTAGTTTTATGAGTATTCGAGAAATATATTTTGAAAGAAATATGCTATGGTTTTCAGAATTGATTAAACATTGTACATGATCTTATTTTTAATGGTATATTTTATCATTCAATGTATAAGTATTTTGAGTTCATTTTTGACAGAATTATTATGCTTTCTATTGAAACATGTGTTTATCCTTAAAATTTGCTGAAGAGATCCTAAAAAGATTTTATTTTTATTGGTGTAATAAAAAATATGTATGAGATTTTTCTTAAGTGACTAACTTCTAATTGTTTGCTTTTTCAGCAAAGAACTTTATATTCCTAAATTCTTTTTCATATCACAATTAATTTTAATCACACAGTTCCTAAACAAGATTTATATTAATTTATTTTTCTTTCAAATTCTTTTTGCATTTATTATAGCAAAATGAGATAACTGATATATCAAATGGTTTAAAAAAAAAAAAAAAAAGTTTTGTTTTTAGTTGAATTTAATGATTTGACTACTTTAAATTAAGCATTACGTATTTTAGCTCGCACTGTTGTCTTTACACGTTACTGGTTTAGAATATTTCTAAATGAACAAAATTTCAATATGTATTTTGATGCAATATCATTTTAACTTAAAATTTTTGTAAATGCAAACGAGAATTACCAATAGCAACATCATTGTTTTTGTTTGAACGCGTGAAAATTTTGTTTATTCCTTTGGATACTATCTAAACTTAAATTTAAATTTTAAAATGGCGTATCTTGGCAAAGGTCGACGCGAAGATTTATTTGTCTTAGCCACGGAATTAAATTTAAAATTCGATAAATCGATGACCATCGCCACACTCAAAGATCTAATTATTGGTAGTGAAAATTATGACGAAGAACTGACCAAAAACATACATTCAACGATTGTTGAGGATCGCAAAGCCAGAGAAGAAAATTTACGCATTGAAGAACGAGAAGAAAAATTACGCTTCGAACAATTGAGGTTAGATGAGCAAAAACGCAAAGATGAATTTGAGTTGGAAAAGTTAAGAATCCAAACACAATCCAAGTTAGGCGCTGATACATCCAAAGAAAGTGATACTAAATTTCTCGTCAAAGAAGTTTCAAAGTTTATACATCGTTTTGATTTGAAAGAAGACATCAGTCTTTATCTAAAATTATTTGAACGTCAAGCGCAGAGATTGAATATTGATCAAGAAAACTGGGTTTCTCATCTGTTAGGCTTGTTACCGACGGAAGTATCTCACATCATAGCGAGAGAGCCTGACGATAAAGCTAACTCTTACGAACACGTTAAAGATTTACTGCTGAAACACTTTAAACTAACTCCAGAAAAGTTTCGACAACTATTTGTCACTCACCAAAAAGCACCTGAAAGAACATGGATTGATTTTTACCATGAGTTAAACACCTATTTCAACGGATGGGTAGATGGATTGAAGATAGATACTTTCAACAAGTTATCGGATCTAATCATAACAGATCAACTCAAACGAAAAACTCCTTTTGAATTTAAAGAATATTATCTTGATGAATGGGCAAATATGAACTCCCCCCTGTTCAATTAGCA
Source organism: Trichonephila clavipes (assembly GCA_019973935.1). Classification (NCBI taxonomy): domain Eukaryota; kingdom Metazoa; phylum Arthropoda; class Arachnida; order Araneae; family Nephilidae; genus Trichonephila; species Trichonephila clavipes. Next base: position 4,294 of record BMAU01005150.1, on the reverse strand, counting down.
GAAAAACTAGAAGAGTTCGAAGACTTTAAAAGGACTCTGAAACAAAAAATCTAGCAGTTTATTTGTGGAGAAACAAGATACAAATTCACAGAAAAGAATCGCAGATATGAAGCACAGGGAAAATTCGAGTATAACAGAAAAGATAAGAAGTTTCCAGCGTCAACGAATTACAACAAACATTACGAAGCCCCTGTCACCAAGTACGAATCTGCTCAAAGATATCAAGACAACGCACAGAAAGGGTATTACAACAAAAATTGCGAGAAACACTCAAATCACAATGCTTCTAAGCATATATATATATGCTCAGACGAACTATTCAAAATCGCAGAAATTCAAAGAACCTCCAAAAGAAAGTTGCACACTCATCGTTAAGGAAGGTTTACGTACTAAAGAGATATTTTTTGGAAAGGTGAAAATCACGGCGCTCATAGACAGTGGTAGTACCGTAAGTTTGCTTCGAGAAAACTCGAGCAGAAGAATAATGGATCCAACAAAATTATCGAAGAACAAGATGCTTCTCACAGGTATTGGTGAAGCACAAGTGACAACTATCGGTTCCTTTGAACATGAGTTCAAAATAGATGATGAAAATTACTCGTTAACTTGGCATGTTGTACCGGCTGATAAATTAAAATTCGAAGCAGTTATTGGATCAGATCTTTTGGAACAAGCATCGATAAGTTTTACTAAAGAAGGAGTTAAATTCAACAAATATGAGAATCATGCACAGCTTATGCAAATATCTGCTGAAAATCTTCAAGAGGAACTAGACCTACGTCATGTTGAAAATCGTCAAATCAAGAAGGAACTTGAAAAGTTAATTCAAGACTACAAGCCAGAAAAAACAGCATCTACCGACGTCACAAAGAGAATTATTCTAAAAGACGAAGAACCAGTCTGTCAACCCCCTCGTCGACTAGCTTTCACAGAAAGACAAGAAGTAAACAAACAGATAGAAGAATGGCTCAACGAAGGCATTATACGTCCGAGTTCTGCGGAATATGCAAGTCCAATCGTAATGGTAAAAAAGAAAGATGGATCTTCGAGAATGTGAATTGACTACAGAAAATTGAATCAGAAGTTTGTGAAAGATAAATTTCCGTTACTTCTCATCGAAGATGTTTTAGACACTTTGCAAGAAGCAAAGGTATATTCCACATTATATTTACGCAATGGTTTCTTTCACGTCGATGTTGACGAAGATTGCAGAAAGTATACATCCTTTATCGTCCCAGACGGACAATTTGAATTCAACAAAGTTCCTTTCGGACTAAGCACAAGTCCAGGAGTTTTCCAACGCTACGTATCAAGTATATTTAGAGATCTTACTCGGAAAGGAATTGTAATCAGTTATTTAGATGATCTCGTCATTCCAGCGAAAACGAACAGGAAGGTCTAGAAAAACTTAAAATTATTTTCGAAGTCGCAAAGAAATACGGATTAGAAATTAAGTTCAAGAAGTGCCAATTCTTAAAAAAGAAAATTGAATTTCTAGGTCACATTGTAGAAAGCGGAACTATTAAACCATCTCCCACGAAGACACTAGCTGTCCGAAAATTTCCAGAACCAACAACAATAAAACAAGTACAACGTTTTCTTGGTTTAACTGGGTATTTCCGCAAGTACATCAAAGATTATTCAAAGATAGCTAAACCACTTAGCGATTTAATAAGAAAAGAAAACCTCTTTGTTTTCGGGACACCACAAAAAGAAGCATTTGAAAAATTGAAGAAAATCATGTCCGACGGCCCAATCTTCCATCTTTACAAGTATGAAAGAAAAACAGAACTGCACACAGACGCTTGTAAACAAGGGTACGGCGCAATTTTGTTACAAGAAGCCGAAGATGGAAAGTTACATCCCGTTTGCTACATGTCGAAAAAGACAAATACAGCAGAAGAAAAGAATGACAGCTACGAATTAGAGGTACTAGCAATTATCAACGCATTAAAAGAAGTTTCGTGTTTATCTTTTTAGGACAACACTTTAAAATAGTAACTGACTGTTCAGCATTTCAGAAGACTATGCAAAAAATGATCTAATTACTCGCATAGCCAGATGGGCGCTTTAATTAGAAGAATTCGATTATGAAATAGAGCACAGAGCTGGAAGTCGTATGAAGCACGTTGATTCTCTTAGCCGATATCCCGTAATGATGATATGCAATGATACATTAACTTCAAAGCTTAAAAAAGCACAAGAGGAAGATGACAACATCTAAACATTGAAATCACTTCTAGAGAAACAAGAATCAGAAGAATTTTTTGAGCGAAACGGTATACTCTACAAGTACTTAAATGGTCGAGAATTAATTGTAACCCCTAAAGCAATGGAAGCCGAACTAATTAAATTGATTCACGAAATGGTAATTTCTCAGTAAGAAAAACAGAAGAAATTGTGAAACAGGAATTTTTTATCCCAAATTTGACCAACGTCGTTAAAAAAGTAATAGTTAATTGTGTTCCATGTATCTTAGCTAATAAGAAAACTGGCAAAAAGGAAGGGTTTTTGAATCCTATTTCTAAGGAAAGCATTCCTCTAAGTACGTACCATGTTGACTTCATTGGTCCTTTACCCTCCACAAACAAAAGTTATCAACACATTTTTACCGTAGTAGACGCATTTACTAAATTTACTTGGTTATATCCCGTCAAAACTGTGTCTGCTGAAAGTGCCCTCGAAAAACTAAAACAACAGCAGAAAACCTTTGGTAATCCCATCAGAATTATCTCTGATAGAGGTTCAGCGTTCACTTCAAAATTATTCAACGATTACTGTGCTGAAGAGAACATTCAACATCTACAAATAGCGACAGGTGTTCCTCGAGGAAACGGACAAGTTGAACGAATTCATCGAACTTTGATTCCAGTTCTCACTAAACTATCATTAGACGAATCAACGAAATGGTACAAATACGTCGACAGATTACAAAGAATACTAAATAGTACTATATGCCGCAGTACAAAATGGACACCATTCGAACTATTAGTGGGAACCAAAATGCGTAACAAGGAAGACATCCTAATCAAAGACTTACTTCTAGAAGAAATGGCGAAAGAATTACTAGAACAACGCGAATTTTTTAAGAAACGATGCAAAAAGAACATCGAAAACCCTGCAGTCTGAAAATAGAAAGACGTATAACAGAAGAAGAAAGAAAGCTTTCTTTATACAAAGAAGGTGATTTAGTAGCCATACAAAAACCCAATTTGAGCTGGACTGAAACTAAGACCAAAAAGTTCTTAGGCCCTTACAAAGTAACAAAAGTTAATTCTAAAGATAGGTATGAAGTGGAAAAGGTTGGTCAGCACGAAGGACCGAACTTAACCACCACCTCAGCTGATTTAATGAAAAATTTTATGCTTAATTGAATTTTTTTATTTATTATTTTTAATTTTTCTCATATTATATCCCTCTTGAGAAATTAATAGATGTTCTATGGTAACACTCATTTCCATTAATCATTTATATTCACTTGTAACATTTATTATATTTTCGTATTATTCTCTATCTTTCTATTGATGCGAAGGATTTTTTTATAGTTTAGTTAATTGTAGACCACAACATAGAATATTTTGTTTTTTTATATGCTTTATTTTTTAGGTCCGGAATTGTGAATATTAGGTATACATCTTTTCATCTGTAATATTTTATTTTATTATCTTTAAGAATCGTATTATTTGTCTTTATTGCATCCATATTCCAATCATCATCAAATTTATAGTTGTAACTAAAAATAGTTTGTATTTAAAGTACTTTTTAGCTCTCAACATTTTATAAGAGCTGAGAGACCAGCACTGTCAGGAGAGGGTGATTTTGTAGGGATTTTCCCTTTGAAATATTTTGTTAAAAGGTTGAGTCATATCCTTTTCAGAGGACCATTAATCTCAATTTTATTTATTACTGCATTTAGAAACAGCGCTGTCTAGTGAGCTTTCGTAGCTCCGGCTTGAATAATTTTTCCGCAGAGGCCTACTAACCACTTTAGCACCGTCTTTAGCGCATTTCATGCGCCCTGCGCGGTACCACCAGTCCTAATGTCCAAGAATGAGAAAGGTAATTTCAACGTCTTCTAAAGGTATAACTCAACTTTCAATTAATCTAATTCCTGTATGTTCTTTCACTTTTTGTAAATATCCTCTTTGTAAATATTTTCCCTTTAACTTTAAATAAATTCTTTTTACTTAAATGAAGTATCTGTGTTTGAATGACGTTAATTCAATTAATTCATCACTCACCCTAAATACTTACCCCCAGACAACCCAATTTCGCCAATATAAAATCCCGCCTT
>BMAU01005149.1:0-334759 GCA_019973935.1 Trichonephila clavipes | reverse complement strand
GAAGTTAAAACATTTACAACTGTGCAGTACAAAAAGTATTTTTTTCGTAGTAAATAAAAAGTTTTGAGTTGTCAGTATTTATTATTATTATTTTTCCAATAATCAAAAGTCAGAATTATTTGACGGAATGTCTATATCTCATCAAACACTTATTTAGATAAAATGGCACTTTGGTTCATAAAGGTTCGCTACCCCAGATATATAGATAATCATATTGAGCACTTTGAAGGATTATTTGGCCAAGATGTATTTTAATGAGTATTCTGAAACATATAATGCATAATGAAAAAAGTTTTATACAACTATTTTATAGAACAGACATCAATATTTTTATATTGAATAAATACGCGTTTAACATGGGAGCAGTCGCATGAGACCCAGAATCAACCCAGGCTCACGAAATCATTAATTCTGGGAAAACTTTTTATTCGTTAACAGTTACTAGTTTTGATCAAGTTCCCTGCGCGACCACTTTTGTTCGAAAATATTTTCTATGAATATGCTACACTTCCCCCCCTGGACAATTTTGTGGTTTTGATTGCTGTGTTCTGCGACTTACTTTGGTTTATAAATGTAAATGAGCAGAATATTATAAAAAATTAGGCATCTGTGATCTCTAATGAAGGAAGTTGAAACTGATCAAGCAATTGAAGAACCTGCTGAAATAATTCATATTAATCAAGATAGCGAAAGTAAATACGAGAAAAGCGACAGACATAAAACATTTGAGTTGAATTGAACTTTTCAAATGCTGTCTAAAGAACTCTATGAAGAAAACTATGAAGCCCTAAATGTAGCACTTCGCCTTGTCAAAAAGTCACAATGAAGAAAAAGTTCAAAATGCTATTTGTAGATCATCAAACGACAGGAAAACTACAATAACGTGAACAAAATATGACAGTTTGCTGGAAAATAACGTTCTGTATTGTTAGCGAAATGTGTCTGTGATGTATGTCCTTTATTAAGGACACGCACATTTGGAACATTTTCTTTAGTTTTATTGGATTTTTTCTCAAATTATGAAAGAAATATTGAAAAGTCCTTGAAAGTAGGTAAATATATTTTCTCTTAGTTAAATTATTTACTGGAATTGTGATTTTTATCGTGTATAGTAAAAATAATTATAAAATAAACTACAGTTTTAAAACAAACTAAAAAACACGCTTTTATAGTGAATCGAACTAAAAAGTTAAAAAAAAATAATAATAATAAAAATATATATTACTTAAAAGTAACATATGCAAAATTTAATACTTATCTTGTTAATTTGTACGGATTATAATTATCATCGTATTGTAACTTTAGCGCCTAAAAAGTGCATTATTATTGCATTCAATACATTATTATTTTTTTTGTGGGGTGCGCGATAAAAATTATGATTGAAAATTGGGTCGCTAGTAGTGAAAGTTTGAGAACCACTGCCTTTCAATATTAATGTTGATTGTTTACGCGTGTTTGTTTTAATTTTATTACTAGTTTTGTTTCATTACTGTTCCAGTTAATTCACGTTTGATATTGGTTTTCAATATTAATTCGTGTTTGATATGGGTTTTCAATATTAATTCGCGTTTGATATTCGCTTTCAATATTAATTTCCGTTTAATATTGGCTTTCAATATTAAATTTGATTGTGTACGTGCGTGTCTGTTTTAATGTTATTACTATTTTTGTATGCAAAATAAATGTATACATATTCAACTATTAAGACAGTTTTTTTTACGTAAATACTTATTTTGCATACTGTGGAGTCCCCTGTGAAACAGGGCCCTCAACCCTCACTTTGGAAACCGTGCTTTAAATATAATTTTTAATGCACAGGCTAATGGTTCCACACAGATTAATTTTTTTTTCTTTAAAAAAAGGATAGATTTAAATATTAAATAATAAAATAAATGGACACTTTTATCAATGTTATTAGTTATGGTTTTACGTTTATTTTATCGATGCACATATGAGTTAGCATTTTTTTGATTCTGAAAAATATGCTGTATTTCTTGAAACTGCAATAGCCCGTGCAAAGCAAAGAAATTTTGAAAAAGTATATTTTGCTGAATCTTTTACTTATAAAAGTAAAGAAAGCGCGTCCAAACGCCGGGCCATACAGTTAGTACCTAGATAAAATGAAACCACCTGGCAAAAGATTTTATATTTTAAATTGGTCTTTTTTGGAAGGAAATATTATTTTACACTGACTTAACTGGCAAGTAAAATTTCCATTATGTGCTCTATAACCTAAATTTTACTAACACTTTTTTCCATATAACTTAACACTCACTGTGATAAAAAGCCTTAGTTTAAAATTTTATTAAATTCTCAACTCTTCTCAAGAGAAAATGGACCCTTTTATGATGCAAAATGCCTCAAATATTTAGCGATATAAAAAAATCTACTTGACTTTTTTTAAAACATTTACTCCACTCAATCAGTAATGGTTTTCGAATTTCAAGAAGCAAATAAATTTTTTTAAATATTATAAAATAATGATTTATTTAAATACAGTTATGCTGTAATTATATAAGATCCCTAAAATTCAGAATTTCTTACCATTATTTCAAAATGCTTATGGCTTAGATGTTTCACGGATAGACTAAAATCTGAATTTTGCTTTTAAAAAGCAAAATTCAGATTTTAGTCTATCCGTGAAACATCTACTATTTTATAAATTTTAACAATCGACCTACTTATGATGTGGTATTAGAATATATATATATATATATATATATATAATTAATTGTGAGAAACCATAAAACATGAATAATTTTTAACGAATTATTTTGATACCTTTTAACACGTTGATTAATGAAATAGAATAATTGAACTTATTGTATGATACTTTCCGTTAAACACATATCAAACAAAAAGTGAAGAAAAATAACATTTTAAAAGTAAATCAAGAAATTAATCTTAACTTCTAAAATAATGTGAAAAAAACCCCAACAAAGAATGGTTCAAGCATGTTTTCCTGGTATGATTGATGTACTACTGTTTCGGATAAAGAAACAAATATAATTAAACTACTCTAGAAAATGAATTTTAAGTTCATGATTGTAATGGATTTTAAAGATTTAAGTTGACAGTAAAAAGAAACATCTCTCTCTCTCTCTCTCTCAGACGTTCTTAATTGAGCAATGAGAAACTACTTATCTCTCTCGGATAGCTTAGAAAAGGGATTTTAACATAAGTTATCTCTCATTTTTACACCTATTCGGTTTCCTTTTCTTTTTCATTTTTTACCTGAATGTAAGTCTCAAATTCGTCTGCTTTCACTTTCACGTTTCATTTGTATATTCAACAGTTTCAGTATTTTGGTTAAAAGTTCACAAAACCCCAAAAAAACTCAGGAATAGTAGAGAAACAAATTTCTATAATAATCATCATAATAATCATCTACAATATTTATATGAGCGACATTCTTAAGAAAATTGAAGAGCACTAATTTGTGTATAATTTTAGAGGAAAAAAAATCAAACACATTTCAAAAATTTTAACAGCATTGTCCTTAAGTAAAATAATAGCATTCAACTAACATAACAATAAGCCTTTTTTCACTTAAGGTATAAAAATTTTTTAATTTTTTCTTCATTCCTGAAAATATGTTGTTCTTCAGCAGCTTTTAAATGCTCCATATCGAGATCAGTATTCTATCCGATCTCTTATGTTACTTATTATTTTATATAGTTTTTATAGTATTTTATAGCAATATAGTTAGTACTTTTATTAACTGTATTGGTTGCTATGGAGATAATTACCATTTCCTAGTTTTATAAAGTTAAATTTGCTCTGAATTTAAACCCCCTTAAAAAGTTTTTTTTTCTGACTTTGAAAAGGAGGGCATATTTTTGAGATTTTACAACACTTTCGAATTATAAAGTTATCTTTAATTTCGATCGTTTGCACCATTTAAATTCAAGAGTTTCTACTGTTATATAGTTAGTAGGAAAAACCTATATACGATTTTTCAGTATATTTTCTAATACATTTTATAAACATTCACTATGGAAAAAAATTCTCATATTTTTTTTCTTGTTTATATTTTACACTCATTTGTTAAATTTTTTCTTCAGTTACCTTTAAATGATTTGAAAAAAATATGCACACAAGCCTTATCATATTTAATAAAAAATGTAAATATTATTTCAAATTTAGAACATTCTTTAATAAATAAATTTATATTAATTATGTGTATTAAATGAAATAAATTTCTTATATTCATAGCAAATGTTTGACTTTTATTTACTAATATTTTTATTACAATGTGTTTTTCTCTAAAAACAGAAATTACGAGATTTTTTATGTAATAATTAATTTTAAAAATCTTCTAAAGAGTTTCGGTTTAATTAAGTATTTCTAAAAGATATTAAATCATAAAGCCATCAACAAATCATTCACGGAACAGGAAACACAAATTCCAACAACTCCGATACAAAATGGCGAACTGAGTGTGTGAAGCTCGAATTTCGGTATATTGTAATACTTTTCGCATGAGTAAATTTCCGTTTCGGACTAATGAAGCAGAAGTAGGTTAAATTTCACCTTCCAAGTCCAGAGGTGATCTCTTTGAATTACCTTTTCCGGTTTTTTGCCGTATGAGTTGAAAGAGATGTGTTTATATTTAAACATCATTGTTGTCAAAATAATGATAGAACAAAGGATTAACATGTACTTGTTTTATTTTTACAATTTAAATGAGCACTTTGCTTACATTATTATGTAAGCTTAATAAAATTTTTAAAAAAATGAAGAAATGTTTTTAAAGTATTGTCACAGGTAAACAAAAATATACATCACATTAAATTCAAAAATTTTCAGTTTATTATAATTCATGGTCAGTGCAATGCAATATATATATATATTGATGTAACTAAAATAATTATAATCAAACATCAAACAATAGACGGCCACTCATTAGCTTTTTAAATAGAATTTTTCTTTTGAATCTTATTTTATTGATGAAATTGAATTTCAATATGAAACACCAAACTCTAACACTAACCTTTGCCATGTTTGGAAAGCTATAAAAATGAAAAGGAAATATTTCAAAAAAATTCTAATATATTTATTACTTGGATATTATTTATTATATTATTGGATATTATTATATTCAACAAAAGACGGATAAACGTAAGGCCATCTTTTTTTTCTTTCACAATTCATTCAAGATTATTTTTTACTGATTATTGAAGTGATCTTTGGTATACTTTTCAATCCATTTCCGGAATAATTCGTAGTAGGTTTGTAATTCTAGAACCAATCGAGCTATTTTAAGATTTTTCCAAGACTAATATTAACAGATTTTTAACAATTTTTTAAAAATGGAGCACGTTTCCTTCTTTTTTAATTCTTTCCATTTAGAAATTCACTAATCCACTGCGAAAAGAACAATTCATCTTTTAGAAAAAAAACTATAAAGAATATCATTTGATAAATTTTGCACAAAATTTTAATTATACAATACGTATAAAAGTTTCCGATATCCTTCCTTTCGTTGAGGAAGGGGGGAAAAGCGACCCACTGCACTTTGTTTTATGATGTCATAGTCTGTTTTTGGAGATGGGTTATATTTATTCGTTTATTTTTTATTTCTGGTAACAAAAACCCTATTATTTTCGAATGATTCATACAAAACAAGTTTTCTTTGAAACAATTCCCAAAAAAAATATAGATTATTTAAAGGTAAATGCTCTCATTTAAAAGTTATTTTAATTTTTTTGGATCCTCTCAGGTTAGGCGTGAGCCTCTATTAAATGAATGTATCTAAAGCATTATTAAATTTTATTTTGAAAATCAATCCTTATCAAAAGAACGGGGACACTAGGAAGTATTATGTATTTTAACACAGTTACAATTTTAAAATTTCAATTAATGGAAAAGTTAAATTATTCGTTACAAAAATCAGCTAAATGTAACATTATTCAAAAATCGAGTTTTGAGTTGATTATTATTAGCGTCACGCTATAAAGTAAGGCAATGAACCTCGTAATTTTGAACCATTGTCAAGTGACGACACCTGAGCTGGCACCTTCGGAACTTCCACAACACGCCAACAAGAGGAGTTTGAGCCTCGATTGACTGAACGTGCATTAGCGCCTCTACACGATGAGTCTTCATTGGCACTAGGGTTGAGCTCTGACACTCTGATCACGGGTCCGTGATCATGACTACAAGGCTACCGCTGCCACGAATTGATTTTTCAAAGAAAATCTTGGTCAAATGTTCTGAGCACCAATTTTAACAGAAAATATATGTTATTCAATTTTAGATAACGATGTGTAGACAATTCAAATCTACTGAAAACTTACTGATTTATCATTTGATTAAAATGGAAAAGTAAGTTTTATTGCCCTCTATACATGTTTCATTCAAGTAAAAAAATTTTCTTACAGGTTTTGTTTTGTGTATATTTGAATTTGTGTGAGTAAAATATTATCTATATGCAGGTGATTAAAATGTAGCAAATGTCGAATGTAGTTGGCAGTTTGAAATGTTCAACATTCTTTTATTTTTTAATAAACAATTACATTTTGCATTCATGATTATACATTTTTTTCTTTTTTCGGTGTATGTATTTGTACCCACGCATATTAAATCGTTACTAGTAACTTTGCAGTGAAATTTGCAAAAAATTGAAGATCTCATATCATTCACAAATTTTTTTTCTATCTATAAACTAAACAAATTCTAATATAGAATTCAGTTCTCTTCTAAAGAATATAGTTGCATAAGGTTTTGCCCTTTTTTAAACAAAAAAAAAAGTAATTCGTCTAGAACTTTTAATCGAACTTTTTAATTATTATTTTACCGATCTTTTAACAATTTACACAAACATAGCTTTTATTACTTATTTATTAATAATTATATTTTTTAATTTTTGAACCAATAGATGATTCCAATGTGAATAATGGCAGTTTAAAATGAAAATATCCATTATGACGTTGATTCGACAACGGCATTAAATCGAAAGTTACATCTCGAACTCATGAACCCAAACTGAATTCTGCGCTATTGATTCAAAGATCCTGAAATAGCTCTACTGAGCAAGATATCGTAGTCCGTTATGCACGAATCGGCAGACCGAGGCTCTTTGCATAGACATATGTGGCACCTCAGATTTCCGTCTCTTTACATGCATTATAAAAAAAATTCTATCAAAAATTATTGCTTCATTATCTCTTTTTCCTTTATAATTATCTACTGAAAATATTTGCAAGCATTTTACCTGAGATATCCAATTTAATTTCTCGTCACAAGTAGATAATCTTCAAACAACTATCTAAAATAGAAGCAATATTGCACACATGGAAAAAAAATTAGCGCACCGAGAAGGAGTCGTCAAAATGAGGCAGAATTTTACATACGTAATGACTACTTTGATATAAGGAAATGATTAGAAAAAAATCAAAGAAAAAGGATTATTTTTTTCAGAGAAAAAGGCAAAAGAACGGAGTATATAATACCCTGTTGAACCCCCTCTGGCGTGAATGCACGATGCAATACGATCGGGCATTGAGGCAAACAAGTTCTGTAATGTGTATAAGTGACTTAATACCTTCATTATCCTGTTTAACTTTAGAACTTGACTCTTCTCGCACGAAATTTTGCCAGACCCTTGCCCTAGCACAATAATAGTAGACTTTTCTACTACTACTGTACTGGGGACCTAGTGCTGTAACACTTGAAATATTGTCAATTATCTAGAACAGGGGAGGACGACCTATGGTACGCGTGCCACATTTGGCAACTCTCAGTGGCCCTCTACACTACTCTACAAATTTGTCAATTTTTGAGTGAATGGAAGTTGATAAATTAGTAATAGACCTTGTTTGACCAACATCTTCAAAACTATGGACATTTACGGAGCCAAGAAAAATTCTGAAAGATGACTCTATAAATAAATCTACAGCTATTTTGTAAATTATTTGAATGACATTGCTAGAGAGATTTGTTGTAAGAGAGAAAATTTTATGTACTCTCTGTTTTCGCTTTTGGTTCTACTTATCTAAGTGAACAAATCTTTTTTCACATGAAAAAGATTTGAAGTTCACAAGGAATTTGCGAACAACTGAATGCTCAAAATCGTCTGAAAATAAAAGTCCAAACTCTACAACCCCTGATTTTGCGATATGAAGTAGAGCGGTGCAAGCACTAGGCTTGCATTAAAATTTTAATTTTTCAATTCATACTATTAGCTCACACTCTTTCTATATTTATTTACTTGTTTATTTATCTTGGTGGAATTTTCAATCGTTAATAAATGCATTTTAAAGCGCTCAATTGAGCTGAAATTTTATATACATGATTATTTTGGATGACAATACAGTAATTTAACTATAATTAATAAAAATTAATTGATTAAAACTAATTATTCAAAGAATTACAAATTCAGCCACGTTGGCATCATTTTTGGCGGCTTAGCTACCCTTTTGGCGACTTGTGTCAAAACTTTAAAAGATTTTTTTTTTCTCACGTTTTAAAGCAGCGATACTCAACCTGCAGCCCACTGGGCAATTTTAAATGGCCCATTGCTCTAAAAAATCCTTTTATTTATAAAAATTTGGTGGGATATTTTTTGCTAAGAAAACAATAATATCCATTTTAATTTTTTTCTGTTGTCGTATGGGTGCAGATTGATATTTATTTTTCTGATTAGTGACAATAGACAACAGTGAAGTAGTGACCATTTTATGAGTGGAACTAATTTTCAACTATCTTTCATATCTTGAAAGTGAAAAATATTCGAAGAAAATAGGTTGTGTCAAGAAGATCGGGAAGTTGACTATTTTGTAGTGAAAATCAAGCATGGATCAGTAATTGTTTGGTTTGTCACAAATGGGTTGTATTAAAAAATACCAATAAACAGGAATCGAGTGCTCAATGACACTTTTCCTCGAAGAACATTTTCAAGAGGTGATAAATAGGCTTTCTTGAATAATCAAAAGCACCTTATGAAATTTGTTATATTATTGGTAATCATATGAAACCATTTACTGATGCAGAAACTGTGAAGGAGTGATTCTTAAATGCTTTTCCAAGTAAGAAAAATTCAGTGACAAATATAAAAAAAATAATAATTAAAAAAACAAAATATGAGTTTTAATATTTTGATCAATTTTCCACATTTTAAATTTTTCAATGTTATCTTGGTCTTAAAGCACTTCTCTCCCCCACTCCTCCATTAATACTCGTGTTGCGGCCCGCGTGAAAATGATAACATATGGATGTGGCCCGGCAGAAAAAAAGGTTGAGTACCCTTTTTTCAAGGATTCAGTAGAACTGAAATTTTATATACTCGGTTGTTTTGGATGACGATACGATACTTTAATGATAATGAATAAAAATCCATTACTACTTAATGTTGGGATTCTGACCTATGTACATACACACATGTACACTTGCCCCCAGAAGTCTGCGCGCTGACGATCATTTTTCATATTCATGCAAAATTCGCTAATTAAATCAAGTCTTCGTGAATCAATACTATTTTTTATTGATTCCTATAACGTCGTAAATTCAAGTAGCAAAATCAACAATCGCCTGAATATTTCATAAAATAATACAAATATTTATAATTTTAGAACGACACAAATCGTGTGCGTCAAAAGTCTGCGCACACTGGAAAAAACCTTTACAAACTAAAAGTTGCATTGTAACTAAAAGTTAATGCTTTTTAAGCTATTCCGTTCTTTCTATAACTCTCTCAACATATTTGGCAAGGATTTAACTAGCTTAATTGTTTCATTTGTAGATATTTTGTTCCTTTCTTCTACTCTGACCAATTTGAGCTTTTCCTTGGATGTTATTACGTACTCCCTGATTATTCACTCGAGTAAATTCCACAAATACTGTATTGTGCTTAAGTCTGGAGACTAGGTTGACTTTAGGAATTGGTTTGGGGCATGTCAGAGGTCAGAACAGCCATGGCTTCACAATGTGAGCCATTTGTTTGGTACCTTTGTGCAGCTGCAGGTAAAAATCATTACTCACCGCAAATTTCTCGGCATATGCCCTGATATTTTACTTCAATAAGTTTAAGTAACTAATTTTGTACATTGTTGATTCAATTAATTCCAAATTACTAGCCGAAAGGCTTCCAATGCACCCTCGAATATTATACCTCCTCCTCCATGTTTTATAGTCGAAAAAGGATTCTCTTTCTTAAGATCTGTCCAGGATGTTTTGCAGGCATGTTTTTGTGCTTTTTGATGATAAATTACAAAAATTACTTTCAATTGAATATATAACATTTAAAAAAAATTCCATGTGTCTTATTTAGGAGTAAATCGTAAAAGAAGCTTATAATTACTTATAAACACGATTTTGTACAATTATTTTACAATAAAAGGTCTTTAAAAGCTCTATTTTGTAAGTGTACGCAGACTTATGGCGCGGATGGTTGATTATTTGGTGATCTTTCTTGTTTTTTCTCGTTAAGGTGAATTTTGTTGCTGTTTGAATTAGGAAATTCTGAAGAATTGCTGATAAGTATTTTGATTTTCTAAAGAGAGATTTTAATAGTAATTATAGTATAAACACGTAATATGATTGCCTGTACGCAGACTTTCGGAGGCAAGTGTATATTAATTGTAACTATTTACTAAAAAGTGGCCAAAATAAAATTTTTCTTTGTTGATCTAAGTAGGAATTTACTTACTTTTTTTATTTTACTTATATTGTTTAACAATAATGAAGGGGGATACTTATATTTTATGTTGTCTGTTTCTTATTTTAATAAATGTTTGAAACTGCATAATGTATGTACAATTTTAATTATTTTTATTAATGTTGAAGAAATGGTTACATTATGGGCTGCTTATTTTTATGTTAAGAAATATCTTTAAAAGATGCAAAACTAATACGTAAAAAAGCAGTAAATTTATATTATTGACCTCTATTCTCTAATTCTTTCTGCATGCAGTATCGCGAAAATCAGAATGTTCCAAACATGTCCTACTCTGCGTCGCGCTGAATCCTATTGGTAGATTGGTTTGGTTAAAAGGTTGCCGACCCCTCTCTGATCTGGAATGAATCGAAAATCCCGGATAATACAAATCTCGATTAAAACATTATGTGCTAACATGAAATTGAAGGAGTAGGCACACCATTTAAAATGTTGAAGCTTATATAATTGATTACTTTTTAAAATAAAGGCAATAAATTCGCTCGTTTCATCTTTTCAATAGCCTTTTCTGCAAATCGTGCGACGTATATTTTGCTCAATTAATTTTTCTTTCTTGTGAATATGAAAAGTTTTTACTTGTGTAAGCGCATCTTGCTTCCGTCATACGATATCATTTAATATTTCACGTCCGGTTAAACTATTGTCTTTGTTTAACTAATCACGCACTGCTTCCTCGTCAAACATACCTTTAAAAGTATTCAAGGCTGCATGCACTGTTCCGCAAGTACTGTCTTCAAGACTTTTTTCATCACTTTAAGGTAATATTTTTCACCACGATTTTTAAGTTGACAATGCTGCTCAATAATACCGCAAAATAACAATTTTGCTTAGACAAGAACTCATAGATTAGTTTAAGTTTGATAAATTTATTTAAAAATTGCGAATGTAAAAATAATTCAAGTTTATAATGATCTCCCGGATATTTTACTTCAAAATGACGAGGTCCGTCGCCAATAGCTCTCGTGTAGCATCAGTGGGCAAATTCCAAACCCCCTAGAAAATCCACTTCCGGTTGATCGAGAGTCTACTGTATTTAATATCTCGTTGAAATCAATATTCAAAATCATTTTAATCATTAGCAACCCTCTTCCCCAAGACTGAAAAATTTGGTCTGTTTTTCGGTACTTTCCATTTCGGTAGATCATAAAAATGCAACAAAAAAAAATCACCAACAGATTGCATAAAGTCTAACTTTTTTTCTTCAATGTATATGTGTGTTTGAAACAATTAAAATTTAACATACCTCTTCAATAAAATAATAATTTATGAGTTGAATCTGGAATCGAGATAATGCCTTATTTTGTGTTTGGTGTTTAATGTTGCGGGAAAATAAATATAAACGCGTTTCCAACATCCCCTCCCAAAATGGAAAAATACCTCTTTTTCTATAATATTATATTATAACAAAATTATTCATATTTTATAACAAAATATTTGTACGAAAGAATCCAATCTATGCATGCGTAAATACACAACATTTTATAGAAACAAATTTAAGGAAAAATTTAGAAATAAAAAATGCTATAAGTAGTAATAAGAGTATTTCATATTAAATATACAGAAAATGTAAGGACCATGATGCATAATTATAACACAAAATTTACGGGAAGAAATTTTTGACTGAAAAAAATCTCTATAAGCAATTATTTGCCATCAACTACAAAAATTATTTTGATTGGACTTGTCATCATCACTTAATTTTTTTTTTATGTTAAAGAGGGGGGTTTGTGTAACTTTTCTTAACAATTCTTTTTAAAGCATTAATTTTTCTTAAATATTTTTTAAATTTTAAAACGTTTTTTGTGTGTTTTAGCTTTTACTTAAAATTAACTATCGAAATTAAAAATCCCAAATAAAGAAATCACAGCAAATGTGTGTTTTAGTATTTGGGCAATTTATTTAATTTTTGTTGTAACAGTTTCATTTTGTTAATTATCATACATTGTGTAAGTGGCAAGAATTCTTTTTTGTTCATTATCTTTTATTCAACAAATAAAAAAAACCAAATTTTGACTCAAAATAAAAGCAAGCGAATATATTTCTTTAAATTGTGCCTACAAAAACTTGTGTAATGAATAACATTCTTCACTGTTAATATTTTCTCAAATTCAAAATAATAGAAAAAGCAAACGATTTTTACGAGAAACTACTGTCAGAAATTTTAATTTGTACAATTTGTGTTGGATGAATATTGGTTACATCATTAAAAATTATATAGAAAGGAGCATTCTCGTCATTTAAAAAATAATGAATACAATCATAACAAAAGAGTTCTACAAATACCTTATTTCCAAAGAAATGAATTTTCGAAAACGATTGGGTTCGGAAAAATAATTTTTGAGGATTTCTGTTTTAATACAAGACAGTATTGTATATGCTCAAGGGAAAACTGATGTATTATAATCACATGAATTTATATTAAGACATTTTTTTTTGTATCAAAAGCGTTCTTTTACGTTATTAAATATTAATCTAACAAAATCTTATAAATGATAAACTAGAAAATAAAAGCAAATATTTCGAATGAATAATTTCTGAAAGTGAACAATCGGTAAAGCCAATGAACGGTTAAACCGATGCTGTTACAAGTAAATACATCGGTACTTAAACATTGACCTAATTTTTTCCGTTCATGAATTGTAGTTTGCTAAAAAAAAACCCTCTGAAAATGAAAAAGAACAATCCTTCGGTATTGGAACACAATTGATAATCAATTTCCCCCTCCCCTTTATTCCAATCCAATTCATATTTAAGTGTTATCGGATAAGCAGAGATGAGATACAGATGGAACAATAGACATTCTAATTAATTCTGAAGCAGTGGGTGTGCACGGCAATTCGAAATGGCGACCGTATGGTGGAGGTAAGTAAAATTCCATGGAAAAATATATTTAATGTAATCTATAATTAAAAAAAAATTGTGTTAAATATGTTATGTAGAGGTCAATTTAAAATCTTCATAAATTCATTTTGGATTCTACTTGTGCATTTTTCTAGAAATCTGTATTGAATATAGCTTATATTTCATTTTTATATTTTGAATAGATATGTAATATAGATAGATGAAACCATATGTGTATACAAGATACATAGTAATAGAAATAAAAATCAAATACTTATATAAATTGTGTAATCCAATTTGTACTTTATTTTAAGGTAATTGTTAATTTTGAAATAACAAATACATACCGATATGAATAATATTTGAAAACTCATATGTGTAATGCAACTTTAATTTTTGACAATTTAACATAAGGGGACGGTGGTCCATTAAAACTAATTTCTTAAATTGTTAATTTAATTAGCTGAAATTGGAATCAACATACTAAATGATTATTATATTTCCCAATTTTAACACACATTTTTTTTAAAAAAATATTATAAACTGATTTTTTTAAAAAATTAAATTTTTTAAAACTACTTTTTTAAAAATGCTGCTTGCGCATCAGTTTTTAAGATATGTACATTTTTGTTTTCTTTATTTATGAACTACAAGAAAATATATTTGTGCATGGATTTTAAATTCAAAATACAATTTAATGAAAAAAATGATAAATTTTCTATACTCTAAGAAATATTTCACCAATTATCACACATTCAAGGTATTCAAGACAACACAAAAAAAAAATGATGCGTTAATTTTTTTTATAAAACTAAGGCATAAATTTGTGAACTGTTTCATCTTTCATAACTTGTAAAAATTTCAATAAGTTTCATAAAATGAAACGCAAGGAGCATTTCAAGTAACAATGAAAAGGGAGAATTTACGAACGAAAAAAAGTATATTTTAAACATTTTTATTTTTGTAAAATAATAAAATAACTCAGTTATTATTAATCAAAATGACAAAATTCTTTTATAGAATTATTCAAGAAAGATAAGAAAGATTATTAGTATAAGAAATCACAATCGCAATTTTGACGAATGTTTGACATTGTGAAGGTCCACCATCTTCTTAAATTAAAAGTGCAATCTTTATTAAGAATCATCTTGTTTAATCTAGAAAATAATTGAGCATTTTACATATATATGTGCTTAAAAATTCTACATCCTATACAAAGTGAATAGTCAATTAATTGTCGAATAGAAAGATAAAATTATGACTTTTAGAATAGCACAGTTATTTTTTTAAAAAAGGAATACAAAATACACTCTTTCATTTTATTTTTAGGAATGTGTAATTAAATATAGTATTTTTATAAGCTTAATATATTGTTCTGAAATAATGGAGTCATCTTAGTGATTTATGTCTCAATAAACAAATTGAGTACCACGTTGTTTATCCAATGTACTCAATTTATTTAGTAGTTAAAGTTAAATAATTAGGACTACATATTTATTAAACAATTACATGCACTGGCAGAAACTATCCTAATAATATATATTATAAACGTGAAAGTTTGTGAGGATGTTTGGGAATCTTTCACGCATAAACAACTGAATGGATTTTAATGAAACTTTACAATATTATAGCTTATACATCAGAATAACACATAGGCTATAATTTATAGATATTGTGTGAAGTGTCCAAAATATAACAATAATTGTCAAGTAAGTAGGAAAAAATTCTGCCATCTGCAAAAAAGCCAGCGAAAGCAAATATATCTATCTTTTATGTGTGAAGCTAACCTTTGCATTTTATTTTGTCTACGCCGGACGCGAGGAACTGCGAAAGTTTGAACAGGCAGAGTGTGAGGCTGATTACAATTTTAGCATAAAAAATACAACAAAAAGTGATATTAATGTATTACACTTCCAGATATAAATTATTTATACTATTTTAATCGAAAAAATAACATTGTTTATTTGCTTATGATTTTAGAAAAGTTCGAGTATGTTACGTTCGTCAATTTTTAAATCTTAATATTTACGGACTGCGCAATATTAATTAAAGTAAAAATTCGCTGAAATTCTAAAGACAAAACACAGAAAATTATTCTATAAAAGTCCTTGCAAAAACGAATACGTCTCGAATCAGTCAACCTGAGAAAGAATGCATTTTGAACCAAGATTGATTTTGAACCAAGACCGTTTTTCAGAAAAAGCTTTTCACTGTTTTTAAATCGTGCTATATAGTTTTCAGTTATGGTAATTTAAGGTCGCTTACACAGAATTCGAAGATTCGGTGTACTTTTCGATTTACAAACGTGAGAAAAACGATATTTGATAGTTTGAATGACGTTAGTGAGATTATTTTTGTAAGTTAAATATTAACAGAAAGAAAGAGGTCCTCACAATCAATAAATGTCTTTTAAATTCAACGTAAGATCGATTCTCCCCTTTGAATGCAAAGTTGTAATAATAATTTCCATTAAGCAAGGCAATAATTTAAAATTTAAATACTATTTGTAGTGGATAAAAAATATTTAAACAAATTTACAGTTCAAAAGATAATATCGAAATACAAAACAAACTTAGTTGAAAAAGGTCAAGTGTAGGACACCCATTTCACTAAACTTGAAGAACGGTGGATAGTTAGGAATATTATAACCTATAACAAAACTACAGTAAAATTGATACTGGATGTATATCAAAGGTTTTACAAGTCTGTGTCAATGCATAATTCTAAACCTTTCAAAAAAGTGTAATAATAAGTATTATAATAATTAGTAAAAGAGGGAGTTTTAATATTTTAAAAAATAGAAGACTAAGTAACATTTTTATTCAACTGAGAATTACTTAAATAAATTTTAATTCTTTTTAGTAGTTTATTTTTTAAATATGTTGCATCAGGTAAAATATACCCAATCTTTAAATATTTCATAACTACTTATCAAATTCAAAGTTTTTATAACTTCTTCATTTATAAAAATAATTGTATGAAACTTTTTTCCGTTTATCGAACATTTCAAAAAATGCTCACAATTTTAATTCAACATTTAAAACAGTTGTGAAATTTTGTAATTATAAAAATTTCTACTTTTCTGAACATACAACTATTTTTAAAAAGGTACATTTTCGTTTTCGGGTCCTAAAAAGTTGCAAAGTGAGTGAGTGAATATTAAGGTCCCACTGTTCACTTACTCAAGAGATATCATAGCGAGAGGGGAAGGGGAATTTCCATGACAATGTGTTATGCATTTAAAAATGTTCAAGCAACGCCGGGGGGAGGGGGGTATAAACTTGTCTGACAGAAAAGAAGCAAAAAAATTTTGAAACAGCGAATTTTAAGTTATACACTCGGAAAAAGGCAGAGCAAAGCGGAGGAAGGGGGAGGGGTAGAAGTCATTTTGAAAAAGAGTATTAGAAGTGCTGATTTTATGAAAGAAAGGGAAAATTTTTATAAAAGTATAGAAAGCCCGAGCAACGCCGGGCCATGCAGCTAGTAAACTATACGTATGTGATTAAAAAATAAGTGTATAAATGTCGCAGGGAAATGGCGAAATTAGGAATTTAATCAAATCCCTAAGGGAGAGGATCCCTTGATGGTAGTTGTTAAAGTAACGTCTCTTCAAGGTCATTTCTCTGTGACAGTAAGTAATTTCATCGAATCCCTGCACTGTTTCAGTGAAATGATGAAATGAACTAGTCAGGCTTTGCATTGGGAAAATGCTATACGGGGGGAGAGACCTTGTTAGTCGAGTCCTTGTACTTCCTAACCATACAGGTAGTACTATCGATTCCCTAAATATTAACCCCATATCTTTAAAAAAATGGCACCATAGGATTAACATAGGGATTGATATTTTAGTGCGTAAGCAACAGAGAGGACAGATGTTATACGTCAAAAAATACCAGCCTAATTTTGTAATTATTCGTTAATTAGTTTCGAATAAATAATTTGTATTACATTGACTATTCCTGTATTATTTACTTCTACGCTTAATAATGCACCCTATTTGTTAAATAAACACTTGGCAATATTATTTCATCATTTAACTGAAACAGCTCAGGGATTTGTTCCAATCCCTGACTTTTATCAGGGAAATGACCTTGAAGAGACGTTATTATAACATCTACCGTCCCTTAGGGATTTGAAGAGAATCCTTATTTCATCCTTTTCCCCTGCGACATAAACATTCCTCCAATAAACATCGAATGCACGTTCACACAGTACCTCTGCTGTTGAGGAGCTTTTAGAAAACCGAGAGCATCCGTAGAAATAATTGGGCGACGGGGCTCCTGATTTAAATTCCATCGAACATGTGGGGAAGTGCTTGATCAAGATCGTTTTCTCTAGAGAACACCAGACAGCTGAAATAGATGCTTCTTGAAGAGTGGCAATTCTTACCTCAAGAACTGCTGTATAATATGGTACTGAGTATGAACAAACGGTGTCACGGGAGGTCAGTTAGGGGAGGTCAAATACCTTATTAAGACTGTCTTCGGTCAATGTTAAAGGATAGGGATCAAACGGCAGGCACATTTGGGGGCACGAAAAAGCTCCAATTATAATGAAAATTTCAGTGGATATAAAGCGAATAATCGTCTAAGGGGTAGTGCTCTTTGAATTTTGATTTTTGGAAAAAATACTCAGTTTTTAGCCTTATTACAAAATGAAATTTGAATTTTCTATGTTAAAGTATAGGAAGTGAAAACGCCAAGCACACATTTTAACAGGAAATAATTGCTTTTTCCGAGTAAACATTGGTTTGTTGTTCTTTCTGATGGCCAGACAAGAGGTTTCTTACTAAAGCCATTCTATCAATAAAATCATTTTCTACTTTGCTCCATAATGTATGCATACAATTTTTTTTCGCAACTATGCTTTTTTCAACCTTTGAGTATTACGATTACATTGTCCCTATGTAGTGCGGACGCTAGATTTTTTTTCCGAATATTTTTTCACAATTCTGAAAAGCAGCGTGTCTTCTGCACTAGTGTATATGATGACGTCAGATATTTTAGAGATTAAACACAAAATTCCATCTGGTCGATAATTTTTAGAATTATTTATATTACCCTTTTTATAAACAGGAATAATATGGGTTTGCTTCCAGACATCAAGATATGTATTTGTTTTCAAAGAAAGTTTAATTAAGATAAGAAGAGAAAAAAGTCAACAATTCCTGGTTCTGTGTACGCAAGCGCTTTTCTTAAAGAAATCAAATACAGCACTTCTCAAGTTTTGGACTTCTTGATTGGTTGTTAAGGTAGAATTTTTAAGCTATACAGGTGCTATTGGCAACGAACCTCATCATTTTGAACCTAGATTGACAGAAGCGACATTTGAGCTGGCACTACACTCTCCAAACCACGCCGTCATGAGGATCTTAAGCTCAGAGACATCTTAAGACACTTTAAGGTCCTGGGTCCACAGAAAATATTTTTTGAAGCCCTGGGCCCCAATGCAAAAGTAGGCCCTACCTGATATCTTAAAAAGTAGACAATATATGGCATGCAATGTCAAGTACTCTTTCAAACGGTAATTAGAAACAAATGTGCACCACTCACAATCTCAAAAAAGTAGACACAAACTAACTTGACATTTCGACTGAAGGAGTTGAATGATTGTTTATGGCATTAGACCTGGGCCTAGACATGAACAACGGTTCATCCCATAATAATACGGTCTTACCACTTTTGTTAATTGGCATGCAGTTTGAAATTTCCTCTTTTTCAGAGAATATGTACAGAAATAATATTTGACCATTAAAATTATCCGGATCATGATCTTAAGAAGAGAGTCGAAAACGAAACTAGCCCCCCCCCCAGGATGAGGCCCGGGATCAGTTGGCCTGTGCCTTAAGACGTCTCTGCTTAAGCCACGACTTATTTCACGTACATCAGATTCTCTACATGGTAGGTCTTCACTGACACCGGGACTGAAAAATATGACTGGGTAGGAATAATGTAGACCGCCTGTTCAAAACCATAGCTACTCGGCTACTACGCCTAGCTTAGGTTTTTGGGAAAGCCTTGATATGTACGAAACTGCCACCAAAATCAATGTCTGCTGAAGTATCCCAGATCTCGAATAAGCAGACTCAAATTCTTATTTTAAGGCAGTATTGTTGAAAATATGGACTAAATTAAATGGGTTTTAGTAATTATTTTGTATTGGATCACAGGTCTAAACATACTTTCTATATTATAATGTAAATGTATTTTTCAAAGTTACATATCCTAAAAAAATATTAATTAATTCGGAAAAATTAGAATAAAATCATTTTCTCTTTACGTATAAATATAGCGTTTTCCAATTCTGTGTCATTTTTTTAAATGATATATTTTTTATAATTAATTATTTTATACAGTTATGATGATTTCTTATTATTATCACTCGCATAAAAATGAACGAATATAATTCATCAAATATGATGGTTTTGGAAAGATTGTGAACATGTAAGTCAATTCGAAAATTTATTGTTAAAAATGTGTCTTCATACAAATATTTTAAGTTGTGCTTTCAGAAATTGTGATAATAATAACATTTTTTTTGTAATATTTTAAAGAAGAAATGCCTTGTTATGAAATTAATAATAATAAATAAATAAATCAAGGTGAAATAATAAACCTAGTTTAATTTGAAAACAAATTTTAAAATTATCTTTGCAAAATTACATAGATATCTGACATTTATTCATATTAAAAAGCTTCTAAGATGAACGGAAAATGAATCAAAAAATAATTTCAATCATTGTTGAAAAAAATAAACATTATCCGCTTCTTGACACACACACACACATTTGAATTTCATACGAACAATAAATCAAACAAAACGATAAGAATTCAAAGTATAAAATCGTTAAAGTATTTTTATCATCCGTTGTAATGTAACCGTTTTACGTAATTTTAATATATTATTATTTCCAAATAAGACTAATCTTGTAAAATAGATCAAAATTTTTAAAATTATCGAATGTTCATACATTTTTTTAATTTTTAAATAATGTATTTGAAAATTTATGAAATATTTTTATCAATAAAAATTACCAGTACTTTGCCTGGAAAAGAAATAACAATGTACAAGCAATACCGCAATAATGTCCAGGTATCTTAAGTAGTTTCGAAGTAAAAAATAAATTACAGAAATTGTAGACGAAACTGAGAACTCATTTTCAATAGAAAAATTCTTTTTTTAAGCCAGTTTCAGAATTTCTCGCCAATTGTGGAACAGACGTTCTACTCTATTAATTTGCACCTATGTTTATTTTTTTTATAGATTATGCCTAGTCAAAAAAAAAGTATTCGAGTTTTGGTTTGCAGAATGTTTTAGAGACAGTGGTTCTTAAAAAGTTGATGACCGCAGCCACCCCCTTTATATATTAGCCTGCCATCTCGGACCCCTAAGATTTTTTACACTCTTCTCTGATTCCCAACACAAATGGCTGAGTGATTTAACACTAGATTGCCCAAGGAAGTCATTTTGACTGCTTTTTAATTTAAACTAGAAAAACAATTACACATATAATGCACAACTTCTTAGAATTTTTTAGAACACATTTTTTTCCCAAGTGAAGTAAATTTATTTTTATTGTTAATATTTACTAATAACTTGTTATATGACTATAAATAATATAAAAAATATTAAAAGATAATTTTTTTAAGCAAATTTCCTTGCGCAGTAATCATACTTTGACAACGCAGTCATTTTGACTGCTTTTGGGCACTATACTAAATTTCAGTCTTTCTAGTGTTAAACAGCTTCTCAGTAATCCTAAGACTGTCTCTACTACTCAGGATCGATCCTGGAGTGTCGACCGCAAAAACCTCATGTGCCGCCCCTCTGAAGAGTTCTTCATATTTTGACTAATACATAACATTAACATTTTAAACTCATCAACCTGCATAAGAGTAAAAAGTAAAACATTGATAAAAATGCAAATATATTCAGCAATCATTTCTTTCATCTATTTTGTTTTTCTAAATTCTAAGATTATTATTAAATTGAAAACTTTTAATTTCCCCAAATGCATATTAAATTTAAACACTCTTATGCCTTAGGCAATATCAACCATATTGGAAATTTTCGTAAAGCAACTTTTGCAAAAATAATTTTTGAGACGCATTTGTTAAGCACCGATCCAAAGTGCGCCTTCGATGCCGCTGGTGAACAAAAAAAACGTTTTTTTAACACGTTTTTATAAGCTTCACATGTATGTAACGGAATCTTCGAACTCGATTTTTACCCACTTGAAAAGGTCAGATTAATTTGAAATTTTGCACACTTCTCAAGGACCGATGACAAAAAAAATAATTTCATAAATTTGTTCCATTGTCCTGATCAGGATCATCAGGATTAACGATTTTCAGATTTGGTGATTAATTCATCAAGTGAAAGTCAACCATCTATCTTGCCTGATAGGAGATAAAGATCTCGGTATGAGATCAGGCGCTCCAGTCCACCAATTCAAAACCATTTCCAGATTTGGTGACCAAAGAATTAAGTTACAAGGATAAAAGCGAAAACAGGCGTCAGCAATTTCCTACCACTATGTAAAAAACTGCCCAGTTTTTCTGAGAAGGGAAACTGAAAAAAAAAGACTTGTATGAGAAAAAAAAAATGTTTTAAGTCAGGTACGGGCAAAATTTGTGGGTCACGGGCCAGAAATTAAAAAAAATGTATGAATAAATGATAGTTTAAAAAAACAAAAATAAGTGATTTTATTGTAGATCGAACTAAAAAAAATGAAAAATAAATTTTAATTTAAAACACTAAAAAAAAACCGCTTTCATAGTGTGTGAATCGAACTAAAAAATAAAAAAATAATTCTTAATATAAGAATAAAATGATTTACGAGAAAATTAATGTCAATGTGTGTGTGTGGCAAAAGCGTGGGGTGCTTTGTACTACATTTTTACACTAAGCATTTCGGAATAGAACTAGTAAGAAATTATGACAATTGTTATAGAGCACCGCACGCTTTTACCCAAATGACATTAATTTTCTCGTACACCATTTTAGTCTTATATTAAGAATTATTTTTTAAATTTTTTAGTTCAATTCACTATAAAAACGTGTTCTTTAGATTTTTTAAACAATAAATTATTCTATTGCGGATTCTATCCGATTCTGCAACAAATTTTGCTATCAAATGAAGAAAATGTGTAAAGAGTAATGGACCAACACACTGTGCAGCAGCGTTCTATTTTTCTTAAACTATGCTTTATTCTCGGAAAATCGGGACAATTTTTGATTTTTCAATAACTACACTCAGGAAGAATGTGCTATATAAGCCAGCGCAAATTCGAAGATTCATAAACGTGACGATTACCTACCGATCGCAGGAAGACTTTGGTAAGCGAAACATGCCAGGTAAATGTGCTAGAAGACATTCCTCACAGTTTTCCTCACAGTTAAGCGAGTTTGAGAGAGACCTGATCATCGGGATGAAAACTGCAGGCTGGTCGACGCGCCGTCTTGCTGGCCAGGTGGATCGTTTAGAGTGTGCCGTTAGAAATTGTTGGGAGCAGTGGACACGAGAAGATACCCACGCGCGGAAAATCGGGTCTGGAGCGGCCAGGAAGATCACGAGAGAGGATCGAAGGATCGTGCGGCAAGCACTTGTGGACACCATAGTGACTCGTTCAACGATACGAGCAGACGTAGGCGTAGCAATTGTTCCACAAACAATTTCCAGACGCCTTGCAGAAGCAAATCTTATTTCCAAGCGCCCTTTCCGTGCACTTCATCTAACACCGGAACATCGGCAACTGCGTCTACAGTGGTGCCAAGCCAGATCAATGTGGAATGTCACAGATTGGCAAAAGGTTGTGTTTAGTGATGAATCTCGGTTTGTTTTGGGGACAGATGATAACCGTGTACGGGTGTGGAAACACCCTGGTGAGCGGTACAATTCCCCTCACACTGTACTACGTCACACTGCCCGCATAGCTGGTGTAATGGTCTAGGGGCCATAGCCTATGATAGCCAGTCCACTTTAATTGTGATGCGTGGAACCTTAACGGGCCAACGTTACGTTGATGATATTCTTCTACCCCATGTAGGACCTTTCCTAAATGGTCACCCAGGGGTAATTTTCCAGCAAGATAATGCTCGTCCGCATAAAACAAGAATTTCTCAAGACTTCCTACGTCATTTTCAGACTCTTCCATGGCCGGCCCGCTCCCCCAATTTGTCCCCTGTAGAGCACGTGTGGGATAAGCTAAAACGGCAGATGCCCTCGTGTCACTCGATACATGATTTAGAGTTGGCTGTTTATTTGTGGGCCCATCTGCCTCAGGACAACATAAGGTGTCTAATCAACTCAATGCCGGACCGTGTCGCGGCATGTATTGCAGCTAGAGGTGGTCTAACGCGCTATTGAAGTTGCCCAGTATTTGTGTCGTTGCACATCCTGTGTTCGTTTAATTGTCTTGTTTTTGAGATCAAGTGAATCTCTCATCTGTGTCATTATGTGTATTAAATTTCATTTCAATCCGATGCTTTCTTCATGGGTCGCTATTTTCAATGTTCCTGAGTGTATTTAAAATTTGGCATAATTATTCGACTTACTATAAGTTTTTTTTGAGAAATTCGTATTTTATTTGATTAATAGAACTATATATCGCGGCCCTTGCTTTGGTCGCCGACGTGGGGCGCACGTGCTGTACACCTGCTGGGATCGGCCCTGTTGCCACTTATGCAGACATAAATTTTTTTTTCCTTTAAGAGAACAGTAAACATTACAAAACCTTACAAAATATTAATTTTATACTAACTGAATATTCTTGATCGAAATACATGTTCTATTACAGTTTTTATTGCAAGCAATTTTGTAATGTAGTCTAGGATGGCACAGTTTTCAACTTTTCAAAGAGACCTTTCACTCTGCAAAAGAGGGAATCTTAGCATTAAATCAGAGACTTTCGCGGACTTCTTAGAAAAGCACTAGGGGCGGGGGTGTCGCGGACTAAAGTTTAAGAGCTGCTGTTATAGGATAATACAAGGGGCGTAGCAACCACCGTATCAACGATACGAGGCCCCTGGGTTACAGGGGCCCAGTGGCGTAACGTACACCCACGCATCGCGGGGGGGCCCTTTGTAAAATTCAACGTGGGGGCCCAAAACCTGACTTTGCAGGGGAGCTAAATGTTCTCCGTTACGCCACTGCATATATAAAAAAAGAGCGTAATATGTTAAGGAGACCCCAAAAAGGGTTTTCAAGAAATTTTGATACAGGTGCCCACTCAGGACTATATACGCCAGTGCATAATACAAAAAAAATTGGGCCTGAAACTTTGGATACAATTCTGCAAAAATTCATTAAAGGATACAGAGGTATAAATCCTAAAGCAAAATTTCGTTTTTCGCAAACACTGGTCGGTGTAATTTTTATCGCATAACAAGAAGATAGCCACGAATTTTCAAGAGAAAACGTCTGTGCAATTTTTATATGTTATCTTGCTTTTTATCATCTGAAAACTGATAAATATTCATGATAACTTTTGATTATTTGCATTTTACAAATAAAAATTTGTTTGAATATGTCAAAAAGGCAGAGAAAGCCGAAACAAGCAAGAATTATGTACACCAAGTAAATATGTGACTAATAAAAATTATTTGTGAAGGGGAAAATAATTTTCGGCAAAATACATGCAATTTTTCATTTTAAAAATATTTTGTTTATATTTTGAATATATTCCAGCATGCTTTAATGTGTTTATGAAAAGTTTGTTTTAGTTGAAATGATAAACCTGACATTTCATGATGTAAATTCCGTACTTACAGCTACTTTCCCTTTACCAATAAAATGACAGTCAGATGAAGCTTCTCTCGCGCGCGCATTTAAGGGAATTTCTCTTATCTCGAGATTCCGGTCAGATGTCATTTTGCGGTCGCAGTTTTTCGAGGGTAATTTCCCTTTGGTGCCATATGTTGCCCGTGTTGTTGTATATTGTATGTGTTTTTGTGTACTGTTCTTGTTTTAATGAGCGAATTCTTTCCCCTAAAATAACAATACACAAAAAGATAGTCATAATATAAATTTTTTGGCATAAACAATGAATAATGAAGTGGTTATAAAATTATTTATTGTTTAAAACTTTGCTATGAAATGCTAGAATTTTTATGAGAAAGCATTTTTATTTAAAGCATGTACAGTAGTCAGTTACATACTAAGTGGAGAACGTTGCCACGGTGCAGTTCTTTAAACCTCGCGATTTAATTTTGATTTATCGTTTGCTCATACGTATTTTAATTCAATTCGTTTTGGAATATATCGTTTGGTTTGTTTAAAACCGAATTTCGTTAATGAAATAATGCTATAATCTATTCTGTTTGTGGGATAAAAAGAAGTTAGAGAGTGTTATATTTTACGGGTTTTTTTCCAATAATTTATATTTCGTTTTTAACGCTATCATCGTAACAACCATTTAATACTTTGGACGAAACATCATTCATTCCACGAAATCTATCCGAAAGCATATCATGCATTAATCAAAGCGATAAAGTACTATTATAAACTTTGAAGGTGAAAAAAAGGAATTAAAACTAGGTTGTGAAAAATGATGAGAAAAAACTATAACAACTCTCATAATTGCTGAAAATAGAATTAACGGTGTATGAGTTATATCAAATTCGAACAAAGGAATGTGTAATTTAATATATGTCAAAGAGAGGGGAAAAAAAACCCGTAAGAGTTTCCTCTAATACCAGTTCTGAAAACAAAACTTTTTCCTCAAGGTTCTAGTGCGTTTTCAAGGTCTGGTAACTTTACCTATACTTTTAAAAGAAATTTTTTAAAAAAAATTATAATCGACATTTTGCAACAATTTGAATTAGTAACATACATAAACGTTTTAAGAATGTAAATTGAAAGAAAACATTCAAGATCAGGAAACACCCAAATCAATACGTATCCTTACAATTTTTATTGTTCTTATTGAAAGCAGGAACAAAATATATTGCCAATTTTCATTTTATGTCAGAAGTGTTCTTGGTATAAAAAGTATACTATGTATATTTTCCAGGGCTTCAATCCGAAATATGTTTCGTTCCGGTTCAACTAAAAATATATATATCGACTCAGTTATGGTTTTCGTTCCGACAAAAATAACGGTTTTTTGTTCAGTTCCGAATAAATAATTTTATTTTATGTATATTCTTATCTTAAATCATTTATACTTCTAGTTCATTCAATTGAATTCAATCTGCTTTCTAAAGAGTGTTTTTTTCCAGGTATAGAAGTTTAAGTTGGCATTACTTTCCAAGATGGCGACCGATTTAACAGCTGTCAAGTGATTTATTCTCAGTTTGGTTTGGCAATTCATCATGAATAGACTCACGCCTGAACAACGCTTTCAAATTGTGCAATTTTATTTCGAAAATAATGGTTCTGTGCGGAATACGTATTCCCGATTTTCATAAGCAAATTTTGTTTAGCGATGAAGCGCACTTCTGGTTGAATGGCTACGTCAACAAACAAAACTGCCGCATTTGGAGTGAAGCTAATCCACCAGTGTATGTCGAAACACCGTTACATCCAGAAAAACTGACTGTTTGGGGCGCTTTATGGGCTGGTGGAATCATTGGTCCGTACTTCTTCAAAAACGATGAAGGCCAGATTGGACTACATCCGAGCCAGCCGTGGCAGTCATATGCCACAAATCATATTTAAAATGTAATGCCACAAGATTATCTTTAGAATAAAAAAATGCATGTCAATCGAATAATACATCGTTGTTTTATTGCAATTTAAAGTTCTATACCTCTAAAAAAACACCCTTTACAAGTAGTTTCGAGAGAATCTGAAACAGAAAAATACTACTGAACAATAAAACAGGAAATCGAGAAGCAATATACATGTAATATTGATAATTATATGGTTGGCAAATTAGAAAATATGCATAAGTTGATTACAATAAAATAGAAAAATATCAAATAGATCAAACCGAAATAGACTGATTTTTTTCAGTTCAATTCCGGTTTTCGTTCCCAACATTCCGCACAACAGCATATATATATACTCTAATTCTCTGCAAACGAGAGATGAACATTCAGCAATCAAAATAGAAAAACACATAGACAGTAAGCAAATCACACAATGAAGGGCACATAAGCAATCGAAATTTAAAAAAATGGATGCTTCAGTATTATAAACATTGGTGACTTAGGATAGCTTATATATCAGGGATGGCGAACCAGTGGCACACGTGCCATTGTTGGCACGCGACACATTATTTTTGGCGCGCCAGTGATCAAAATGGTTTGCATTTTATTTCAAAATTTCAAAGTTTACTCTGAAGTATTGCGAACAAACGCGAGTGATCGGTCGCAGTGCGGCGGGAAGCACATACGTTTGTTATTGTCTTGCTTTAGTTACGTCGGAGACTACATTTGCTTATGATGTAAAGTTTGTCTACGCATAGCATAGTCAATTTCATTGACATAACTGTACTAAAAAGTTTATCTGCATCATATTTACGTTTTTTAACCGCTATTCAATATGGCTAGTTCAGCAAAAGAACAAAAAATGCGAGATACCAAGTGAACAGAGAATTTCAAGTTTGGTGGACCGAGAAAAATGGCATTATATTAATTAAGGCCACAAAGCGGTGTTTGTTTTATGTTCTAGAATATGGTATGCAGAACATCGTCTGTAAAACGGTATTTTGAAACCAATCACTAACCCTCTTGTCAAAAAGAGTGAAATACAGCAAAAATAATTAATTGCTTAAAAACCATTTGGCAGATGACTCCAATTCAGCATGCATTCTATTAAAAGCAACATCTTACAATCCTAATATAAGTTATTTATCATCCAATCTGCAACAACAGAAGTCACACTAATGTTACTTTCATTTGAATTACACGTATAACTAAAACATTAAAAACAATACAGTGCAAAAGGTATTTTTTTCGTAGTAAATAAGAGTTTTGTGTTGATAGTGTTTAGCTTTATTATTTTCCCAAAATTATTTGACGGCACGTCTATACCTTATTAAACTTTTCTTAAGAAAAAATGGCACGTTGATCCATAAAGGTTCTCCATCCCTGTTATATATAAACTAATTTATATAAAAAGTGGGGTTGAACATGTTTTGTGGCTAGCCAACCTTCCCTCTTTAAAGAGAATAATACTGAGCAAAAACCTGTTGAAAATAATTTATAGGAATATCTAAATTCATTGCAATATAGAGGTAACTTACCTAAAAATTACACTTAAAAATGGAGAGAGCCCGCGCTAAATTTGAGTGCAGTAAATAAGTTATTGCCAGATTCTGGACTCAAATGCAGATTCAAAGCATGTAAATGGCTGAAATGTAGCACTTAACAAAAATATTAAAAAGAATAAAAAATTAAAGAGAGAGTTTACAAACTACCATAACGTTAGTGATACTAGTTGTATATGAATAAAACAATCATAATTAATTTTATTTAATGTTAGAATAAGTAGGTAACTATAACTAGGAAAAATAATAAATAAATAGTAATAAACTATTATTATTCTAAGGAATTTTAATGTTTATTATTTAGAGTTGCTTTACTCAAATAACTATTAATAAAACTAATTAGGTATTTTTGATTTAAGCAATATTTAGTAACATGTTAATAGTTATTTATTATTTCTGAATTTTTTGAAACTAGAAATTGATTGCGCTGTATATAATTAATAACACTATTTCTGAATATGTGGAAACATGTACATTATTCTCCCAATGAGAACTTTTATATATAACATTGAAATTAAATTCTTCTCTTTTATCATAAATATTAGTAACTATAACATTATCTTTTAATTTGATATGTATATCAAGAAAATTTGCTTCATTATTGTTACTATTTTTGTTATTAAATTAAGATACTGTGGATAAAAATTAGTATAATATATATATATATATATATATATATATATATATATATATATGGGAGACAACAAGGGGTCCAAGACTTTTTATCTTTCTTCTGATTTATTTAACATTAAACAAAAATTAATTAAAAAGGTAGTTTTTAACAGATAAGTTTGACGATGATATGCAGAAGGTAACGCCTGCTCGCGCACCTCTCGCGTTCTCTTTTCTCTCTCTCTCTAATGTCCAAGAGTTTTTGTTTCTCTTCCACTAGTTCAAAAGTTTTAGTTCGTGTTTTAGCTGCGCCTGCGCGCGAAGACTGCGTGGAGTTGTCGATAACTATTGGTTACTATATCCGGGCCAGCCTGACTGTACGCTGTCCGCAGCGGTACTTCCATGGAGACCAGAGGAGAATCTGAAATATACAAAAAAAAAACGGAACAGACAAGGACTATACGACAAATACACAAAGGTTTAACATATCAAAATTTTGTTGAACTAGACAGTTTCTCCATCATGTGAAGGCACCTCTTCGACATCCGGAAGGTTCCACAGGAAAACATTGTGTTTCACAGGCATAAGAACGTCTTTTTTAACAAGTTGATCTTTGGTTGAACGCATCGATATTTTCCTCTGTAGAGTTCTGGACGTCTGTTCAAAACGATTTCTCTTTTTCCTTCGTTTCCACTGCCAGGGCTGAAAGATCCTTCGGAGCAACACAAACCGTCTATAATTACGTTCCATAGGTGAAGGGGTAGGTGAGCGGGAGATGAATTCCACGGAACTCGTTTTCATGGCACCATTGGCTTTCTTACACAATACTATATCAGAACATTTTTCTCTTACAATACTCAATTTTAACTTAGTACTCTTAATTTTATTACATTTATAATCCTTAATTAGAGAACTCGAATCATTTCTAGTATTAAAGTTTTTAACATGTGACAAATCATAACTAGAGTTTTCTATCACATTTGAAACAGAAACAACATTAGGATAAGCATAAGCATGAGCACCTAAAGAGGATTCACTTTCATTCAATAAAACATCGCTCTTTGCGTGGCCTAGTTTCTTTATTTCAGCATATACACTGGGATGTATAATAATTTCTTCGGTCAAGGTCGGTGATATCGCCGTTCGAACACTTATACCGGGAGAATGTTGATCAAGAGAAATATTTATGGGTTTAACTTCTACCATACGCTGTTCGCCAAAACATGAACTTAATGTTATGATCTCTTCGGAAGGCTGGTTCACTCTAATTAGTGAGGAATTTAAAACTGGGATCTGGCAACCTGAATCAATCAAGGCTGTTACGGGTTGATTTTCCACAAAAATGTTTACGTATTGAAGATTTGCGCATTCATCGCTATTTTGTTTTTCGCTCTCGATTTTCAAAGTATTCACGTTTATTCTATTATGGATGTGGTCGTTAGATTCTTTAGGTTTAAAACGCTTCTCACAGTCTCTTGCGCAATGAGATGAATCACCGCATATAAAGCAATTTTTATTTTCTCTTTCAAGATATTGGGGATAGTTCTCTTTAATCTTTGTTTTAAAGTTTTGTGATCTATTTTTAAAGGGGTCTTGGGTATATCCATAAGTAATAGGAATTTCTTTATGTGATCCGCTTCTAGATGAAATATAAATATCACACTCTTTAGCTAAATTAATAGGCCTGAACCAATCTTCTGCTTCTCGAATGCCAATATGGGTTGCGGTTTCCTTATTTAAAGTTTCGAACTGTTTCTCTTCGACTTTAGCTGCAGGATTTAAACTTAATGCTTTATTTTTAACCCTTTGAAGTTCGACTTCATTTTCTAATTTTTCTAACTGTAGTTTCGCGAGCTCAATTTTCTGTTTTCCTAAAGTTACCTCTCTTTCGTTTCGCGATACTCTCTCATCTATACAGTTTTGAATTAAAGTTTTAACGAAATCTGGATCACTTTCAAATGTACTACTGTTCTCAATTTTAGTCTTTAGTTTAACTATCGTGTCAGTACTCTCCACAGTACCGTCTAGATCCTCAACAACTCTTATGAGATCCTCTTTAAGAGCGTTTTTATACATTTTAGAAAAATATGGAAAGATCCTACCTTTTTTTTTTCTGGCTCCCTTGTTGCTCGCACGTACGATGTATCCAATAAAAACGTTGATTCCACTGATTTCACCTCTTCGCAGGTAATATAGTTGAAATTGTTCGAATTGACACCTTTTCGCAGGTTATATCTTGAAATTGTAGTTCCGGCCTCTACACAGGCGGATTATTCACACTGAGTTAGTTCCAACCTCTACACAGGCGGGATTTTGAGGGTTCGTTGAAAAATACACCTCTACACAGGTTATTTTGTTATTTGTTCCGACCTCTACACAGGCGGAATGAAGTTGAAAAATTCAACCTCTACACAGGTTGAACGAAGTTACCGAAAAATGGCGGCGCGTCTCCTCCACGGACAGCTTTTTTTTTTTTTCACGTTCCAAATTTTGATCAAAATCGAAATTTTTTCAATCCCGGCCTCTACACAGGCGGAATTTTCATGCTGAGTTCAAACCTCTACACAGGTTGAATATTTATGCTGAGTTCAAACCTCTACACAGGTTGAACGAAGTTTTCGAAAAATGTGGCGGAGCGTCTCCTTCACGGACGCTGTTGTTCATTGTCCAGACTTTGGTTCAAAATCGAAATTTTATCGATCGCGGCCGAGCCCCCATAATTTGTGGGAGACAACAAGGGGTCCAAGACTTTTATCTTTCTTCTGGTTTATTTAACATTAAACAAAAATTAATTAAAAAGGTAGTTTTTAACAGATAAGTTTGACGATGATATGCAGAAGGTAACGCCTGCTCGCGCACCTCTCGCGTTCTTTTTTCTCTCTCTAATGTCCAAGAGTTTTTGTTTCTCTTCCACTAGTTCAAAAGTTTTAGTTCGTGTTTTAGCTGCGCCTGCGCGCGAAGACTGCGTGGAGTTGTCGATAACTATTGGTTACTATATATATATATATATATATATATATATATATATATATATATATATATATATACCTTTTCCTCGCTGAATTTAAAATTTCGAATTTAAAAGAAACATTTAAATGTACGCGTTGTATTTTTTGGAAGGTTTATTATGATAACATGTGTGGTGAGAATATAATATACACATTATTATGTGAAACCAATTATAGATGACAGATTTTAATATTTTTAAGCAATCACTATATGTTTGTTCGTCTCTGTTATTCATGTGTTTGTAATAAATGCGTTTTTTTAATATTGAAGTACTCAATTAAATTCTCCACTTTTAGAAATTTTCTCATTTTTTTTGCTTCATAATTTAATTGAGGAACCAAAATTTCAATTATTAAAAGAATAAATAGATAAAAATTATTTTTTAAAAAAATTGGAACTGAAGTCTTGTTTTTAAATTTTGAATTTAATAAAATCGAAAATAATTATTTTCTATGTTTTTGTTCAATTTTGGGAAAGGCTTTAAACCAGAGGTCGCCAAAGTGGTGGTCCGTGGACCACTAGTGTGCGTCAAAAAATTTCATTGGACCCCAAAAAAATGTGGAATAAACTCATTCATCATGTTAAGTTATGTTTTAAAATGCATTGATTGTGTTCTTAGATCACAGGTTTTTTTTATAAATATATTTAACACTTAAAAAATCCTACTAGTTGTCCTCAAGATTTAAATTAGGAATTTACTGGTCCGTTAGGTCAAAAAGTTAGGCAACCGCTGCATTAAACTACAATGTTTATTAATAGAGTTTTTTATTTAATTATCTACCTATAATTTATACTCTAACTAAATCTAGTCTAAGTATTTTTCGTTGCATTTGAAATATTTTCTACAATAATCATCAATAACTGTTAAAGTTTCTTATAACAGCTGTCCTTTTCTTATCATTAATTCTTATAGCTTAGTATTACTCTTGAAAAAGCTAGATAATCTCCCTGTTCTACAAATGTTAATTAGCATGTTTTCAATTTTCTTAAAATTTTTCACAAAACCTTATAGCTTTTTTATTCTTAACACATGTTTATTTAGGATAATGATTTTTTTTATCGAGAGAAAAAGTTTTTTAAAAAAATAGTAACGATTAAAAAAAAATCTTTTCTTTTTAAGCAAAGAAAAAGGTTTTCTTTAAAATTGTAGTATTTAAAAAAGTTACTTTATATGCTTTTTAAAGGTTCCTTTTTAAATTTACAACATTTTCAGTGAATTAACGTTTATTTGAATTTCAAATCTCTCTAGAAATTGTTTTCTAGAATAAAATAATATCTTTTCTTAGAAAACTGTTGTTTGTGCTGAATTCTGAAAAAGAAAAACATTTGCATGTGCAAAAATTATTTTCTGAATGATTGTTAAAAAAACCTGAACTTGTGTGTGTACTTAGCTTAATTATAAAAATATTCATCACTCTTGTATACAGTTCTATACATATATATATATAGATAAATAAATATTTGACTATTTTTTGCAACATATTTAAATTTAGCAGTTAATTGTAAACTATTTTGGTTGATAAAATAATTATGTATAATGTGCATGACGAAACCCATTGATTTTTTTCTTTCAGAATAAATTTAAAGAACAAGCTTCTCATTAGAAACAAAACCATTCTCATTCAATATCGAATTTCATATTTTTGGAAATGTTCTACATCTAAAACATTCTCTCTAATTGTTTTAAAATGATAATTTTGTATATTATAAAAATCGTCTGAACCAATTAATATGTTGTCAGGGATTTATGATTTAAAATTTTTTATACATTTATGGAGAGTTTAAAAAACAGCAGAAATAGAACATTAATAAACATCATAATTATTTTATGAACATCGAAAGAAATGTGCTCAATTGTTTTTTAAAATTACCCAAATTATAAAATCACACAGAAATGAGGTATTCCAAAAATGGTTATAAAAAAATGAAATTCATACATTATTTTTTTTAAAAAAAATTAATCCGATTAAGTAAATTTTTAGAAAAAATACTTCAAAAAAATTAATTTTTAATTAATTCTCATTTCAGTGCACTGTTATTGGCTTTGTCCGTACAGATAGCAAGAACTGATTATGATGCAGACGTGTGTTCATTCTATAAAGATAGTTATGGTAAGTCAATTATTAATTATTTCGAACTACTATGAAAAAATATATAAAAGTTCGATTAACTTTCAGTTAGTTAAGTGTTTTGGACTGCAGATACACATTCAACATTGATTCAATTTAACCATAAAATCAATAATAAATTAAACAGTTTAAGATGTCACAGATTTTTGTATACATTTTATGTACTTTGAAGTTACACTCCTTTTCTTGTATTCATATCTGACTCAGTACCTGAATATTATTATTTGTATTTATATCTTACTCAGTTAACCCCTTACCACTCCGTTATAATATATTTATCACCAAATTCTTCAATCTAATCTTTTTATCAGTCATCTTTATCTGTATAATTTACAATTCCTTTTACATACTGCAGTATTTCCGAAGATGTTTCATAAATGTGCTGTGTTTACTATAAACTAATCTGTTTTCATAAATTTCATGGTAAATAACTTGTAGAATTTCTTAACTTTATCGTCATCAACTACGAATATAAAATACTTCTAATTCTCTGTTCCTTTTGAAATTTGTAGTATTTGCAAAATATTTTTAGAAATTTCATGTGGGGAGAGCTAAAAAGAAAAAAAAAGTATAAACGCCTTTTAACAGCACAGTAGCCTGTGGTAAACTTATTCATACTAAATAAAGGAGTCTTAACAAAATAACAAAAATAATTTAACCTAATAAGCTGAATTATTTTTTTTTCAAATTCGATATCGTCCTCAAAAATATTTTCATGTACTATCGCTAGAAAAAAATAGTCCAGCAAAGAATTATATAAACCAATATATTTTACGTTTCTTTCAAAATCTTAAAAATAATTAAAATACGAGATTTACAAAAAAATGAATTAAAATATTATTATGGCACTTGCAATTGAAACACATTTTATTACTTCCTCAAAAAGAATAAAAATAATGAAAAGAGTTTATTTTTAAAAACTGAACATTGACTGAAAACGATTATATTTTTTATCTAAATCTCTGTCTGTATACACGTATAGTAAACTAAGCAATACATTAAGATATCATTGAATTTATGTTTCTTAAGGATGAAAAGGATAACGTTTTACTAGAAAAATATTCATACAGTTTTACTTGTTTGAGTTTATAATATATTGGCGATTTTGTTGGCCGAATTTTCAAAATTGTTCCGAATTATTAAGAAAATGACTGTGAATTCTGACCTGTGTGTGTCTCACGCATTGCATATGAATTCGAAGCTTTATAAAGCATTATGTTTTAATTTTAGTATTTCCAGCAATCACAATCACAAAAATAATTATTTTGTATCAACAGACTGTCCATTTAGCAATTTAAATACGATATAACATTAAAGACTAAAAAAAACTGATGATCATAAACATACATATAACGCATATTAATACATTTTGATAGAAAAATAGAGTTAATTTGATATTGATAGAACTTTTAAAAAATCTAGTTTAAAATTCAATTTTAAAATTTGATACATATGTTCTTTTAATTGCATATTATGCGGCTTGAAGAGATGCGTGATTTATTTTAAAAATAAATCTCAAAAATTTAATAGCCATCAACAATGCGATCATCAATATAATTTTTTTCCTAATCTTATTTAAGAACAATTACAGAAAATTAAAACGAATAATTTGTGGAACAATTCTACCAAAAGATTATCTTTTTAACAATTATGAAACACGAACGTTCTTTTTGCACGAACTTTTGTTTGCTTGGTAAATACACGAAATTCACATAGTAAAACCAATAAACCAAAATACTGTAAGTGTATGTCTAGCTTCCATTCCAACAAAAATGAGTCATGAAAATAAAATAACTGTTCATGGAACGTACTTGAATTTCGAACAGAATTTCTAATGGCTTCTTAAAGAAGCTAATCTCGGCATAAAAAACTAGCATGTGCTCGAGTTGAAACAGACAACGAACACGTGTTCCATGTTTATTTTAGCACGTTCCTTGCTCCCAAAGCAAATAATGATATTATGCTTTGTGTGTTAATATCTACTGAGATAGGGGTTCGAGTTTAAAGAATGATATATCAACTGGAATTCCAAAATTTTGTTATAGGAGAGGAAAGATATGACAAATTTATTTGCATTCTTTATCTTTGTTTTCTGGGGATAATTACTAGATTTTGTTTTGTATAGTTTTATTAAGAGTTGTGTAATATTTATTTCGAAGAATCCATTTCAAAATGTAATTTACTCTTTGAAATATGAGTAAATAACATTGCTCGGTCATATATATATATATATATATATATATATTTATATTTGTCAGAAAATATAAGTATTTATGGAAGAGAATTGTGTACTAAATAAAAATATTTAATTTGGAATTTTGAGCTTTCAGACATGTGCGTGTGTGTGAATATAAGAAATTTCGTTTCATTTTTCTAGAAAGAACGTGGATAATCATTTTAAATGTAAGAACTTCACTGCAGTTATTTGTAATATGTAAAAGTATCATATGAATAAGTTCATGAATATCGAGATTCATCGTTTTCAAATGATTTTTATATTGATAACTATGTCTTTAAATCTAGGAAGCCAACAAAAATTCGAATTACACAAAACTAATATAATGCACACGGAAAGTTTTTATATTGACCTTAGTTATAAGAGGAACATTCATAATCTATTCAAGCTTTTACTGAAAACAGCTAAAGAAAAAAAATCATTATTCCGTTGAATGAAAGATAAATATAAATATGTAAATGAAATTAGTTTTTTAAAAAAATGTAATATATCCAATACAAATCTCATTAACTGACCACCTAAGAAATTCGAAGAAATCCATAAACAGAAAGACAAATCAACAAAACAAAATAAACATAAATTTTGCTTTCTAGTACAGCTAAAATTTTACAATATCACATGTAAGACACAATATAAAATCACAATTCAAATTTAATTCATATAATTAACATATCATTTTACTATATTTCATGATGATATCCTCTTTTCCAAAAATTGGGGAAAATACCGATTTTTTACTTATTTTTATTGATAAAATGTGTATGGAAAAAGTCCACTTCATTTTCGTTATATTATTCAAACGTACATAACTTTTTCTTCCGTCAAAGAATTTTTAATTATGTAATCAGACGCATGACAGCTAATTCAGTTTTTAATTTCTGACGTGAAAATTAATTGTCTTTCAGTTAATTTTTCCCATTTATATTATTTATTTATTTATCCAACGCCCGTGCTTGGCTTCTTGAACATTTGACGCCGAGGCTTCTAGTACCGACTGACGATGTCGTCAGTCGGGGATTCATCGAGTCCAATGCATTGGAGCAGGT
The DNA here is from genome assembly GCA_019973935.1 of Trichonephila clavipes. NCBI lineage: Eukaryota > Metazoa > Arthropoda > Arachnida > Araneae > Nephilidae > Trichonephila > Trichonephila clavipes. The sequence goes on along the minus strand of BMAU01005149.1, from coordinate 296,996 downwards.
GATCACCATCCATTCTGGTATAGCCGCAGAATGGGCAGGCCTCGTTAGCAGGCAGTGGACAGAGTTTCCCATGGCTTTCCGGGCCTTTGGTCTTTTGGGTCGCGATGGTACATTTGTCAATGGATGTGGAAATAATGCTCTTTGCTCTTCTGAGAGTCAAGGGGACTTCTGGTTGGGATGACTCGGCTCCCTGCTTGGCTTTTTGGTCAGTTCTCTCATTACCAGGGATCCCAACATGACTTGGGACCCACTGTAAGGCCACAGTTCAGCCATATGAGATTAGCTCCAAAGTTTTAGTTCGGAATGAATTGTGTTAAGGTAGTCAGCTGGTGTATTACTGCTTAAAGCTAAAATTGCACCTTGGGAGTCAATGAAGAAGCCATAGACTCCATTTATATGAATACAAGGCTTTTAATAACTATAAGATGTTCCTCAAATAACTCGGGCTAACACTTTAGTTTTTGAAAATAATAAATTTAACTCGTGGTAAACAATAGAAATTTTCGAATCTTCTCATGGCAGTAATAAAATAAGAGAAAGTAATGCATATCAATAATAATAATAAATTGATATTTTTAGATACAGTTTTTATAATCATATTAATTGGATTTGATTTTTTTATCAACGTCCCACTTTGAATATTGGCAATAGGCCTCATAATTTTGAAACTCGGTCAAATGACGAAGGCAGTACTTGGGCTGGCATCTCACTTTCCACACCACTCCAAGTGCAGCATCGACATATTTAACATGCATTAGCCCCTTGACACGAGTTCGCAACCACGACCACTGGAGAACCACGGCTACAGAATTCTATCAAAAATAATAAAGGGATGAGTTAATTGAATAAAAATTTAATTTTCTTCCACCCCCGCGGTACAATATTTTAAAATAGAAATGTATAAATAAAAACTATGAATAGTTTACTTTATGTCCATGTTTTCAAGAAGGAAAATTAAAAATAACTTTGAAAAGAAATGTAATTTACATTTTATTTCCAGAATATCGTTGTATTAGAAAAAGCAGAAAAACCTCTTCATTATATTATTCCCTTTTTTTTCTTGCGATTATTAAAAAATAGTTTTATGATTAACTCTTATTCAAGAAAAATATAAAACTGCCAAGAATTTCACAAAAGATACTAATAACACACAAACAAACACATAAATCTAAAAAGCATATAATGACTTAACAGTATATATTCCAGCATATTACACAGCGGCCACCTAGTGGTTATGGTAGTTAACCACTGCCTAACGTTGTTGTACCGTGAGTTCAAATTCTGGTATATTAAAGACACTGACCATTTAGAAAAGGCTGATGCTCGTTATCGGAGATCAAAGTCTTCACTTTAGCGTGATGTGGAAGTTCGGAGAGAGCGGTGTATCATCTCGGTTGTCGTTCTTGTCATTTGATCATAGCTCAAAGTTATGAATTCTGCCGCCAATAGCTCTCGAGTTGCTTTAGAGTGCTACATTATTTCAAGCCAAATAAATGTTGCACTAAATAGCCAAAATTCGCCAGATATTTTGGATATCATACATTTTTTCCAATTTGTAGTGAAATATTTGACAAAATGTTCCCTAAGCTGCTTGAATTCATCTTTTTCATGTGGAGTTTCATCGACTGGAGCATTTAAAAGACCACCTACAAGTTATAAAAAAAAGTCTGTATCATAAAAGTCTGAAAATAATTCGTCATTTAATGCTTAATTAGCTACTTTCAGTCTTTGTATGGAGATTCGTTAAAACAACACTTGTGTTGAAGAAAATATAAACTTTTCTTTTAAAAATTCTAATTTTTTCGGATGTTTTTTTTCTTTCTTATAACATCCAGATTTCACAAAATTTACAGCACTCTATTGCTAACATATAAAAGAAACTTAATACTTATTTTTTTTTAAATAAAATGTATTGGCATGCAATGAACATCTGAATATTAAAAGAAAAATGAATATTCTTTGAAAGAAGCTGGGAGCTCATCCCACAAAGCATTGTTTTTCAATCTTAAGGCATCAGGCAAACTGTATTACATGAATTTTAGCTAATTTTCAATATTCATTTATTTTACACTGCATTGTGTTCAGCATAAAATGCAGGTTGGAAGAAAGTATAAAATTATAAACAATCTTCTGTAATGAAAAAGATTTCCATAAAATTATACAGTAGTTCGAAAATAAAATAAATTACTTAATATTTATTGTTTAAGGCAAGTTTGTTTTTTTACTGCACTCCTAGATGACATTGAATAAATTTAAAACACTTATGTTGGTTTTGACAAATATTAGCTAGAAAAAGACATTTTATTATACATTTTTTATTTTTAAAATCTATTAAATATTTGTCAAAATAAAAATTACAAACGAGCTATCTTATTAACATGGTTATGGTCCAGCCTGAATGTGAACTATACTTCCATTATAATGAACTATTTTTTTTAAAAAAAATACTCAACCGCGAAATCGCAATCCACAATGTAATCATGTTGGATTGTAATTTAAATATTTTCTTTTATATACCTTTAAGTTCACTAATGGGTTTATTGAGAACTTTTGAATCCTTTCTTAATGTGTGTTAAAAGAGTTTGGAAATAAAAATCAGATTGTTCGAAATTTCTTTGTAAAAACAACTTTGACTTCATTGAGAATGCATTCTCTAAAAAAGTTATATCTTAAAATAAGAATAATTGTTTAATTTCTTCTTTTAATACCTTTACATTGAAAGAACTGGCATTCATTAAGCACATCAAACATGTAAGTTACTAATCTAAGCATTGTTTTTTTACAATTAGATGTCCAGTATAGAATGTATTTCTAATAATTGTGATACTTTAAGGCATAACCTTATCAAAATATATCGAAATAATAAGATTTCGATTTTTAACGAACATATATGATGTATCTTTTATTAGTAAAAATAATTTTTAAAATTAGGTTCTTATAGTTACTGATATGTATGTGTTTATAATGAACCCTTAAAAGCTTCGTATTTTATTTTTAATGAATATATTACTTGATTCGTTGCTTAAAATTTATAATAAAATTTTGACATATTTTGTACACATATTTCTTCTTGTATGAGGCCGATTAAAAAATTACATGTAATATAATGTTAAAAGAAATAAGGCATGTCTTTTTTAGACTAAGTTTTTAAAAAATATGTTGTGTAAATAGCTTCTTTTTTAACAATATTTCTCAATCGAAAGGATATTTGTTTCTCCCTTAAAATTCTTAGAACTAATAGTTTATTATTGACAACTAATGAGTCAGAATAATATAACCCGCATGTTATTTGACTGAAAACAAAAGAAAGGGCTTCTAGAATTCTTGTTATCCAGACCTGATCATCTGATAGGTTCATCGACCGATTAATGTTGGTGGGAACAAATCACCTGCTGTTGATTTACAATTTTACAGCGCGAAGACGAATCACGTCTAACTTCAAGTAAAATTATACAGAAAATTAATCTATATGGAATGTTTTAGAATTGGTGTGTTCGTTATCTAATGATTTCGTTATCATAATACGTCCAAAGTACTTCGAGATAATTTCTAGTTTAAGTTAATGTTTCTCCTTTTCTCTCTTTCGCTTTTATATATTACTTAATATTATTAAAATTTTCTTGAAATTTGAGAACTGTGAGTTGTATAAACTTAAGCTTACAAAACTAAGTTCATCACAATAATTATGTATTAGAAAAACCCTGTAAAACACACAAGAAAAGGGACAAACCATGATATAACAACAACAAAAAATAAATATAGTAAAAAGAAACAAAAAAACAATGTACGGTAAAATATTAATATTATAGAGTTGTAACGAAATTTTCCGCTAGGCTGGCAAGAGCGCTCTGCTTCCTAACTGTCATAGTCCTTGTTTTTGAACTTTAGGTACCAAACCCTTATGATATTACAGTAATACCCACACATATTTCGGTAACATTGTGAAGCTGACTTTTTGCAACAACACTGGAAGTAAGTGATGGTTCTAATCTGGTACAGTGATAGTTCCATTTCAGACACATTGTAAATCATGATAACGATATATTTTCTTATAGATTTCCCAAAACAGAGAGAGAGAGAGTGTGTTCTTCAGCAAAAATGTCCTTTGAAAAAACAGAGTTATTTCAAATGCCAAAAATCGTATGACAAAGTATGAGCAAACAAGCTAACGCGAACTGTTTGCGCAGGCGACATTAGCAATGGTAGGAAACTTTCGTTGCAACCAGATAATACTCTGCCGTTAACACACATATAAATTAATTTGAGAATAAATGATAAATATCTCAGTTTAATTTATATTACATACAAATTAAAGTAAGATACAATAAACAAAGAAAAACTTCATTTTTATTTTTGTAGTTTATTAAATTTGGGAGACAGAGAAGCGTCCCAAATTTTAAAAGTACATTTTTATTTTCATTCCACATTAAGATTACATTTTCCTAAAATGAAAAAAAAAGAAAAGTTAAATTTATTTAAAAATACTGTTTTACAGGAAAAAAGTATTCTTTGTTGTTTACAAGTCTGCTGAAACGACAATGTATTTCATGCTTTTTTGAAATACTTAATTTCAAAGCTTGATATACTAAAAATAAGTTGATTAATATTACTTTCAAAACGTATCACGCGAAGAAGTGAAACTTGGTTCAATGCAGCTTATAACTCAAGATGTAATCTTTTTGAAGAATCAAGGTTGACACTTTGAAACTTTTGCAACATTTTCTTAAAAAAAAATGCATTTAGTTTTAACTAAACAGTTTTCATTTATTTAGATCTGTCATGAGACTGAATCCAACCAATTATGGCAACTAAAGAATAAAATTGAAAATGAAAAATATCTTAAAAGCTTAAGAAGCATTTATTTGTTCGTTAAGAAATTTATAACACTTGTATGAAATTAATTTTCGCAAAAATTAACCATAAAAGTAACATAACAAAGGACAATAAAAATATAGTAAATTTTGTAAATGCTGTTCTTTAAAAATAATTTTTGTTCAGATAGTTACAAAAAGTAGTTAATACATAGATACTACTTTTCCTTCCAAATAATTTCGGTCTTTGATTGATTCGGTTATACATTGATTTTCACTTTTTTGTTCTATGATTCATTTAATTACCAAACGTGTTTTTCTCCTGGAAACGATGAAATAGTTCGTAGTTCTGGAATTTATGTACTTTATTACAGAACATATTACTCAACTCCGAGATAATTTGAAAACCAAAAGGAGTTATGCTTGGTGTGTAGCTAAAATAAAAAGTTTAAATTAGGGGTGGGCAGACTTTTACACGGTACGGTCTACTTCTAATTTTATCAAACTGTTGCGGTTTACCCAGTGGCGTAGGTGTGGTGAGCTAAGATATGCTCAACAATATTTATAATATAACAATAATAAATACAGAATATGTACTTACTTACATAGCGAGAATAAGAATAAAAAAACTGACACTTAAATTGTCACGTTTAAAGCAAAACCCAAGATATAAACTTAATAATTATACCAACAAATTTAATGATATCAAATGATGCATTTATTATCAAACAATTCAAAATACATTAAAAAGTAAATCATTTTTTTAAAGTTTGTTCTCATAGTTATAATCTCAGTAGAAGACTTCGTCTACATACAGTCTGCCCCAATCTTGAATATCTCGGGTGATGCTTGAGTAGCCAATCCCGTGTTATCGCGGGAAGAGTTGATCAACGTTTATTTCCCCCTTTTGTATGAGGGAAAAGCCATTTCTGCGGCTGGCGTCGTGGTGATCCCATTTTCCCATTATAGTAGCAGAGAATGTGTTAAGCGTCATCGTGCGTTTCCAATAATGGTACAAAGAGGACTTTAACCTTTCACGCTCGAGGGCCAAATTAATATATTTGGAATAATCAGTGGATAACATCAATAATTTAGCAATGATCGGTGAGCCACACAACTGCTAAAAAAATAATAAAATTTCCAAGATAAATGGAAGTTGAATTAGAATGCTTTGCACACACCTGTTAAAGAGTCCACTGTTTTCTGAAAATTTCTGAGATTTTATGCATAGTCAGACTTTTTATATTTAAAATACATGAAATTTTTGAAATATTCGTCATTTTCAGAAAATTTCTTCTGAAATAAATATCAAACATATCAGTGAGATGCTTTAAATATCAAGAACAGCAGAATAAACAGAGATTCTTACGACAAAAACAGACAAAACTATTTTTTTAAATTGCCTCAAATTCAAATAAATGGACACTAAAATGCTTTCAGTGGGCCATTCACCGGCTTCGAGTTGAAGACCTCTAGTCTACTCAGAGTCGCATGCATTGTGAAGAGCCCATATTCTAGTCTATAGCTGGCGTCGGTGGTCCAGAAATGTATTCTTTTAGTGTGCGATTTTTAGTTCTAACGTGAAGGCGGTCACCCAAAAATGTCTCGGCGGTTCACCGGTCAATCTCGATCGATTTAATGCCCACCCCGGGGTTTAATGATCTTTCATGAATACGCGACAAGAAATGAGAACAATGTTCATAAGAGTTCAAACTTTCCACAACTCGTTTTTTACACTGGTTTCACATTAAAAAGTTCTTTTTTTAAAAAAGATGATAGTTTCTTCTTTTTTGATAAATTTTCCTTTTAAATACATTTGATTTGTGGATAAATTTTGTAATTATGTAAAAATACTATGCCGATATTTTTGAAGGAATTTAATTTGTGACATAAAATTTGAAATTTATCATTTTTTTAAGTGATCAATTTCTTCGTAGAATTCTCAGTAGAATTTCTTAGGGCTAAGTAAAGTTTTCTTCGATGAAAAGATACTGAACATGATAATTCATCAAACTATCAAGACTTTTTTCCCCCCAACAAATAAATTATATTTTCTGTTTGGATTTCGAGATCGAAGTTAAGAGAAATGATAGCGAATTTTATTGCCAACTCTGCTAGTTTCACCACCTGCATTTTCTACTCATGCAAACATTGAATGAGTGTGCAAAAAGGCAAACGATTTACAAATGGTAATGAACCGCATTCTCGAATGCAGCATTCGAGTTGCGGTTATACGTTCTAAGTTCAACAACTCCTCAAAGGATTTTAATGACCTTGCTGAGCAAAAAAGCATGCAGGAAGAAACGAAACATTAACACACTACTTTCTCTTACTTCTAAAGTTTAAGTTAGGAAATACGAACAGTTAACAATTCCGCTACCTTAAAGATTAATGGCCTTGATTTTTTTTTCTTTTTTAATTTTGGATTTTTCTTCAATGATTTCTATATTTTATCTGAAAACAAGCTTCAGTTTTCGTAATATTTTTAAATAAAATTAAATTTTAACAGTAACTTATATAATTATTAAAAAGATATTATTATAATTTAATAATCCGTTTTATTAAATAACTCAGAATTTTCTCTAGGTCTTTTCCAAATTTTTTTTTAAATATTTACATTACTAATAAAATTCTAATTGTGACTGATCGGCTATTTCTCGTTTGTTTCATCTTAATTGATTAATTGTTGAAAGTATTTTTCCAGGTAGAAGTTGCGGTTGTTAAAGCTTTGAACAGATAGGTATGAATTATTAATATTTTTTTCAATGCTATTACTAATGCTGTCTACAAATAACTTTCACACTATTGCATTTGCTCCGTTCGTGTTTTCAATAAATCGCTACAGGTTAGACAAAACGAAATATTAAATTTCGAGCCATACTTAGTAACTACCGTATTTTCTCGAATCTAAGCCGCACTATTTTCCCCCTATTAATATTACTGTAAATAGGGAGCGGCTTAGAATCAAAGGCAAAGCATTTGTTATATTGGGAGAAATTGAGTTTCCACCCGTTTCAAAAGGAAAAATTCAACCGTCCATTCTGGCTACTTGTATCAATGCCTTAGCCCATTCTGCAGTTTATCTCCAGTATTCAATCTATCCTAAACATCGTTGTCTGCTCCTATTTAGGAATTTTTTTTATGTACACTTTCTTTCAAACGCCTAAACATGTAAGATATCGGTAAAAGCATCAAGACGAGTTCACTATGCTGCAAGTATGAAAAGGGAAGCAATTTTATATGCAGAAGAAAACGGAAACAGGGCAGCGGCTACTGAAAATTTGAAACAAATACTTAGTACGTAGATGGCGCAAAAAAAAAAATGATGGGACTTTTGCTTGTTAATGTTCTACAGTCTTAAATAATTCTTTTTCATTCTTCTATAACTCATTCAAAAAAAAATGTTGTATAACAGATGCATTGGATGGTACGGAAGACGACATCATGCGGGAAAATGGCGACGCTTGCATCTATTTGTGACGATGGGAGAGACGAATCATTTTCGAAACATGATACTGACGGTTAGAGTCATTATAGGCTCATGTATGTATTTGAAAGTTCTTAATACTCGTAAAATAAATTAATTATCCACTTCTTATTATTTCTCATTTTAAGCTTTTTTTTAAAATTTCTTAAGTGTTGGATATCGATGAACTTACATAATTTTTTATATCTTTTTCTCAAATATTAGAGAATTGAGGGTGAGGCCTAGAATCGATGACAACGTTTTTTCACAAAACATGTTGAGAATTTGGGGTGCGATTTAGACTCCTGTAAATACGTTAAATTAGTTTTGCTAAAAGATTCATCCACAAACACTCTCATTCCATTACAGCATATTAATGCCATTATGTTTTTAAAAAAAAAAAATTTCAAAAATGTTCATAAAATATGAATACATAACATTGGCATGAATATTTCATAACGGTATTTGTAATGAGGAAAAAAGTTCGATAAAAAATGTTAAAGTCTCTGATAGCCATTACATCTATTCATTTTCCGCATGATTAACTTATAACCACAATCTAATCATGAATGAGTATCAGCTGTGAGTTTAGGGGAAGTTCGAACTACTTTCACGTACAAAGATCAGAGCACGTGAAAATTGCTGGTTCTTTTTATCTCAGATTCTTTATGGTTACAATAGCCCATTAATCAAGGTCATGAACTGAAGTCATGGTTCCAGATTCCAACAAAGATTCGTCATGAGGAATATCGGTATTTCTGACTAAAAAATAGAACTCAAAATTGTATTAGGGTAGGCATCAAATTTAGCGAGGAGGCTTTGATGTTAATCTCGTTATTCGACCACATTTTAAAAATTAAGAGGTCAAATTTAAGGTAACCCGTTCAAATATCCCTGAATAACTTTAAATTGAGTTGCACTCCTTTTTATATTTTAAGGTTACGAATACATTGAAATGGACAATTTTTATAAAAAGGCTCAGTTTTTGATTTTTTTATAGAATAAGGCATTTATTTATCTTTATAAGACTGTTCTTTTTTGTTTCTAGGTCGCTTACAAGCCAAGATATTAAAAACTAGTAAAGCGCGAAAAACCGGAAGTGGATATATAAGTAGCCGAAGTTAGTGTTTAAATACCCTTAAACGTGTCAAACAGGATTTATAAATACCATATTTTTTAAAAATATAATTTTAACAAACTTTTGATTTTATGGAAAAATAATTAGGCATCTTCAGAGTATTTGAAAAGTAAATCTAGCAATATATATATATATATATATATATATATATATATATATATATATATATATATATATATATATATATATATATATAACATTCAACTTGATTTGATAAAAACTCTGTCGTTGTAAAACAAAAGTGCTTTATTTGATAGAATATCAGTGAATTAGAAGTTCGTATTATTTTTTAAAAATAATTATGGAAAATAACAAAAAAGTAAAACTTATTTCTGTAAACGTCAGTACAAAAATAAATAAATAAATAAATAGGAACCGTTATAAAGTATCAATTACCGAAGAACGAAAAAATTAGTTCCGATTTAAATATTCCAACTGTGAATGAATCAAAAAGCTAATTAATTCTTTAAAAACCTACATGTGTTCCAGAAAACAATGAAACATATATTGTTTATCACTTTGGATTTTCAAGTAATATGATTTTGTTATTATGTTGTCCTGTGCGTTTTGAAAAAGTTAGTGCTGCCAGACTCCATGTTTGGGTTAGACATGCTATGACTTTAAAATGTAAGGGATCTTAGGAATTGTTAGATGTATTGAAACATTTCCATGTGACTACTGGTGCATTAATATTGAAAGTTTTGCAGGATTTGATGAAATTTGGGAAACAGTGTTTAAACGACATTCTTTTGTCAGTGGCAAAAGTTGCCAGAAAAAAAAATAGATTAACTAAAAAGTAAAAAAAAAATGATTAAAAATGAGAAAACAAAAGGTATAAGCAATAAAATTGGTGAATTAAGTAAATAATTGCGTAAATATAAAAATATATGATAAATAGTACTAAAAATGCATTTTTCTCAAAAACAATATTTTCGTATGTTTTGAAATTTTCAAAAATGATAACTCAAAATATTACCGATAAAACCGATAATATTTGAAACTTGGTACCATTTTTTCTCATAAGGCCTTGTCTAGGGCGGGTAGTAAACAATGATTATAACAAGAATAATTTTCAAATTATGCTCTAGTATTTGTATAATAATGTTGTAAAATATGGCAAATTTCTTGTGTTGGCTGTTCGACTAGCTCTGGAATTTTTATTTATATTTGTAACCAAACGATTTTACAATGGACTTTAGATACAAATATATAATGAATATTTTGATACTAAATTTATAGAAATTGGGTTCATAGATTTTCTTGTAGAATTTTGTGAATGTTCCTAATACTTCTTCAAAATTCCTTATAAACTACCAATTTTTCTGAAGTTTAAATTATTTATTGCAAATATTACATAAGCATAGCTTATTTACATATAAACTGAAGTTAAAAATGGTAAGAGTTTTTTTTCTAAGGAACGTTTTTTAAAGGAAGGGCTCCGAACGTATTCGTGTACCTTAATGGGAAAAAATTTAAAAGTTATTTCTAATTTAGAATATAGAAAATGAAAAATCCTTTTCTGCAACTAGAGCTAACAAAGATTTTATACACAGACACCTATTTAATATCTTCAAATTAAATATATCAATATGTATATCATCCACTCTTTTTGTAAAAAAAAAAAAAAAAAAAAAACTGTCTCAAGAACATCTCAAAATTCTTTCTCGTTTTAAAAATGGGGTTGCCACTTTTCATTTCTACAGAGAAATAATTTTTAGCTTATGAGAAAACTACCATATGTAATATACAGAAGTAAAAAAACCCTTTAGAATGTATTTAGAAAATTAATTTGAAAAATGTGTTATTTTCATTTATAAAAGTAATTGACCTGATACTCAAAATTATACATATTATGAGAGGTTGTTTATTTACTAATCAATTATTCAATCTATTTGAAATATAATATTTTTAATTACATAAATATAAACTAATTATGTTCATTTTGCTTTAATATCATTGGTCGCAATGGTTGAATTCAACATAATGTATTTATAAAACTAAAATTATAATTAATTTAAACTTTAGAAATTTATAATTAATTGTTCATGCATAGTGGAATATCTACACAAAAATAATATATGAAAAGTTTGTAGTGAATTTTTTTTGACCCAATCAAAGAATAAAAGCACTGGAAAGCACTAAAAGCACAAGCCTTTGAATAAAATAGGTAACTAGAATAGACTTAGAATAGAGGTAGTAAAATATTGCCATTTTACAACAGAATTATTCATCGAAGGATTTAAATAAAATTCTTTTTAAAAATTCATTAATTTATTTGTTATCATATTTTTTAAATTTATATTTATTCAAGAAATAATTGGAAAAATAAGTCAAGCAAAGACACACACATATTCTTAATGCAGTTCACGGACACACTATTTCTAACTAATAATCTTCATACAATATACAAAATGTAGAAAACTGACATTCTCCATCACATCAATAGCTACTGTGACCACAAATTTCACAATCTTACGATGAATTTTTCATTAACGTCATCTTACATAGCCGTATTATTAACTGATGTCACAAAATGGAACAAAGAACTTTGCTGGTTTAGTTAAAATTAAAGTAGTTCGAGTGAGTCGGGCTTTGAGAAAAAGATGCCACCTAACTCTGACTTTCCATAAAAAGAAAACTATTGCACAAAACTCCAGGTAAGTTTCTCAAAAGTTGGCTCATTTAGTTAAGGTTCCAAAATGACTCAACAATTGTTCTTTCCTATCAGGGGTGTAGTTACCGCCGTATCAATGATGCGGGGCCCAAAGTTACAGGTGCCCCAGCATGTGTAACTACAGTCCCACTAACAGGGTTTCCATATCTAAGCAAGGTCCCCGAAGGAATTTTGATACAGGGGCCCCTCAGAGCTATCTACGCCAGTGTGTTACCTATGCTGAATAATCATACAGATTTTTTTATATACAGAACATCTTAATTTTAAAAATACCTCTGTTGATATCTTTCATCGCATCGTTAGGTTGACTTCGATAAATAGTACGGCTATTTAAGAATCATCCTAAAATTTTTGAGGTCACAGTAACTAATGAAGTGACGGAGGATGTCAATTCCCGACATTTTTAAAAATGTGCTTGTCCTCACTTAACTGAGAGCTAGGTTTTTCATACGATCCCACCTTTCACCTTGTGCCCGATTATCATTCAGTTTCGGGACACTCTGTATATAAATAAACCATTAAAATGCAAAAAAGCTGCTAACGTTCATATTAAATTATTGAAAATCGTTAAAAGCGCAAAAGTCTAAGTTAAATGAGAGGGGAAGGGATGATGCCGTACAGTAGCGCACACAGGGAATCAGGGGGGTTCAGGTCGAAAGTTCACCATTCTTGTATTATGCTCCTTTTGATTTTGTCGATATTCGGGAACAAAACACAGTAAAAAACGAATTATTGAATAAATAATTAGCATTAATTAATCAAATTAATCATGAATAACAAATACTTAACTAAATTTTGCGTACTATAAACTTAGAACTATAATCTATTGGAAAAAATTAAGGGTTTTAAGGGCAGACCCCGGGACCCCTCCCCCCTTGTGTGCGCCACTGATGCCGTGATAATCTCGGTACTACAGCTGGTATTTTAAAACAATCCTTTGCAAGATCAGAATTTTGCGTGTGTGCGAAGATAGATGTTTCTCTACTGTAGAAATAAATATACATGAAACTAATGAAACAATCACTGACTTTGGGTCGGTTATTAGAAAGTGAAGAGAAAATCTGAATAAGCCTCAATTAGGTGTGGTGGTCGAAAAAAATCAATTGTTATGTTATTTAAAAATGTTTTTATAAGTCAAAGTAAATAAAACTTTATCTTCAAATTTATTTACTTAAATATAATAATAGTGTAAAGCCGTATATTGATCCTGTTTGATTGGAGCTAGATAATAGCTATTTTTTTGTTAGGCGGAAGAATAGCTGTGTGCTTAAGCGTTTTCCCCGCTTCACCTGATTCACTTCTGCAAGACCACACTCGATTCGTTTGCAATTTTGGATGATGCGCTAATTTATTCGTATGCTACTATGTGCTCCTTGTTAATAATACGTTCGTTACATATTTCTATTGTTCTTGTAATAAACTATAATGTCTAAATATTGTAATATCCAATTTCAGAAATTGGGAATAACTGAGGTCCTCATATTGATAGATTAATACTTTTCTCTGTTTTGTGATATTTTCATAAAATTAATGAAATATCTAATGAATTTCACCACCAGAAAATGCTTCTTCATTTTCTGCACGTCCTCAACAAACATTTATAAAACTAAATTTTGTGTCAAAGAAGTGTTTTGTCCTTTGTACCCATCAAATACACTCTGTCGCAAAAATATATGCACCCAGAAGAAATTGAGCTACATTCACGAAATTTGGTATGCATGTAGTGTATATGAAAATAAACAAATGATTAAAAATTCAGAACAACAAAATATCATTTTTATTAAGCGGTTACAGCTTGCAAAAGGTTAAAAATCAGTAAGTAGTACAGCCACCTCTGGCAGCTATACAAGCCGAAATTCGGCGTGGCATCGATTCAATTAGATCACTTATGACCCCCTGTGGAAGATCCTGCCATAGTCTTTGCATCTGCGCAGTTAATTCTCCTGTATCTCGGGACGGCTGCAGTTGCCTTCCTAGCGCGATCAGACATGCTCTATTGGCGAAAGATCTGGTGACCTGGCAGGTCATGGTAGGACGTCATATCCTTGAAGTATTGTTGGGAGAGTCGTCGCGCATGTGGACGAGCATTATCCTGTTGATAAATGGCACCTGGGCGACTTGATAGCATGGGTAGCACAATCGGCGTTAACATATCGTCCACGTATCTGCGAGCTGTCAAAGTGCCTTGAAGGACCACTAAAGATGATCGTGTGTCCCAAGAATTGCTCCCCACACTGTCACACCTTGTGAAATTGCTGTATGCCGCTCGACAATAAATGCCGGATCGGACCGCTGGCCGGTGCGCCTCCAGACACGTGTGCGGTGGTCATCAGCACTGAGACTGAATCGGGATTCATCACTGAAGATGACACGTCTCCAGTCTGTCACACTCCAAGTTGCCCGAGGTCGGCAAAAATCCAGTCGACACTGCCTATGATGTGGGTCAGTGGTAAGCGTCTTAGCGGACGTCGGCTCCTCAAGCCAACTTCGGTCAGTCGTCTCACTTATGGTTTTTGATGGCACTGGATGTCTGGAAGGAGGTAAGTGGCGTTGAATCGATGCTAGCGACGTTGTTGATGCCGAAGTGGCCACTCTTCTGATTGCACGATCCTCGCGATCATTTGTGTTCCTGGGACGTCCTGACCCTCCCGCGACGGTACACTCTACCTTCTGCGATCCACTGTTGCCAACACCGAGCAACTACCATATCGCTCCGACCGAGGTGGCGGCCGATACGTCTATACGACCAACCTGCTTCTCTGAGGCCTATTATACGGCCCCTATTAAAGTCCGTCAGCTGCTCGTACTGCCGCCGGTTACGTCTTAGAGGCATCCTAAGTCTCAATATCGTCTATCAAAGTCATCAGATTCGTTTGGATAGCCGTACGGCGCTCGTACTCATGCTTTTAAACTCTCCCAGTTGCGCAACTAATATGCGCATAGCACACTTAGCCTTGTCTCATTGGCTTCGAAATTTTAATCATTTGCATATCTCTTACCAGACTACATTCTTGCCGAGTTTCGTGATTGTAGCTTGATTTCTTCTGGTGCATATATTTTTTTGCGACAGAGTGTATATTACATCCCTTTAGTCAAATTATGTCTTTTTCTCTGGTTTATTGTGACACATAAGGTGTTACATATTTTAACACAGTGCTGGGCTAAGGTAAAGCTAAAGCAATGCTCACTCAATAGAAACTCAAGATAAGAAGTGAAGTTTCCGCGTGGAAACAGGAACTCTGTAAATCCATTATACGTATATAAGATGTTACAGATTCTTAGTAAATATTTGTCTTTGTTCATTGAGATTTATTAAAAGAGATTCGGAAGATAAATATAAATATTTTTGTAATAATTCCCTTTCATTGCATCCTGAACAACTTTCTAATTTTTAATGGCCCTGACCTTCAGGACTTTGCGTAAATAACTAATGCTTGTCGGATTTAATCGTAATGGTATCTTGGAAAATTACCAGCTTGCATTTTTAAAAGTAAGATTACATCAGAATTTATCGATTGCTATCTTTCCACCAATCATAACCTCCTCCCATGAAAGTACGCAGTTGCAAGATTTCCTCTGTTGCCGCTTCATATAAATAGTCAGGACTCTGAAAACTCCTTCTGTTTGTCTTCGTCATATTGTAATCAGCTGCAGCCTGTTTTTGTCTTCTTGTCTGCTTTATGTGATATCGAAATGCTGTTGTCAGTAAAATTTACATGTATTTGTGATCATCAATAAACGTTTGATTGCTAATTAAGAAGATGTTTCTTTGCACTAAACGATTCCCTCATCACTTCAATAACTACAACTTTGATAATGGAATAAGAAAAAATCTCCCTACTGGACCTTGTTTCTTCATATACATGTACGAGAAACTGAAGAATTTTCCATTTAAAATAATAAAAATCAAATTTGCATCGTTGGATTTTTCTTTCCAATTCTGTTACGAGTGTGAAATTGGTATATTATTGTAATAATTCTTTTCTCAGTTTTTCATTATTCTTCATTCTCGCATTTTTTAAAAAATTATTATTATTAACTTTATAATTTTTCAAAGTAAAATACCTCAATCTGCAGCTCGTGATTCGCCTAAACAATACATTACACGTATAATACGTATGACATTTGTCCATTGGCGTAGCGTGCTCCCACATCGCGGGGAGCCCAGAGCTCTAGATGGACCAAAGCCGCCAAGTACCTGCCCTTTGTAAAATCCAACTTGGGGGCCCAAAACTTGATGATGGGGGCCTAAAGTTCTCCGTTGCGCCACTGCATTTGTCCTTAGCGGAAAATAAAAAAAAAAACAAAATTTGATGCATGTCGCGATCAATGTTCCTATTACCTAGTTACGGGGTAAGCATTAAGTCAATTTCATAACAATTTTCGACCGGTGGACCGCCAAGACTTGTTGGGGTGACCGCCTGAGGATTAGCAGTTAGTAAATGCATACCGAAACATTCAAGATTGGCTACTAATTATAGGTGGGGCAGTATGTAACATACACCTCGCTAGCTTCCGCATCATGGGGCCTAAAGTCTATGGTTTTTCAATCCTTTTGTTAAGATCCGGTGGAGCCCTTAAACCCGATTTTGCAGGGGGCCCTAATATTCTCCGTTACGCTACTTGAGTAGGAGCATTAGCTTAAGATGACCAATGTTTTATTTTTAAAATGTATTTTGAAGTGTTTCGTAACAAATGCATCATTTGATATTATTATATTTGTGGTTATTATTATTATATTTGTGTATCTCTTTGCGTTTTGTTTAAACGTCTCAAAAGTATATTTTATTGTAGTTATGTAGATAACTACATATTCCGTATTTATTATTAAGTTATATTAAATGTAAACCTTTATCTTAGCTCACCACAATCTACGCCTCTGGGTGACCACAGCACCATGAAAAAATTAGTGGATCGTACCCCCGGAAAAGTCTGCCCACCCCTGGTCTAGTTAAATAGCCGCTGATTACGTGAGTCGTTCCAATAAAGTGTGTAATCAGTTACATAATATGAGTGTTCCGTACTTACCTAGGTAATGTGCACATTGTGCGCAAATCTAAACTGGTCAGCGATACTGAATCTGCAGCCTTATTGATCAATTTTAGTGGCCCGGTCTTGTCCATATATTACTTCCGAGAAATTTACTTAGTATTTAAGAACATTGTATTAAAATTTGCGGGGAAATCCTTTGTTAACAAATCAAATACATCAATTTAGCTTGTTGCTGTCGGTGAAATGACATTCTTTTTCTATTTGGAACGGTTGCGGTTAGTGATAACAGACAATAGTGGAGTAGGGACAATTTTGTGGGTGGAACTAATTTTTAACTATATTTCATATCTTACAAGAGAAATATATTCGAAAAAAAATAAATCGTTTCAAGACGATGGGAGAGGTTGACTATTTTGTAGTGAAAAACAAACATGGATCAGTAATTGAATTTATGATGATCATGTTATTTGATATCTAGATATTTCAAGCTATGATTGTACACAGTTCAAAAGCTCGTGCGCTTAATACTGCAGGTGTCAACAGAGAGAGAGAGAAATGTCTTAACTCGTTCAAGGTTTTTACAGTTTCAGCAGGGAGTTAAAAAGTTGAAGTAATTGATACGGTAGAATATAGGTTCTCAACTTTTTTTCTGTCGGTCCTCATACATATGTTACATATTTCACGCGGGTCGCAACGTGTGAATTAATGGAGGGGGTAGAGGGAGAAATGCTTTAAGACCAAGATAACATAGAAGATTTAAATATGGGAAGTGATCAAAATATTAAAACCCCTATATTTTGCTTTTTCAATTATTATTTTTATTTTTTATTTTTGTTACTGAATTTTTCTAAATTGGAAGCATTTAAGAATCACTCTTTCACAATTTCTGCATCACTAAACTGTTTCATATGATTACCAATGATACAACAAATTTCATAGGGTGCCTTTGTCATCGCTGTGGCATTATCACTGACAAAACACTTTTTTGCTGTTGTTAAGATTATTCAAAACAGCCTATTTATCATCTCTTTAATGCAGCGTTTCTCAAACTGTGGGGTGCGCCCCCTAGTGGGACATGATAACACTACGAGGCGGCTCGAGCGTATTGAAACGTCGAAAACAAAAGATTATTCCAAAAATTATTAATTTAGTGAAAGTAAAACAAACAAAATACATTCTGACATAATAAAAATATAAAAATACACCTTTTGCATTGATATAATACACTTATAAATGACTGCACAAAGTATTTTATAATTAATTTAGCAATACTAAGTTAAGAACCAGTTGAATAATTACCCATGAGATTGTCATATATAAATAAAGTATCTTGATAATTTGTACAGTTTATAATTAATCTCTTTACTACCGATTAAAAGTTACGTCATTCGCTCACTAATGCCACCGTTTACCCCCTGTAGGCGCGAGGATGTTATGTATTGGGGGGGGGGAATGAAAAGGAATAATAAATATATAAGACCTTTTCTGGAATAAGTAAGTCCTTCGCAAACATTGTCAAGGTTCTATTATTGCATTTCAAAGCCTTCGGAATAGTTTTATGGATAACAAATGGAGATCGTAATTCGGAAAGACGTATATATACGCCTGGCTCAATTAACGCTTTAGTTGAGTGATATGGTTAGATATATTAAGAGTTTGAAGTCGTTTTGTAGCTTTGGCGTGCTAGTGTAGTATTATTGTTATTGTAAGGAGGAGGGGAGGCCGATGAAAATTGGGTCGCAAATATTGAAAGTTTGAAAAACACTGCTTTAAAAAGATCTTCGAGGGAAAATGTCATTGAACGATTCCTGTTTATTGGTATTTTTTAAGTTCACTTTCGTGACTAATCAAATAATTTCTGAACCATACTCCCTACAAAATAGTCAACTTCCCAATCGTCTTGAAATAATCTATTTTATTCGAATATTTCTCACTTGTAAGATATGAAAGATTAGTTCCAATCATATAAAATGGTCGCTACTCCACTGTTGTCTATTATCAATAACCAGGGAAAAAATATCAATTTTTAAACTAAGAATTTCCTCAAATTAATGAATTTCTCAGGCACTGACCGGGCCACTTAAAAAAGCCCGGTGGGCCAAAGGGTGAGTATCGCTGCGGTAGAAGGTTAGTTGTGGAATGAGTTTGGATGAATGTTAAAAAATAAATAAAACAACGAGATGTGCGGATTCATCAAGCGCTCATATGTTACTATTATTAGCAAAGGGGCTTTTGTTTTACGAATTAGTTTTTGTAGGAAATAAAAGTATTTTAACACTTATATTTCAAAGAAATGTTTTATTTTTTCTGGTAATGGAGATATAGATATAGTTAGAAAACTTACCAATAAAAAAAAAGTATATATAACATTTTATATTCACTCTTTTCACTGGGAAAAAAATTTACTAGCTTATACATATTTTATTTAAAATTTTTTAAATTTATACTAGGATTTCCTTGGGAATTCAAAAAAGGAAATTTTATATAATATTACACCTCAAAATTCAAATGTAAAGGAAATCCGGAAAGCGAAAAATCTCTATCCCAGGCTGCAATCATTGCAGCTATTTATTCGTTTTAATGCGCGAGTAACAGGATATATAGTCAACTTTATATTTTATTTATAACTGATTTTAACCGGCAACAAAAAACAAAAAGATGAAGAGGAAATTGAGTAATAATGGAAGGAAGCGAAGACTCAAAACGTTTCAGTTAATTCCAATGGGAATTACGTGTGAGGATTTTCAATTTATTTGATTCTGAAGCATATTTCGTAAGCAATTATTCTTAATTAACTATGATTATAATCAAATTAATGATGATTCTTGTAATTATGCAAGTTTTGAGTTAATTTATTAACAAAAATTCATAAAGGAAATGTACAGTTTGCTTAGATTTTCCGACATTTACGTTAAGTAACTGATGTCTCTCGTACGACACATAATCTCAATAATAATAATAACATATGGAAATTACAATAGTGAATGGAAAATAAAAATAAATCGTGAATTAGAAGAAATAAGAGTAATAATGACAGTTATTCGCTCCCTTTTTAGTACCTGACGATCGCATAATTGTCAAGAAAACAGCAAAAAAAACTCGTACTTTTTATTTAAGAAAAATGACACCAGCCACACAGGCGAGATTTTTTAGAGGGGTGTGGTCACATGGTGAGATGGTTTCACATATTATTTCGTAGAAAGGAGGCTAACTTGGCTTTGAAATACCCTCAGCACGAGCCAGTTTTGTTTATATAAGCTATTTTCCTCCACCCCTACAAATGTCAAACAAAAATATCCGAAAGAAGGAACATCATTAAAAGTATGCGCAGTTATTTAGAAGCACATTCCGTTGGTGAAAGAATAACAAAATAAACGATCTTAATAATACTTTTCATCGAACAATTTATTGACAATTTGATGCTAAAAAGACAATACAAAGAAAATATCAGATTATTTTCCGAAAACTCAAAAAATGTTTTGTTTCTCAAAAGACTTGAAAATTTTATATTAAATTTCATCAAGTTCTTGCAAATGTTTTTGTGTCATTGATTTTTATTAAATACATGTGTATATACATATCTGTGTAAATAAAATGTACTCTAATAAACTTAATTTGTTATATATATATATATATATATATATATATATATATATATATATATATATGTGTGTGTGTGTGTGTGTGTGTGTGTAGGATTTTCCCTTTGAAATATTTTGTTAAAAGGTTGAGTCATATCCTTTTCAGAGCACCATTAATCTCAATTTTATTTATTACTGATTCCGAAGCAGCGCCGTCTAGTGAGCTTTCGTAGCTCCGGCTTGAATAATTTTTCGGCAGAGGCATACTAACCACTACTTGTTCAACACGTCACGTCTTTAGCACATTTTCGCGCCCTGCGTGGTACCACCAGTCCTAACGTCCAAGATTGAGGAAGGTAATTTCCCGTCTTCTAAAGGTATAACTCAACTTTCACTCAACCTAATTCCTGCATGTCTTTCTCTTTGTAACTATCCCCCTTTGTAAATATTTCCCCTTTTAACTTTAAATAAATTCTTTTTTTACTTAAATGAAGTATCTGTGTTTAAATGACTTTGATTCAATTAATTCATCACTCACCCTTAAATACTTAACCCTAGACAACCCACTCGCCAATATAAAATCCCGCCTTCTGAAGAGTCTGATTTTTTATTCGAAGATTTATTTGGACTCCCACAGAAATAATTGGGGGATCGCCTGGGATTTGATCTCGAAAATCTTCTCTAAATAATAAGTTGATAAACTTCTAACCCTCTTTTTCTACCCCCCATTTTTGGCTGCACGACTAAATTACAAACGGACTGAATCGAAAATGCGCGGATTGCCTCCTCATAACATACTAACATTTAGGTGGATAAAACGACTCCCGAGTCACAACTCACAACTCAAGATCTTACAA
The DNA here is from genome assembly GCA_019973935.1 of Trichonephila clavipes. Classification (NCBI taxonomy): domain Eukaryota; kingdom Metazoa; phylum Arthropoda; class Arachnida; order Araneae; family Nephilidae; genus Trichonephila; species Trichonephila clavipes. The sequence goes on along the minus strand of BMAU01005149.1, from coordinate 275,477 downwards.
GATCGCTCGCCGAAACCACGTTATTTTCTGCCGTGTTCAACAACTACAAGAGTTTCATAAGTCCAGTGTCTATTTCAAGATTATCAGTAAACACGTCGTCCAGTGTATCAGGTACTTTTTTTATATTGTTCTTCAAAAAGAAAACTCTAAAAGAATACGTGAGCTATTGTCAATTTGCTCATGAAAAAATTGTTGTAGTTGATTTCATGAAGTAATTTATATTTTTAAATATCATGTGTTTTTTCTGAAATACTATTTTTCTATTTGTGTATAGAAATCGTATCAATTAAAATTTTCTACAAGTATATCTTTTAAAATATTAAGAAAGTCGTACGTAATATTCAAGTTTTTTTATTTGTATCTCATTTAATAACGGATTGAATTGCATTTCAAGTGTGTATGAAAAGTTTTACATTTCTTTGGTTACGTCATCGACCTTGAACTAAGAGAATAATGTCTTCCTAAACATTTAGTCGTTTCGATGCAATCGTAATTTCGATGACTCATATAGTGTAACATTTCTCTTGCAGCAGTTTGGCAATTAATTAGTTTAGTTTTATGAGTATTCGAGTAATATATTTCGAAAGAAATATGCTATGGTTTTCAGAATTAACATTGTACATGATCTTATTTTTAATGGTGTATTTTATCATTCAATGTATAAGTATTTTGATTTCATTTTTGACTGAATTATTATGCTTTCTATTGAAACATGTGTTTATCCTTAAAATTTGCTGAAGAGATCCTAAAAAGATTTTATTTTTATAGGTGTAATAAAAAATATGTATGAGATTTTTCTTAAGTGACTAACTTCTAATTGTTTGCTTTTTTCAGCAAAGAACTTTATATTCCTAAATTCTTTTTCATATCACAATTAATTTTAATCACACAGTTCCTAAACAAGATTTATATTAATTTATTTTTCTTTCAAATTCTTTTTGCATTTATTATAGCAAAATGAGATAACTGATATATCAAATGGTTTAAAAAAAAATAAAAAAAAAGTTTTGTTTTTAGTTGAAATTAATGATTTGACTACTTTAAATTAAGCATTACGTATTTTAGCTCGCACTGTTGTCTTTACACGTTACTGGTTTAGAATATTTCTAAATGAACAAAATTTCAATATGTATTTTGATGCAATATCATTTTAACTTAAAAATTTTTGTAAATGCAAACGAGAATTACCAATAGCAACATCATTGTTTTTGTTTGAACGCGTGAAAATTTTGTTTATTCCTTTGGATACTATCTAAACTTAAATTTAAATTTTAAAATGGCGTATCTTGGCAAAGGTCGACGCGAAGACTTATTTGTCTTAGCCACGGAATTAAATTTTAAAAATTCGATAAATCGATGACCATCGCCACACTCAAAGATCTAATTATTGGTAGTGAAAATTATGACGAAGAACTGACCAAAAAACATACATTCAACGATTGTTGAGGATCGCAAAGCCAGAGAAGAAAATTTACGCATTGAAGAACGAGAAGAAAAAAATTACGCTTCGAACAATTGAGGTTAGATGAGCAAAAATGCAAAGATGAATTTGAGTTGAAAAGTTAATAATCCAAACACAATCCAAGTTAGGCGCTGATACATCCAAAGAAAGTGATACTAAATTTCTCGTCAAAGAAGTTTCAAAGTTTATACATCGTTTTGATTTGAAAGAAGACATCAGTCTTTATCTAAAATTATTTGAACGTCAAGCGCAGAGATTGAATATTGATCAAGAAAACTGGGTTTCTCATCTGTTAGGCTTGTTACCGACGGAAGTATCTCACATCATAGCGAGAGAGCTGACGATAAAGCTAACTCTTACGAACACATTAAAGATTTACTGCTGAAACACTTTAAACTAACTCCAGAAAAGTTTCGACAACTATTTGTCACTCACCAAAAAGCACCTGAAAGAACATAGATTGATTTTTACCATGAGTTAAACACCTACTTCAACGGATGGATAGATGGATTGAAGATATATACTTTCAAAAAGTTAGCAGATCTAATCATAACAGATCAACTCAAACGAAAAACTCCTTTTGAATTTAAAGAATATTATCTTGATGAATGGGCAAATATGAACTCCCCTGTTCAATTAGCAGAAAAACTAGAAGAGTTCGAAGACTTTAAAAGGACTCTGAAACAAAAATCTAGCAGTCTATTTGTGGAGAAACAAGATACAAATTCACAGAGAAGAATCGCAGATATAAAGCACAGGGAAAATTTGAGTATAACAGAAAAGATAAGAAGTTTCCAGCGTCAACGAATTACAACAAACACTACGAAGCCCCTGTCACCGTACGAATCTCACTCAAAAGATATCAAGACAACGCGCAGAAAGGGTATTACAACAAAATTGCAAGAAACACTCAAATCACAATGCTTCCAAGCATATGCTCAGACGAACTATTCAAAATCTCAGAAATTCAAAGAACCTCCAAAAGAAACTTGCACACTCATCGTTAAGGAAGGTTTACGTACTAAAGAGATATTTTTTGGAAAGGTGAAAATCACGGCGCTCATAGACAGTGGTAGTACCGTGTAAGTTGCTTCGAGAAACTCGAGCAGAAGTATAATGGATCCAATAAAATTATCGAAGAACAAGATGCTTCTCACAGGTATTGGTGAAGCACAAGTGACAACTATCGGTTCCTTTGAACATGAGTTCAAAATAGATGATGAAATTACTCGTTAACTTGGCATGTTGTACCGGCTGATAAATTAAAATTCGAAGCAGTTATTGGATCAGATCTTTTGGAACAAGCATCGATAAGTTTTACTAAAGAAGGAGTTAAATTCAACAAATATGAGAATCAGTGCACAGCTTATGCAAATATCTGCTGAAAATCTTCAAGAGGAACTAGACCTACGTCATGTTGAAAATCGTCAAATCAAGAAGGAACTTGAAAAAGTTAATTCAAGACTACAAGCCAGAAAACAGCATCTACCGACGTCACAATGAGAATTATTCTAAAAGACGAAGAACCAGTCTGTCAACCCCCGTCGACTAGCTTTCACAGAAAAAGACAAGAAGTAAACAAACAGATAGAAGTATGGCTCAACGAAGGTATTATACGTCCGAGTTCTGCGGAATATGCAAGTCCAATCGTAATGGTAAAAAGAAAGATGGATCTTCGAGAATGTGCATTGACTACAGAAAATTGAATCAGAAGCTTGTGAAAGATAAATTTCCGTTACTTCTCATCGAAGATCTTTTAGACACTTTGCAAGAAGCAAAGGTATATTCTACATTAGATTTACGCAATGGTTTCTTTCACGTCGATGTTGACGAAGATTGCAGAAAGTATACATCCTTTATCGTCCCAGACGGACAATTTGAATTCAACAAAGTTCCTTTCGCACTAAGCAGAAGTCTAGGAGTTTTCCAACGCTACGCGTATCAAGTATCTTTAGAGATCTTACTCGGAAAGGAATTGTAATCAGTTATTTAGATGATCTCGTCATTCCAGCGAAAAACGAACAGGACGGTCTAGAAAAACTTAAAAATTATTTTCGAAGTCGCAAAGAAATACGGATTAGAAATAAAGTTCAAGATGTGCCACTTCTTAAAAAAGAAAATTGAATTTCTAGGTCACATTGTAGAAAGCGGAAATATTAAACCATCTCCCGTGAAGACACTAGCTGTCCGAAAATTTCCAGAACCAACAACAATAAAACAAGTACAAAGTTTTCTTGGCTTAACTGGGTATTTCCGCAAGTACATCAAAGATTATTCAAAGATAGCTAAACCACTTAGCGATTTAATAAGAAAAAGAAAACCTCTTTTGTTTTCGGGACACCACAAAAAGAAGCATTTGAAAATTGAAGAAAATCATGTCCGACGGCCCAATCTTGCACCTTTACAAGTATGGAAGAAAAACAGAACTGCACACAGACGCTTGTAAACAAGGGTACGGCGCAATTTTGTTACAAGAAGCCGAAGATGGAAAGTTACATCCCGTTTGCTACATGTCGAAAAAGACAAATACAGCAGAAGAAAAGAATGACAGCTACGAATTAGAGGTACTAGCAATTATCAACGCATTAAAGAAGTTTCGTGTTTATCTTTTAGGACAACACTTTAAAATAGTAACTGACTGTTCAGCATTTCAGAAGACTATGCAAAAAAAAAAATGATCTAATTACTCGCATAGCCAGATGGGCGCTTTAATTAGAAGAATTCGATTATGAAATAGAGCACAGAGCTGGAAGTCGTATGAAGCACGTTGATTCTCTTAGCCGATATCCCGTAATGATGGTATGCAATGATACATTAACTTCAAAGCTTAAAAAGCACAAGAGGAAGATGACAACATCCAAACATTGAAATCACTTCTAGAGAAGCAAGAATCAGAAGAATTTTTGAGCGAAACGGTATACTCTACAAGTACTTAAATGGTCGAGAATTAATTGTAACCCTAAAGCAATGGAAGCCGAACTAATTAAATTTATTCACGAAATGGTAATTTCTCAGTAAGAAAAACAGAAGAAATTGTGAAACAGGAATTTTTATCCCAAATTTGACCAAAGTCGTTGAAAAAGTAATAGTTAATTGTGTTCCATGTATCTTAGCTAATAAGAAAACTGGCAAAAAGGAAGGGTTTTTGAATCCTATTTCTAAGGAAAGCATTCCTCTAAGTACGTACCATGTTGACTTCATTGGTCCTTTACCCTCCACAAAAAAAGTTATCAACACATTTTCACCGTAGTAGTCGCATTTACTAAATTTACTTGGCTATATCCCGTCAAAACTGTGTCTGCTGAAAGTGCCCTCGAAAACTAAAACAACAGCAGAAAACCTTTGGTAATCCCATCAGAATTATCTCTGATAGAGGTTCAGCGTTCACTTCAAAATTATTCAACGATTACTGTGCTGAAGAGAACATTCTACATCTACAAATAGCGACAGGTGTTCCTCGAGGAAACGGACAAGTTGAACGAATTCATCGAACTTTGATTCCAGTTCTCACTAAACTATCAATAGACGAATCAACGAAATGGTACAAATACGTCGACAGATTACAAAGAATACTAAATAGTACTATATGCCGCAGTACAAAATGGACACCATTCGAACTATTAGTGAGAACCAAAATGCGTAACAAGGAAGACATCCTAATCAAAGACTTACTTCTAGAAGAAATGGCGAAAGAATTACTAGAACAACGCGAATTTTTTAAGAAACGATGCAAAAAGAACATCGAAACCCTGCAGTCTGAAAATAGAAAGACGTATAACAGAAGAAGAAAGAAAGCTTCCTTATACAAAGAAGGTGATTTAGTAGCCATACAAAAAACCCAATTTGGAGCTGGACTGAAACTAAGACCAAAGTTCTTAGGCCCTTACAAAGTAACAAAAGTTAATTCTAAAGATAGGTATGAAGTGGAAAAGGTTGGTCAGCACGAAGGACCGAACTTAACCACCACCTCAGCTGATTTAATGAAAAATTTTTATGCTTAATTGAATTTTTTTATTTGTTATTATTTTTAATTTTTCTCATATTATATCCCTCTTGAGAAATTAATAGATGTTCTATGGTAACACTCATTTCCATTAATCATTTTATATTCACTTGTAACATTTATTATATTTTCGTATTATTCTCTATCTTTCTATTGATGCGAAGGATTTTTTTATAGTTTAGTTAATTGTAGACCACAACATAGAATATTTTGTTTTTATATGCTTTATTTTAGGTCCGGAATTGTGAATATTAGGTATACATCTTTTCATCTGTAATATTTTATTTTATTATCTTTAAGAATCGTATTATTTGTCTTTATTGCATCCATATTCCAATCATCATCAAATTTATAGTTGTAACTAAAAATAGTTTGTATTTAAAGTACTTTAGCTCTCAACATTTTATAAGAGCTGAGAGACCAACACTGTCAGGAGAGGGTGATTTTGTAGGATTTTCCCTTTGAAATATTTTGTTAAAAGGTTGAGTCATATCCTTTTCAGAGGACCATTAATCTCAATTTTATTTATTACTGCATTTAGAAACAGCGCCGTCTAGTGAGCTTTCGTAGCTCCGGCTTGAATAATTTTTCCGCAGAGGCCTACTAACCACTTTAGCACCGTCTTTAGCGCATTTTCGCGCCCTGCGCGGTACCACCAGTCCTAATGTCCAAGAATGAGAAAGGTAATTTCAACGTCTTCTAAAGGTATAACTCAACTTTCAATTAATCTAATTCCTGTATGTCTTTCACTTTGTAAATATCCTCTTTTGTAAATATTTCCCTTTAACTTTAAATAAATTCTTTTTACTTAAATGAAGTATCTGTGTTTGAATGACGTTAATTCAATTAATTCATCACTCACCCTTAAATACTTACCCCCTAGACAACCCACTCGCCAATATAAAATCCCGCCTTCTGAAGAGTCTGATTTTTTATTCGAAGATTTGTTCGACTCCCATATATATATATATATATATATATATATATATATATATATATATATATGTAAGGATAATTAAATTAGATTAAAAATTAAATTCCATATCTAGCACTTGACTCATCTTTCTCCTTCGTTCCCATCTTCAAGTATCAACTAATCAGCCATTTATTTCTTCCGAACATATCGCCTAGCCAATAAACATGGCTAATTCCAGATCGTTAGATTTAATAGTCAACATATGTCAGCAATAACTTGCAAGCCCTCTTCAAAGCAGCGATACTTACCATATGTTTTTAAGTGTTATCCACTTGAAAACACCACCATGGCGTGCTTTTTACTCCCCTGCTCTTAGCGTCAGAACAGATGTACAAACGATTGAATAAAGATCTCCTTTTTTAAACTTTAATCTGATTCTGTCTTAAAAATCATGACAGAATTAAAGCCGGTAGGATCTTTGTCTGCGAACTTAATGTAAAAACTAATCTTTTTATAAAATATTTTGATATAAAAACGAAAGCCAACTGCAGTAATAACTGATATGAAGAATTTTATGGAAGACTGACGGCACTCTTCATTTGTTAGCTGAGGACGTTGGGTTACCAGAATTAATCTATGGTACGGAAAAAGAAACGCGCTAGTAATCCCCGAAAGAACATCGCTCTTACCGCCAAAGAAATAGAATCATCCTCTTCTCCTAACAAGATTTCAGAAAGTCATACTTCAAAAATGGAAACAATGAATGAAATCAAAATTAAGCAAGAAGAGAATTTAGATGCTGATAAAGAAAAATTACAACAACCTATAACCATTATTAAAAATGATATTCGATTTGAAGATCTACAGACTTTTTTTCCAAAAATATAACCTGGAAATATCCATCTAAACATTCATTAGAAATTTTGATAGTACGTGCGATTCCTTCAATATACCAGAGAAACAGAAAATCCTATTTATAATCAAGTTAGTAGAGGGAGCTGTGAAGACTTACATCCAATCACAATCTATCCCTAAAAAGTTTTTACGAACTGAAAAATAATTTAATATGTGAATTCGAACACAAGTCAATCCAGCGGAGATTCATCTTCAATTATCTAAAATAGAAAAACGTCAAAAGAGACCCACATAGAATATTTCTACAGAGTAAAAGAAATCGCATCCCGGATAAACATGGAAGAAGAAGCTGAAAGATATTACATCATAAGACAGTGCTTCTCAAACTTTCAATACTGGCGCCCCCTTTTCAATCACAATTTTTATCGCGCCCCCTATACATAATAATTTACTGAATGCAATAATAATGCACTTTTACGATAAAGCAACAATATTTATTATAAACCGTACAAATTCATGACATAAGTATTAAATTTTGTATGTGTTATTTTTAAGCAAAAAGTTAAGTAATAGGATAATTACTAAGTTATTTTTCCTTTCTCTTATTTTTAAATTGGAACATATTACAAAAATGCGATGGTTACTTAGAAGACAAATATAGATATAAGCTAAATATAGAAAAATGAACTCAGAGGGTCAATTTCTTATCTTAAAAACTCCTTTCAAAAAAAACTTTGATCTGTAAGACAAGCCCATGGAAGTAGCTAATAATTATTAAACTTGTTCTTAATTTAGTATTAATTAATTAGTCATAAAATACTCTCTGCACCACTCATACATTAAAAGCAGTGTTTCTCAAACTTTCAATACTGGCGACCCAATTTTCAATCATAATTTTTGTCTCGCCCCCCTGTACAACAATAATGTATTTACTGCAATAAAAATGCACTTTGAGAGAGAGACGCTAAAGTTACAATACGATCTTAATTATAAACCGTACAAATTAATACGATAAGTATATTAAATTTTGTGTATATGTAACGTTTAAGTAATATATATATATTTTTTAAGAAAATTACTTAAAATATATATTACTTAGAATTATGTTATTTTTCTTTCTCTAATTTTCAAATTGGAACAGATCGCAAAATGATGTATTTAATTAAAGATTTATTTCCTTCAGCATTAATTTCTCAAAGTACAAATGTCATTAGAAAACTAGTCTAGTCAATGTCGCTCTCTATCATATCCATCACATCTGACATTATAGGATACGTTTGCGTGAGTCTGGGCAACCTATCGGACGTCTGCGCAAAACATGTAAAAATGCTTTTCCTCGTACAATTCCAGTCAGTTTTGGTCGACTCGATACTCCTATAGCTACCGAATCTAGCTTGAATGTACATTTTTTTTAGTTTCCACGTTAATTGTAATTCTCGGTAGTTAAGTATGTACGGCAGTAGATTAAAACAATATCATACATACATTTTTAAGTCATAAGCAAACATTCGATGATAATAAAGAATCAACAAGTACACAGACGAGAATGGTTCCGAAAAATTAAATCAAGGCAATACTCTCAAAAATACTTAAATTTTGGATTTACCACTACTGAAGTAAATGATGCAGAAAAAAAGCCCCAGCTCGCGTTATGTGTTAAAACTTACAAATCTGTAGAACAACATGTGAAAGTTGTTTTTAAAACATATAAAATCATTGAGCTATGTTGGCAAAGAATTTTAAAAAGTATTTTCTGGATGAGGACAGCTTGGTAGCAAGTTACGAGTGGATTAGGGATCTATTTCAAGATACTCCAGAAGAGCTCTCAATTTCGAAGAAGAAATCTTCATAGATTTCACATCCAGTGAAAATTAAAAGCAATTTTGTAATAAATCGCTCTTTGAATTTGGGGTAGAGGTGGATGAGAAATTATCTGTACTGAAAACAAAAGCACTTCGTATACTAATACCATTTTCAACATCCTACCTTTTTCAAACCGGATTTTCTGCTGTGGATGCCTTGAAGACAAAATATAGATCTCAGCTAAATATAGAAAAATAACTTTTTAAGTGTCAATTTCTGATATTAAACCTTCCTTTGAAAACTTTCCTCTACAAGACAAGTCCGTGGAAGTCCCTAATAATTATTAAACTTGTTCTTAATTTAGTAATAAGATTGATTGATTGAATATTAACGTCGCACTGTTCAGCTGCACGAGGGCTTTTGACGACGGACCACGTAATTTTTGAACCATGGTCAAGTGACGTGGATGACACCTGAACTGGCACCCCTCTCTCCTAACTACCACACCACACCAACGGGAAAAACGTTTCAACTCTCAACAGATTTAACGTGCATCGCTGCCCTACACGGCGGGTCTTTAGTGGTACTGGGCTCGAACTCGTGACAAGGCAAGCCACGATCCGATACCTATACCACTCGGCTACCGCGGCCAAATTCAGTAATAAGAAATTATTTATAAAATACCTTCTTCAGTACTGATACATCAAACGTATACTAGCTGAAACACCGACTCTTCGCACGAGTTATTTTTAAAAATAAAACATTATTCTCCATATAATAGCTGAACTGTAAGGAGAATAAAACTGTGTGCACGACATTGTATACAAAAAATGTAAAATGATTTTTTTTTAGATAAATGCTATAATTGTAAATAACTGTTTAAAAGAACTGTAATTTTAAACCTCACACAATTAGAATTTAGAATTAATATTAAATTATGAAAAATAATATAAAATTCCGATGAAGTATAATTGTGTTACTTTTTAACATTTAAAGCGAGAATACTTCAAAATGTTTTAACCCGGGAGCAGGCGCGTACTCGATACTAACATTAATGGTAGTGGGGCTCAGTCACCCCAATCATTTGTTTACAATTATTTTTACTGTACACGATACAAATCGGAATTCTAGTGAATATTTTTAATTTATAGAAAGTATACTTACCTTCTTTCAAGGACTATTCAATTATTTGATGATTTGAGAAAAATCCAATAAAAACTGAACTAAAATGATTCACAAATACAAGACCATAATAAAAGACGCAAATCAGACACTTTTCAATTATCCTACAGAAATGTTATAAGCCAAGCAATTCCTTTGAAAATATCGCAAAACTCTATTATTTACAATTTCCCTAAGCGAAAAGCAAACACATAAAAGATGGGAGGGAACTAATATTGATAATAACCATACCATAAGATTGAAGGTCAATCAAATGATTAGCAAGCGTACTATGCAGCCTGGCTGAAAAGTGAATCATGACTTCCTTTTCTTTTCTACAACTAATGTACAGTATTTCAATAATAATTACAGCGGTGAATTGTTTATCTTCTTAGAATTTTTCTCAGGGTCTGGGTTTCGTTTTTCTTTAACGAGTAATATTTTATGTTAAAACGTAATAAAAAATCTCTCATTGAGGAAATACAGCAAATAAAACAAAATGTTTTTTTTTTTTAATTTGGTTTTAGGATCAAAGATAGCTATTTGATGACGGAAAAAAGCCAGATAATAAACATAAATTATGTCAGTGTTGTTGTGTGTATTTTTATTTTTATTATGGAAGAAAGCATTTTGTTTTACTTCTCTTTCCGGTTATTTTTTTAAAAATCTTTAAATTTTCGATACGCTCGCGCCCCCCTTGAGGATCATCGCGCCCCCCAGGGGCGCGCCCCACACTTTGAGAAACACTGTCATAAGAGGATTAAAAGAAAATAGAGCCATAGAAATACAGTTACAAAAGCTGCAGCAACATAGAGGAACTGAAGGAAAAAAAATGAAACTCTTAGATATCCAAGAAAAATCAAAATCAAGTAAGAATGAAGTTATATACCCAAAGTATCCAATGACAAGAATACCTTATCATACGAATCAATTTGCCCATAGACAACAATATGGAGGATGGAATTGGAGAAATAACCAATCTCAACATCAGGATACCATAACAATACAAGATATAAGGTATACTCTCCTCAGTTTCCATCACCTTATCATCACCCTTCCTTTTCACTTCAGCAGCCGACCCTATATCCGAGAAACCAACGATTTCCACAACGACCGACAGTTTTGCGACCCAATGCTCCAACTTTCTACCCCGTCAAAGAACACAAAACAATAATACGGTATTCCAACCTCATCAAACATGAGAACTTATGATCATCCAGGGAAGAATCAACTTCAAACAAGTTGATGTCCTCTTGACACAGGATCACACACAAGAGAGAGTGTCAATATTATTCCAAAAAATATAATATCACAAATCAAGGGATACCACAATGTAGAGTATATCAAAAACAAAATTGCCACCCTCAATGGAGAAATTGAGGTGAGTGAGGCAATTACTTTTCAATTGAAAATAGGAGAAATTATTGAAAATATTAAATTCCTCATAGTAAATGTAGAACTGAAATATTTAATAATTTCGAATAAAACTATGAGTATTTTGAATTAAATATTAATTTTAGTGATTATAAAATTTTTCAAAGAGGAAAAAAAAAAAAAAAAAATTAAAAAATTATGAATCTAAGAAAAATATTAAAGAAAATGAAACTCTTAAATTTAGTAATAATAAAATTATCACTAAGAAAACTGATAATGTGTTTAATAAAGAAATAATTCCTAATAGTGATTATGATATTATTAATATGATTATTGATAAATATAAACATGTCTTTGCTAAAAATAAGTTTGATGTGGGAGAGTTGATGTAATTCTCCTAAAATAATACTTACCTCAGAATTACCCATTGCAAATCGACCATATAGGACATCTTTTAAAGATGATACGGAAATAAAAAAGCAATTAGATGCATTATTGAAAAGCAGGAATAATAAAACCATCTTATAGTTCTTACGCTGCCCCTATAACATTGGCTTTTAAAAAAGAGGATAATGCTCGTACACGATTATGTATCGATTACAGAAAGCTAAATGCTATCACAAAATTAGATGCAGAGCCAATTCCCCGAATAGATGCAGTTTTAGACAAAATTAACACATGCAAAGTTTTTCTCAACCATCGACCTATGTAGTGGTTATTGGCACATTAAATTAGATGATAATGAATCTGAAAAACTTGCATTTACATCAAATTACGGTCTTTTTCAATTTAATCGTTTGCCTTTTGGATATAAAAAAATTGGAATTGGACCCCAGAATGTCAACAATCTTTTCAAAAACTTAAAGACAGCTTAATTTCAAAGCCCATTTTAGCTATTCAATCCAAATTATCCCTGTCATCTTTATGTAGAGATGCATCGAAAACTGCAATCTCATGTATCCTCAAACAACAAAAACCCAATGGAAATCAATATCCGATGATTGCATTCCACTCGAGACGACTGAAAATTATGAAATTAATTATACAATAACTGAATTAGAATGTAGCTATAAATGATAGTTTAGATAAATTCCATTGCTATCTTCATGGATCTCATTTCAAAGTTCATACCGATCATAATGCATTAGTTTGGCTTAAAAATTTCAAAATCCCACGGGTAGACTTTTTAGATGGTCTTTAAAAGTTTCTATGTATGATTTTGATATAAAATATAAGAAAGGTAGTACTAATGTTGAAGCTGATATGTTAACAAGAAATCCTATTGCTTATCATATAATTAATACACCCCCCAGAACCTTTATTAGATATCAATGAAATAAGTCATTTTCAAAATATAGAAAATACATCAGCTCTAAATGTTTTTAAGAGAGATGGTGTTTTTGTAGTTAAAAGACAAGGTTTAACTAAAATAATTGTACCCAAAGCTCTAAGAGTGAAATTAATGGAAACAACTCATAAAAAATTTGGCCACCCTGGTGTAGCTACCAAGTTAAAATTAATATCACCACAATATTATTGGATAAACATTATTACTGATATACGAAATTATGTGAAACACTGTGAAACTTGTCAAATAAATAAGAAGTCACATCAGAGAAAATACGGACTGATGCAATCACTTCCCCCTTTGTGAAAAACCCTTTGAACTTTTATCGATAGATAGTGTAGGTGGTTTAAATTATTACAACTCTGTTAAAAAATATTTACACATTATTATTGATCATGCAACTAGGTACATTTGGACTTTCCATCAAAAATGCAACAACAGATACTTATATAAATTGTTTAAGACAAATCTTTCAGAATCACATACCGGAAAAAATTTTAAGTGATAGAAATACTGCGTTCACCTCTTCAAAATTTAAGCATTTTTAAAACATAATAATGTCACTCAATTATTAACTACTTCTCACAAACCAATGGAAAGGTTGAACGTGTAAATCAAACCATCATTACCCGCTTAAAATGTGAAATTAGTAATAGTTCAAATAAAGTCCCATGGACAAAAATTCTAGAAAAAGTACCCATCAGTATAATCAAACTCCACATATACAATAACAGGTTTCCCTCCAACCTACTTAATGTATGGTAATTTACCTTTCGAAATTTCGCTTAAAGATAATGAGATATTTCCTCCCTTAGAAGAAGCAAGAAAATTAGCCAAAGAAAGAACAGAACAATATTATAAAATAAATAAGATTAGATATGATAAAAAATTTCAGGAAGCTGATTTCAAGGTTGGTGACTTAGTAATGTATGAGGAATTTCAATACCCCAATACAAGGAAATTAAGTCCCCCTTATTCAGGCCCTTATACCGTTTTTAAAGAAAATGTTCTGATGTATTATTTGAAATTGATAGACCCACTGCCCTTAATAAAATTGACACTGAATTGGTTCATTCAGTTCGTTTTAAGACATTTTCATCCATCTGAAAATTTTCAGTTAAATTACATTCAACAAAATACCCATAATAATGAGAAGAAGATAATAACTAAAAGAAATATCTTACGTAATACAGAAATAACTGAGTTCTGCTTAACAAGACTTTTCTGCGAAAAGAATAATATATGATATGATATGGTATTTAATTTTTACAATATAGTTGTGTTATAAATGAGATATTTTCTTTATATTTTGATTGAAAACAAAGTATATAGGTTTAGTCATACAAAATTTTGAGAAATTTTAATATACTTCTCATAATTTTTATCTTAAGATGTCGAATGAGTTAAGAGTTATGATAGAAATTGGTGTTTTAAAGTGAAAGATATAAATTAAGTTTTTAGAAAAATGACTAATTAGAGAACTTATACTAGAGATATTGATTTTTATAAGAAACAAAAATAAAGTCAAGTTGTATTCTTTTTTTTCCATTGAATTCAATTGTTTTGTTAATTATTTTATTCAGCAGTAATCTTATTGCATGTCATTAAATTTTTTTATTTTGAAATTGTGTGTTTTGATATACTGGCCATATATCAGGATTCACTATTTCGCGAAAATTTCATTATCTAAAATTAAAATTAATTTAAGAACTTGAAATTTATTTTGGATATTATACAGTGGATAAGGGAGAATACAATCATTATAATTTTGTATATGTCTCGAAACATTAAGAGGACAAACTTGTTTAGTTTGATATGTACATCTCTCATTGTTTCTTATCAGCATCCCTGAACATCTGTGAGTTGATGACGCAGATTTCTCAGAGAGATGTGTTCAAAATTAAGTAAGGTGATACAGTTTCTATTAGTGAATGTGTGATGTAAGAAAAATCAAGAATTTTTGTCTATGAAACGAATTTTTAGAAGGTTACGGAAAGATTCAAAATATTGTATGCGATATTGTTAAGTTACAGTGAATATTGAGAAAATTTTCATACATACTAAAAGTTAGTATTGATGTGAGTCCACTTTTCCGACTCAAAAATAATAAAAAGTGCTCTTATATTCTTGTATTCTTTTATTCCTATATTCTTATAATTTTTATATTTTATAACGCATGTGAAATAAAACATTGTTTATTGTGTTGGATAGTGCATAGAAGTTGTGTGTTATACACTGTTTTCATATTATTAATAATTTCATTTTATTAGTGTCTATATTTTTTTATCCTTTTAAAAATGTATTTCATATATGCAAAATGTGTGTAACAATATAAGGTATTACTACGATGGCGCCAGAGAAGAATTTTATACAAAATTATTATTTTAACATTTGTATGATTTCATGTATTTTTATATTTACTATCTTATTGTTTGATATATTATTTTCCAACATAATTTTTTTGAAAATATCTACCAGCTATAATACGAATCTATTATTATGAAGGAACAGGAGGAAACACGGGCTCTTTTTCTGGATGTCGAATAGATTTAAACAAGCTAATCTTCAATTATATGTATGGAAATTCATTTTTATCAATTAATTGTCATTACTGTGTTTGTTGTTATAGTTTCGTTTATTATATTGCATTTTGATTTTAGTATTACTATTGCTTAAATTTTTATACTGTGTTTAATATGTCTTTCTAAATAATGTTATGTATTGTTTTGTGTTTGTTGAAAATTGATTAAGTTTGTAAAGAGAGAAAAAACCTTACGCCATGACTCCCTTTTAAAATTGGGGGGCAAATGTAAGGATAATTAAATTAGATTAAAAATTAAATTCCTATCTAGCACTTGACTCATCTTTCTCCTCCGTTCCCATCTTCAAGTATCAACTAATCACCCATTTATTTCTTCCGAACATATGGCCTAGCGAAGAAACATGTTTAATTCCAGATCGTTAGATTTAATAGTCAACATATGTCAGCATTAACTTGCAAGCCCCTCTTCAAAGCAGCGATACTTACCATATGTTTTTCAAGTGTTATCCACTTGAAACCACCACCATGGCGTGCTTTTTACTCTCCGCTCTTAGCGTCAGAACAGATGTACAAACGATTGAATAAAGATCTCCTTTTTTTTAAACTTTAATCTGATTCTGTCTTAAAAATCATGACATATATATATATATATATATATATATATATATATATATATATATATATATATATATATATATATATATATATATATATATATATAGCATCCTTTCACATGAAAAATATTTCAGCCCCTCAGTTTCGTGTGGAACGATATTCACCCTAGTTTGAAAAAAACTTATTGAAAATAAACCACCAACATTATAAATAGTCTAGTTCTACCATCTGATTTGCGAAATACGAAGTTCATTTTTTGGAGGTATTATATGAAATGTGTGTGACAGTGGCGTAACGGAGACTGTTAGGGCAACCCATTTCAAAGTCAGGTTTGGGCCCCAAGACGGATCTTACAAATGATTGCAAAAGCATAACATCAGACTTTGGGCCCCCAAAAATCCTGCCCCCGCCCGGATGTGGGGATATAAGTTACTCCAATATTGAACTCTCTTGGAAATATCATGGGCACAAGAAATAGAGGGCGAAACTTTACCCATCATTTTGACGAGAGCTAGAAGGAAGGGGTTAACAAATGCATCATTTTTTTAAATTTAGTACAGTTAGTAAACTACGAGTAGATGATTTTCAACTCTTAACACTTTAATTGACAGTTCTAGTTGTAGAGCAATGGCTTGATTACAAGAGGCTTATGTGAATTCGAGTTACGAGTCTATCAAATACCATTGTACAGATAGCAGAGTATGCTCTAGATTTCTTGCATTTAAGTAGATTAAGTACTCTGTCAATGTGTTCTGTGGAAGTTTCGGGTTACATTTATTTCTTTTTTATTTCGGGTATATTCATCGTCACGTGATCCGGTTCAAAATAACGACTTGCGTTGCCATTAAATCTTTGTATATCCTTCACACGACGATTGTGGGAGCGGTAGCCTAGTGATTATGGTCATGGATTCCAGCTGTGACGGATTGGCCAGAGAAATCGTCACTGGCAGGAAAGAATATGCTGCCCTAAGGCTCCATATGAAATGTGTTCTGATCTCACTTGATCGACAGAAACATCTAGATCAAGTCCATGAACCCGTGGGCTTTTAAACAATGAAGAACTGTAGCAGGACTTGAGAGCAGCTGGCTCTTATGGCAACCAATACAAGCCAAGATGTGGGCAGGAGCGACTTGGGTCACATTGCAATTTGGACAAGGAGGGTTAACTTTTATATATATCCACCACATAAAACTCTTCCTTATAATAGCTTAGGCCAAGTTACAACAGCATATGGCTCAACTATTGTCAGTTTTGAATTATCGCAGTTAGAAACATCTATTTTTACACACACACACACACACACGAGCTGAGTTCAATTCCAACATTGAAAACAACCTACTGAAGTGTCATGGAAGACGTAGTAACGTTGCAAGAAAGCCGACAAATGAAGTTCTGGCTTCTACGAAGAAAACAGTTGCCAAAGGAGGCAGTGGCGTAACATACACCCTCGCATTACGGGGGGCAGGGTACTAGGGGGCCCAAAGCCTGACTGACGCCAAGCCTGTATTTGGGCTTGGGACTCAAAACCTGACTTCGCAGGAGTGGTCCAAATATTCTTCGTTACGCCACTGAAAGTAGGTCATAGAAAAGGTGTAGGCGCAAAATACAGAGAAATAGCAAGTACCAGCAAACGCAATACCTCCCTCATTTGTCATATTTGAAGTGCTAACTATTATAATGAACATCAAGAACAGGAGTGGGTGGCTCTTGCTCATCCTGGTTCCGTGAGGAATGTGTCGAATTAGGGGGTGACTCCTTCTATTGTTATGAGTATAGCGTACTACACAAGGGCAAGTCCTCATTAAATGTTTCCATTTGAAAAAGGTAAATGTAGAAATGAGTTTCTCTTATATTTTTTATAACGCAATCTGCCTATATTTGCGGCACTTACGGTTTAGTTAAATATGGGCAATTGCGAAATTTGTTTTGCCCATATTTGACACATAGCAACAAGAGTTAAGAGGGTTTTTCATACATCATTAGAAATACCATACTGTAAAGTTTGAAATATCTACACTTCTAAAAAATGGAAATTGTTTGAATGCAGAATATTTTACATTAAGTGTTTTGATGCCATATTTACCAAGTTTACCTTATACATGAGCAGACAAAATTATTCTTAAAGTTGATATTTGTCCAGAATAGATTTTGCCATTTGTCGTATATGTACATTTTGTTTATAATTTGAAGCAATATTTGTTAGTGCAAGTATTAATTTTACGTATAAACAATTATCTTTACAATCGAACATGCCAAAAATTTGCTTAAATGGTTAGAATTTCGAACTCCATCTAGTTTTATCCATGAGATGAAGTTTCCTAAGTTTGAATTTATCATCAATGGCTCTCCATATATCCCTTCTTTGATAGGATTCCTCAAAGAACTTGCCACACTCATTTATTGAGAAAAAAAGAGAAGTTCCTTCTAAAATGCTATTTGTAGAATCGACCAATGGGAGTAACACCAAACATGGATTTGACGAGGTGCTTTTTCACTCACCCGTTTAGTAAAACCCTCGTAATAACCCCACGCATATTTGACACGTCATTTGTAGAATTACAGATACATTTCCTGACATCAATACCCATGCTTTCTAAGAAGTTGATGACCATATTGACCAAACCGGGTCCAGTGGAATCTGTATAAGATGAAATACCAATCACTCTTTCGTATGTATTTTTTTATAAATATACCTAATAACAATTGAACATTGGTCCAATTGATGTATGTCAGTAGTATCAACTTGATGAGTAAAAATTCGCTTCTCGAATCTCAGCTAAAATTAACCGTCTGATGATAGACTATTATCTATCGTCATTTTAGATAACAATGTTACTCTATTTACCCTGCGTTGATGATCAGCATATTTCGTTATAATATTAATTTGCCGCTGAAGAACAGGTTCATATTTTGAAGGTATTAGAGTATCGTTTCTATGAAATTTCCACGTTCAACGGTAACATCTGTTCAGGCAATTTCATTTCTATGACTTCGGAAAGCAAGTCATCTTTTTCCGATAAATTGAACAACATCAGTAATTACTTCCAACACTCGTTTTCGTTCTATTGCATTTTTTTTTGACTAATCGTCAGCGTTTCTGAGAACTAAGTACTATATATGTATTTTCCTTTTGCATTCATTATGTGCACTTCTGTACATTTGTTATGAATTTTACTCGCTCCACGTGTTGTATTACGTGGCACGAATCCCATTCCTCCATTAACAAAAGTATTTTTGTCAGAGCTGTTGGAATAAAGTAAACAAATAAAACAAATAATTCGTTTGTCTCCTTACAGAAACACTGAATCATTTTCTATTACTTTCGTTAGAACGATAGAACACTAGATGAGGAAGAAAAAAGCAATTGTTTTGAAGCTGAAGGTTGGCCGGAATGCTTGCTAATAAAATCCTGTCTATCGTGCAATATTGAATGGCAACAAATATGAAAAGGACGCTGATGATGCACTAGTAGTTGCTACGGTAATATTTTTTATACTGGCTGTGTCCGTTGTTAGCAGCACCGAATTATCCTTACACCAGAGCCGCTTTACCGCTTAGACACGTGCCTAAGATTTGGAGGCGCAAAAAACGGAGATTAAAAAAAAAAATAAAAAAATATAATTACAGCGAACGTACCACCACCACCTAGCAAGTCATGAGAGAAGCATTTCTGCCCTCATTGAGAGTAAAGACAGAAATGACATTTACATTGATGTCATTTTGCAATGACCAAAGCTCGAAGAAAACTTTTCTCGTACAAGTACAATGACTCAACAAAGAATAAAGATGTCTAAAATTAAAAGATGGTGAGGCGATAAGAGATGAAAATAGGATAATTAACAAGTTGAAAACAGTTCATACAGTAATGTTAAGGTGACCAACCATCCTCCTTTAGGGAGGACAGTCCTCCTTTTATAGGTCCTGTCCTTCCTCGAAAAGTGTCCTCCTTTCCATTATTTTAAAACTGATCTGTTAACTTCTGTTTTCAGAGATGAACCAAACATGTTTCCAAAATGTCGAAGAATGGTCTAAAACAAATATCACAAGAAATAACAGTCTTCAATTGTATTTTTTTACTTTGTCACATGTAAATTGGGCAGATATAGAAAATTACGTTGAGTTTTTATCGAAAGAAATGCCTGATATTAAAATCGATGAGAATGGTTTGTTTGAAGTAAAAAGAAGACTGAATGCATATTTAAATTCTAATAAATTAGAACAATTGGAAAATCAACATGCTGAGAAATTGGTATAAAAGATGGGTAAAGTTACTTATAAACCATTTCAAAAACGAACACATTCCATATGAAAATGTAATTATTGCTGTTGAATTTGCGTTGTGCTGCCCTGGAACTAATGCAGCAGTTGAAAGAGTTTTTTTCAGTTGTTAATAATTTTTGTGAAGTGACTAGTGAGAAATCAAAATAGAATGTTAATATTTTAGTTACCGTGATTACCGTAAAATTCATTACTGAGGATATTTTTTGCCCGAACTTTCCGATATATTAAAAAATGATATGTTGACGAAAAAAAAATCGTTCATTAGAAAAATACACGTTTAAGATAATAATTAAAAAGAATGTAAGCGTAATTAGAATATTTTTGTATGAAGTAATAAAACGTTTCTTATGTATTTAAGTTATGATTTATTCTTAAATTTTTCGTCCTTCTTTTCTTTGTAAAAAAATGGTCACCTTACTAATGTATACCCTATACCAGGGGTCGGCAACCTATGGCACGCGGCACAGTTTTCAGTGGCACTCTGCAATACTCTACAAATTTGTCAATTTTTGAGTGGATGGAAGTTGATAAATTTGTAATGGTCCTTATTTGACAAACATCTTCAGAACTATGAACATTTACGGAATTACGAAAAATATTGGAAGATAAATTACAGCTATTTTGTAAATTATTGAATGTCATAGCTGGGGAGATTTAATAGTTTGAAGAGAGAAAATTGCATGTAATCTGCTTTCCGCTTTTGGTTCTACAAATCAAAGCAAAAAATCTTTCCTCGTATGAAAAATATTTCGAAACCGCAAAGAAATCGTTTAACAACCGAATGCTCAGAATCGTGCCAAATTGAAAGTCACACATTATGTGCCCTTTATTTTGCGATATGAAAGTAGAGCGCATGACATTCGCATTTAAAATTTGTATTTAACTATAATGAAGGACAAGGATTATTTCTTATTTTAATAAATATTTTTAAAAATACATTACATATGTACAATTTTCATTCTTTTAATTTTTGTTGAAGAAATAGTTACTCTTTAAGCAGTTTTTTATGTTAAGTTTTGTTTTAATGATGCAAAATTAATACATAATAAAACTGTAAAAATCTAAACTTTTGACCTCTATACTCCAATTCTGCATGTATTACCACGGGAATCGAATTGTTTCAAAAATGTTTTACTGTGTGGCACGCTGAATCACATATTGGTAGATTGGTTTGGCACGCCAAAGGTAAAAGGTTGCCGACCCCTGCTCTATACTATAATTGCAAACGTCGCCCATCCAGTATAGTGGTTAGCGACGCTGACTGCTATGCCGTAGGGTCTGAAATCGAATCCCGGAGAAGACATGGGTGCTTGTGAATGTATAGTGCCTTCGCGGCATGGGGGTACTCTAAATAGCCGTCGATCCACAAGTCCTCTAGTGAGGTTGGTGGAAGGGGAAGAGATGTGGGTGGTTCCTGACCCTCCCCCAGGGTGTTCTCTCTCAAAATTGGGGTGGAACTGAACTAAATCGTACTGTCACCTGTATGGTGCTCAAGGCTAAGGTCAAAGACAGGTGTACATCTAGCCCCTTGCCGTGATGAATTTCATGGGCCTAAATCTGACGCAGTCGAGATCAGGTGGCATAAGAAACAACAAGAACACAACAACATAATTGCAAACGTTTTTATTAATTTACTGTACTAATAAACAAAAGGGTGAGTTGATGGTCCATAATGCCGCAAGGTAAGAAATGAAAGTAAGGAAAAGATAATGGCCTATCTATGCCATTATCTGTTCCTTTCGACTGCCGGTTGCCAGTCCAAGACATGGTGGGTCCATAGGTGGTGGATAATCGAAAAACCCTCTAAACAGCTAAAACAAAGAAAAGGGAAATAATATGAGAATTAAGAGAAAATCCCTCTCGAACCAAAACTAGCAAAGTAAGAACTGAAGGAGGGAGGTGCCCTGGAAATAGGGGGGGGAGTAGCAATTTGAAGTGCATAGGGCGCCTGGAGTGTTAAAAACGGTCCTGCCTTACACGCGTTTGATATTTCATCTTCAAGTGTTTTTGAAGTGTGGCCTCTTTCTCTTGTGTTTGCGTAGAAACTGTCGTGGAAGAAGGTACTGGTTTTGAAAATCCAGAATATATATCCGTGATTTTTGAGCAATATTTTGCAGAATCCTCCATTGTTATTTTTGAAGTGATAACTTCTTTGGGTGCGTTTTGCTGGAGAGTGAACTTGAATGATGCGTTTTAAAATGCCAAGTATTGTTACGCTCGGGTTTATAACGCTCGTAACAATGGTAACAATACTACTCGTAACAATACTACTGAATCATTTGGGTTTAATGAGTCATGTATCGCAGAAATTTGTGCAATGAATTGTAGAGCAGAAAATGGACAAATAATTCTAATGGTTACTATTTATATTTCACCAAATCATAGTGTAGAGAAAGTTATCGAATCATCCATTCACAAAAATTTAGTTGCTTACACTGTGTGTGAAGCCGGATCAACTCTTCTGAACAAATTGCCTATTATTTTAAGTGGGGATTTGAATGTAGATTTTTCAATAGACAGAAGAATTTAGAAGACTTTTTAAAATCAAAATTCAATTTAATTATGTCAAATGATCCAAGTGAAAGCACGACAAAGTACGAAACATTGCTTGACAGAGTTTTTTTTAGATAATTTTGAATCTACAGTACTTATAATCTATTTCAGTTACCATAAACCTATTGTTTCCTTCTTAGAATACAATTCACAAATATGATTGTATATTTCACAAAAAATATTACTTTATGCAGAAAATTGAAAGATAAATCTCTATTTGACGAATTTTCCACATAATGAACCTTTTTCCGGGATTTAACAACTTCCTTAAATAAAGGTCCAACTGTAATTAAATCATTCTTGTAATTTAAACTCGAAAGCAAATTAAAGTTGATTTAGTATACGAAATGAGTAAAAATGAAATTCATATAATTTATTAACGGTTTTTCAATAGCAGTAAAAAAAAAGAAAAGATGAAGCAATTATTTGTAATCACATTTCTTCACTTCCTGGGTAGCCATTACAATATTCTTTAAAACCAGTGTTATTTGACTAACCACTCCTGAGAGGAGGGGGGAGGGACAACGGTTTTTTATCGAAAGCGAAAACTGATAAAATACTGAGTTGCTGATAAAAATGTTTTGCTACAATTCTGAAAACGGTAGGAGGAGAAGGAAAGAACGAAGTGCAAACACATGCATTTCAAGGTTATGACAAAGCAGTGTTTCATTTTTGTAACAATCACCTGCCTCTTTTTATCGTTTGCTCATATGAAGGAAACTTGGAATAACCTATTTAGATCGTGCACGCAGTACTAACTGTCATTCCAAACAGTTTCATTTGAATAGAAATTGGTCTCTATTTTTTGTCTTATGTCACCGGAAATAACATTGAAGAGAGATCAAATGATCATGTGTTTTTGTGTGTAAGCGCACGTGTAAGTTTCAAATGTTTACTGAATGCTGATAAATATTGCATACTAAATACATGTATGTGCAGTAAATTCATCTAAATATGCTCCATCTGAAATATTTTAATGTTTGTTGAAACTATTTAAACGAAAAAAAAAATTCTTAATTTTTTTTAAATAAAACAAACATATAAAGTTTGAAAAAAAAAGAACTTGAAAAACAAATAAATGAAATTTTTGTTAAAATTTAAAATAATTAACTTCAGTTATTTTAAAGAATTATAGCTAGATTCCAAAAGTTATGATGATTTCGACAAATAGAGTAATTAGATCGGCAACGGTTGCTCACAGGTAGCGTGCCCGCTTTGTAAGCCTAAGGTTGCGGGGTCGACCTTGACTTCCTGATAGAATTCCTGGATGCGAAAATCGTAGGTACTCATGTCATACATAATTATGTGGCATGTAAAACAACCCTTGATTATCCATTTGACTCTGAAACTCGCGGCAAAATTGAATCACTGCAATATCTATCTTCCGATGTGAGCTTGGATTAAATTAATTCAAGCGAGAGCCGCCATTAGATGGTGCCACCACTGAAATAGCTCTCACGTTTGGGGACTTGCCGTGTTTGCAAATGCGTAGGTACCAATATGCAGCCCAATAGGGGGAAAAATTTAAATCACAACCCAAAATCTTAAATGCTATTATGGTAAAGTGACCATTTTTTTTTACAATGAAATGGAGGAAGCGCCCGAAAAATTTAAGAAAAAGTTACAACGTAAATATTTGAAACTTTTAAATTCAGATAAAAACACTCTAATTACGCTTGCATTCCTTTTAATTATTTACTTAAATGAGTATTTTCCCATTGAATAGTTTTTTTTTCTCATTTTATAATTTTATAATACATCGAAAATTTCGGAGCAAAAAATATTTTTTATATTGAGCTTTACAGTAAGTACTACAGCTAAAGTATCAACATTCAATCTTGATTTCTCACTTATCCAAAAATCATTTCGAACTGAAAAAACTCTTTCAATTTCTGCATTAGTTCCAGGTCAGTGCAACGTATATTCAACAACTAAATTATCCCATGGAAAGTGTTCATTTTTCAAATGGTTAAGTATTTCCACTCATCTTTTATGAATTTCACCAAGCTGATGTACCAGTTGTTCCATCTCTTATTAGACATCCAGTCCTCTAATTTATTCAAACAGACAATTACAATTATCATCGATTTTAATATCAGGCATTTCTTTCGATAAAAACTCAACACAGTTTTCTATATCTGTCCAATTTACTTACGCGATGAACTCCAAAAACACCATTGAAAACTGTTATTTCCTGTGATATTTGTTTCAGACCATTCCTCCACAAATTGGAAACATGTTTGGTTCATCTCTGAATAGAGATTAACAGATCAGTGTTAAAATATTGATAAAGGAGGACAAGTAGAAGGACACTTTTCGAGGAAGGACAGAACCTATAAAAGGAGGACGGTTGGTCACCTTAATTATGGAAATATAAATTTGACTTATAAATATGCTTCTAGATTAATTATTTTGGTTAATAAGGAAAAAACGCGGTGATCAAAAATAAAATTTTAACTTCTAAGATTCTTATCGCAGATATTTGAAAATACAGTAAAAATCGTTTAACACGGAACTTAAGGGGACTGAAATAATTTCTCGTGTAAAAAGAATTTTATGTTAAAAGATATAGCAAAAAATGAAAAAATAATAATTCCACATACATTCAACAAAATTAAGTTTATCAGAGTACATTTTATTTACATAGATATGTACATGTAATGTATTTAATAAAAGTTAATGAAACAAACACATGCACAAGAGCTTAATGAAATTTTCTACAAAATTTAGCAATACCAAAATCTTAACAGATTTCTGTTTGCGTCCTCTGTTTTTGACCAACCGCCTTAAAATGCTCTATCTACATTTTCAGCGAAATAGCAGTTAGCTTTCCCCCGTGCTCTCTGCCATTGTGCTCGTAAACAAAATTCTTCTGAAACAGAAACAAAAGCTTGAACCGAACTCACTTATTTTTTTTCACACTGTGATGTTCTCGCCACTGAAATCTAAAGCCAGCTAATAAGAGATGAGTAATTTTTGCGTGGCGTTTGTGGGGGTGGAGGGTGAAAGTAGCTTAGATAAACAAAATTTGTTCGTGTCACAGACTATTCCGAGGGTATTTCAAAGCCAAGTTAGTCTTCTTTCTAAGAAACACGTGAAACCACCTCTCTTTTATTTCACTCACCTCTTTAATCTCGCCTGCGCTTCTGGTGTTTTCCGTATTTTGTTCATTCATTCCCAATAGGGAAATTTTTTCGTGCTAAGCGATTTTCGTTTCGTGTTAATAGAAAAAATGTATAAAAGTACATAATAGTTTGTCGGGACCGTTGTATAATTTCGGGTTAACCGATATTTCGTCTTAAGCGTTTTCGCGTTAAACGTATTCCACTGTAAACAGTTTTTTAAATAGAAGAGAAAAATGCTTATATGAATGCGAGAAAACTCATCACACTTGCATGCAATTGAAATCAATTCTTGTGAGCAAACAATAGAGTTATTCTTAAAACAAAAGTGAAAATATATTCGTTGAAAGACCTCAGGTACTATGCTTCCCGATTAGATAAAATAATTCTAAATTATCAATTATATGTTAATCCAAAGAAATTGAGAGTACAATTGTTAAATGTTTTTATAGCTCTGTCATCTCGATTATTTTTGACTAGTTATGGGACATAAAATTCACTACAACCATTTAAACATAAATAGGCAAAAATTCGAAAATAAGGTTCTTTGCTTAAAATTTTCAGAAATTATTTATAGTCTATATTTATACTGTAAATAATCCTTTATGAAAGCACAAATCTTTTTTATTATAAATCAGAAAAGGCATGGAGTCATACTTAAAATATTTAAAATGTTATTTATTGAATAAAAGGAAGATTAAGTGATAGTATTATTACCTAATGTAATATATATATTATAAATGTGAAAGTTTGTGAAAATCTTTGTGGGTCTTTCACGCAAAAACAACTGAATGGATTTTAATGAAACTTTACAGTAATATAGCTTATACATCAGAATAACACATAGGCTATAATTTATACCATAGGCTATAATTTATAAAAATTTGTAAAAAGTGTCCAAAATATAACAATATTTGTCAAGTAAGAAGGAAAAAATTCTGCCATCTGCAAGCAATTCTGGCGTGTGCTGCAAAAAAACCGACGACACCATATATCTATCTTTTGTTTCTGAAAAACTCTTTTTGTTTTGGCTACGCAAGGGGCTCGCTTCTAATTCATTCCTGTGATCAGAATAATGCCTATTTTTTTTATTTCAGAATAAAACTAAGTTTTGAAGGGAGAGGTTGTTATAAATCTCTCTTTATTTTAATTTTTTTTTTTTATGATTTTATTATGTACATTTGGTAGTAAGAAGTTGATCTATTTTCAAAATAACTACTTTTATCGCTTCTGGTACTTAAAGTAAATAAACTTTCTCATTCACACTACATCATTTGGACAAACTTTCATAATTTTTTGTGGTTAGTAGTTAATTATAATGCTGTAATTTTAATTGACTATGCAGATATTGCATTTTTAAGTATAAAACTAATTATAACCACTGCACTGTATTTTTTGCAGTGAGTGAGTGAGTGAATATTAACGTCGCACTGTTCAGCTACACGAGGGCTTTTGGAGACGGACCACGTAATTTTGAACAATGGTCAAGTGACGGGAACGACACTTGAGCTGGCACCCCCTTCTCCTAACTACCACACCACACCAATTTAGCAGGAATATTCTACCAATACTTAGCTGTAATATTCTTTGAAATCCACTCTTCCAAGATATATGGCAGCACGGGTTCTATGAAGAGTATTTTAGTGGGGAAGGTGAACAGTTTTGTGGCAGATATTGCGTTTTCAGCGGATTGCAAAGATTATTATTTTTGTCGCAAAAAAATAGTTAATGTCAAAATTTAAGTGTCTTATGGTTTTGTCTGTTAATGAAGACCTTGGAAAATGATTTGACTACTTATTTTAATTGAACGGTGTACATAATTAATTTTACAGTGGAATATCTTTAATTAATTTATTAGCTCTAACGGATTAAATTTTCCAAAGTGGAGTATTTCGTTTATGTGAATCCCTTAATTTTAAATGTAGTGATCAAAAAAAAAAAAATATTGTATGAAAAAACTGCAGTAAATCATAATGCGGTTGGATAAAGTATTAACGTGCATCGCGTCCCTACACGGCGGGTCTTACAAAGCTCTAATAAAGCTCGAGCTACGAAATTAGCTAGGCATTTGCCAACTTTTCTCTATCGTTAACATTTCGCTATGTTTTTTATTGAATCGCCATTATAATTTAAGAAACGGTGTTGCTTGCGAATATTGCAATTTTAAAATAAAAAAAATACAACAGAAAGTAATATTAATGTGTATTACTCGTTCAGATATAAATTATTTACACTACTTTAAGCGTTCATTACGCAAAACTTTTAAGAATGTGTTACTTTTGCTGAGCAGAGATCAGCTTAGGGAGGTATTTTGTAAAATCGACCCTCAAGAGTGTTACGAGGAATTATAAATTTAAAAAATCCTTTTTGTCGGCTATTAGATCTACATAGTTAAAATTTAACAAAGGTGTTTTTTTTTCTTTCTTTTTTTTTTTAGCTGAGATATGCAAAAAGCTTTTTTTGTTTAATTTTCAATTCACATAAAATTAACTCATTAAAAACTTCTTTTTCCTTCAATCTGTGTTGTTTAATTTTTCAGTTCACCCGTGCGAAGAACGGGTATACCAGCTAGTAATATTATAAATCTGAGAAAGCACACATGTGGTATTGAAGTTTCATTTCATCATTTTTTGGAGGGGGTTCTGTGAGAAATTTAAAGCATTTTACAAACAATTTATATTAGAGAATATTTTCTTTCATAATATCAAAAATCATTTGTAAATCATGTGTAATTTTAGCTAGACTATATAAATATGAAATCCATTTTTTCCATTGATGATTTATTAAATGAAATGAAAAAGTGTTGTAATTAATTCAACCTTAATATGATTTTAGTGAATTCAAGCCAAACATTTAATCTCTTAAATTAAGAAAACTAATTTATCGTCGAATGAATGCAATGGACTTAAACATGCATTTATAATTATTTAATTATTATTTTAAAAAATAATTTGCCTGGAAAAATTAGCCACTGAAATTAAAAATTGTATATTTTTAATGATTACTTTATGATTAAACCCGTGTGGTTAAAAATTTATGGATAAGTAAAACAATAAAAAAAAGATTAAATTATAAGCTTAAATATAAGTAGCTATACTCAAAAAATTGAAACAATAAATATATATTAAATGGGATACATCTAACGGCGAAAAATATATTGTAAGAACTTTAATAATTTTTTTGAAAATGTTAAACGCTTGAGCTAAGGAAATAATAACAGTTATATGTATAATTGTGAGAAACTTTTTATTTTTATATGAAATGTGTGTCCACGTAAATCGTTTGTACGAAATAAAAATATAATTTTAATTTGTGGAAGCCATATGAAACTCGAAAGTTGAAAATTCTCATTAAAAAAAATTCATTTTCATTACCACTATATTTATTTGATATTAGAATTATAACAACGAAAAAATAATTTCATTTTTTAATATCCTGGAATTGTTTATACTGTCTGATAATTTCGCAGCATCCTAGAGTTTGTTTTATAAACATTCTAAATTTAGCTACAAAAATCTTATTTTTTTCCTACATTGATATTATAGATATTTTTTTAAAAAATCATGTATTCAAAGCCAGATGCTTGAAATCAACATATCTTGTTATTCAACTGAAATCTGTTATTAGTTACTTGATAAAGATTTTGTAAACATGTTTAGGCAATGGTTTCAATGTTTTTTAATACTTCGCAGTTTCAAGGAATTATTTGAATAACTTCGAAAACAAAATTGTATCGAGTGTATTATTTACGAAGCATGGACTCAGACTTTCTTAAAAAATAAGAAATGTGATGCAAGAAATTATTGTAATGTATTTCATTATAGAAATATTCAAATTTGTACAAAAATGAAGCATTTTAATATACATTGCTGTAAATTTAGGAACTGTTCTTTTTATTGCATAAGCAATGAATTAGTTCTAATTAAAATTTTTCTACTATATGTCTACGAATGATAATGTTTTTATAAACCTCTAAGAATCGACTAACTTTTTCACTCTAAAAACTATACATCTGAGAATATATATTTAATTTAAATCATTATTATTTAAATATTATTTAATAATTAATTATTTAACATTTAATTATATGAATTTCAATGATATAATTTTCTACGAAGAATACAAAAGTAAAAACTAAAATTTTCTTTTAGCTTTGCATCATGGTACTCTTGTTTATAAGATCTATTATGGAAATAATCGTTGTACAGGGGCTTTGTTTCTTAAAGACGCATTTTTCAGAAGCAATAAATTCATTTCTCCAGCGTCATTTAAATCTGTTGATTTCGAAAGAACAATGCACAAGTTCCTGCTGAAGTCATGCGTTTCAAAAAGTTTTACGTTCGCAAGCGAATTGATGTCTCAAGACAGCCTTTGCTGCATTTCTGCACATGCGCATTAAGGTGATGTGATAACTGAGGAGCATTTTATTCAAAAACCCTTTATTCTCTTCCTAAGGGAAACTTAAAGAACTAATTTCATGTTTCAGAAATACTTGACAAAAATATTTTTCATTATTTTATAGTGCTTTGATTTGTATTTTTTTTTTCAAAAGAAAAACAGTTCGGGCGATATACGCTTAGGCCTAACTAATTCCCGATTATTTTAGTGGTTATTAAGCTTACTGTGACCATGGACACCTTTTATACAAAAACTCTTGGCCACGAACCCTCACGTGAATTAACCCTATTTGAAAATGAAACTATTATAAAATTGTTAAATTTTTCAATGCTTTACATTGTTTCGAAACTGTGAAAACATACCTTATAAAGCAGGATGTAAATAACACAGTATTTTCTTCCCTACATCAAGTCAGGAATCAAAGAGATTATCAAACACATTTATAAGTCAGTATTTTTAAATTTTTAATTTACTGATGCGTAATAATTCACTAATAGTATTTTTAGTTTTGTTGAATAAAAAATGTGTCATTCCTAACTGTGGGTATTTTTGTGTAGCTACTTATTATAAAATCCCCCCCCCCACACCAAAAAAAAAGAGCAAAACATTTGTATTTTGTTTAGACACCAATATAACGAATAATCACGAATTAACGAACAAAATGTTCGGTCTCGATGAATTCATTAAATCAGGGTCCGACTGTATATAAAAAAAGCGAAAAACTAATGAGAACTAATATTTATTAATACTTTTATGTGTCTATTGTGTGTTATCACCGATATTACAAATGAAAAAAATAGCATTATTCGTACAAGCAGAGCACATTCTAATGAAATTATTACTTTACCAGTTTTGAATATTTGCAGATTATTCAAAAATTGTGTCCATGTTTTGCTTTATAATGAAAATACTTCAGTTGATTTTGCTGAAAAAAATTTTGGACCAAAAGAACATAAATACGTATGTATTAGTAAAAATATGTTCAGTTCAACTTATTAAGTATTCTGGGGGTACACTTATTTTTGTTTTTAATGTTTAAAATTTCACAAAAATAAAAAATTTGAAATAAAATAACAAAAACTCAAGAAAACATGTCGATAAGATTTCTAAAATTTGAATTAGAGCAAGAAAACTTTACTCAATTTATGCTAAACATTATAAAAAAATAATAATGATAGATTTTTTAAATAATATAAAAGAATGATTTTTGAATTTTTTTAAAAAAATGTAAATAAAAAAATTCTTTTTAAAAATTTTATTTTTAGATTATAAACTTAGTTCTTATTAGCTCATTCCCTTGTTAAGTATGCCTGTGATTACATATTTATCTAACAGATTGGTATCATGTGTACTTTTAGTTATTTTTAGTTCAACTCATGGAATTTATCTGAAATTAGAACTTTTTTTACATACAGGAAATTATACATATATTTTGCATAGTATATTATTATTATTA
Source organism: Trichonephila clavipes (assembly GCA_019973935.1). Classification (NCBI taxonomy): domain Eukaryota; kingdom Metazoa; phylum Arthropoda; class Arachnida; order Araneae; family Nephilidae; genus Trichonephila; species Trichonephila clavipes. The sequence goes on along the minus strand of BMAU01005149.1, from coordinate 243,585 downwards.
TATTAAAAAAGATGTAAATCTTTGAAAAAATATGGAATAAACATTTATAAGCAAAAAGTTAATCCCTAAAAGCTTTTTTAAGCGGAGGAGGGAGGAAGAAATGAAACACTTTTTGATAAATTTCGAGAGATCCCATACATGCCATTTTCTTACAAATTCTAATTTGAAAAGTTTTTTTGTGCATTAATGTTACCTCAAAATATTATCGAATGAATTTGCATCCAATAGTTAGCATGCTCCAATTTAATGTTTTTAAAAAGAAGGTCGTTTATTCTTTTTAGATCTTCAAAAAGAAATGTATGTTTAAGTCGCTGTAAGTATTTTTATTATAAAATAATTGTAATACAATAATCGAATCTTCTAGAATCAGAAAAGTTTTATTTAGTTTTATAAGAAATTGTCTGAATAATATGTTAATAATCATTACGCAAAGTTATTTTAAATGATCTAATAGTGATATTGTTAAAAAAGTGAACGAAGCATAACATATATTGTATGGTAATTACTATTAAATACCTGAGTCAGCGAATAAAAATATGACGCTAATATTAGGTTTAAAAAATAACATACCAAGAGTGGTGAAATTCGACCCAATTGATTTTGCCAATGGGAACAGGACGATTTCAAAAAATCGAGCAAGAATATTGCCGAAGTGAATGAAATAACATTTGGAGCGACGTACTATTGACAAACATTAAAAGGTTAAACACTTTTATTATTATTAATAAATAGTACTCTGACTGCATTCCTTCGTAATAATTTTGTTTAAAAAATACAAAAAATTAAAGAACTGTTTAAAAATTTTAAAAACAAAGATTACTCGAATTTTGTTTTGCGAAGCGCAGTAGAGCAGTTTATCCTACCTTGAAATGATGTATTCGAAGAAGCAAATTCGTGATTAAGTATGACAAGGAGAAATTTGTCTTCTTCATTTAAATGCGGGCGAATCTTTAAAAATGATTTGTAGTCAAAGAACAAAACAGTTAGCTGGAACACTTGGAATTATTTACGAATTTTTTAAGCAAATTATCTAGAAAACAGATTTTATAGTATCTACAAACAAATCCTAATTACCATTTTTGACACAATTCAGGATTTAATATAGTAAGAACAAATATGTATCAGATTGCTTTAACATATTGCTTTGAAGTAATTTCTTTAATTTTTTTCTTATTTTGATGAATTCTTTTGAAAGAAATTAAATACTTTAAATGTTTTTCGAATGTTTAAATTTAATAACCTTTAATTGGGTTTGAGTATTTTTAATTTTTAATAAGAATTTGATGAAGTTTCTTGTGTTAAACAACAAATACTTTCGTGTGTCTGTACATGTTTGCTCATAATATTGTCAGCCAGATTTTATAATCATAGGTACGAACTTTGAATTAAAGGTAAAAACAAATAATAAAGTTGTACACATGTTTAGTAATTTTAATTCTAATACTTAAAATAAAAAAAATCATACTGTGTTATTTGTAATATTACATAATTATTTTGATAGATTATATATATGAGAAAGGTAGGTACACAATAACGCGAATAAGGAAAGTTACATACAGTGGGCCACAGAACTGTTCATACACTTGTAATTTTCAATAAAATTTAAAGTTTTCGACTAATAAAATTCATATATCGGAACCGTAATTTTTTTATGATATCTGCAACTTATTCTTAATGGAGTGACACAATTAATTCTTTAAAAATGGTATAACTATTATTTTTAAAAATTAATAATCAAAAAGCTACTAAAAATTACGCCACAAAAGTCTTCGAACACTTAACAAAAATCTCAACATAACTTTAAATATTGTATTTCTTTCTTAATTTGGTACTTAGTAGGATATCTTTTGGTGTCCACAACAATTTTTAAACATCTTGGTATAGATTTAATTGTTTTTTTGTAATTTCTGCATCTATTTTCCTCCATGCTTCTGTGATTGTTGTTTTTACTTCCCATTATGTGTTTACATGTCATGTTTTCTTTCTTTTTTTTTTTTAAAGAATCAAATCCTCACCAAATATGTTCTTTTGCGTTAAATAAAGTGATTGAGAGGTATTTACAGATTTTGGGGACAGTTATAAAGGTACCAGTGGCGTACATTGAGAGAGTGCACTTGGTGTCATTATCCTGTTAAAAAATGAAGTCGTCTCCAGTATCCAAATTTTGAGCGGGTAATTTAAAATTTCTTTTCAAAATATTTAAATAGAGATCATGATTCTCAATACCATCAAAAAATACCAAATTCCCTAATCCTGAAGCCGATTTACACCTCCATACAAGAACCCCTTCACACTTCCATACTTCAGCAAGGAGATGGAGGTGTTGCGTCCGCTATGTGAAGCTAGTTTTTGTAAACAAAGGACTCAGAAAAAGAACGGTCGAAAGAACTGAAACGACTTGTAACGAAGTGAGCGAGGGGAATGTGTTATGTAGAGGTTTTTTGTAGAAAATAGTTTTTAGTTTAGAAATTATAATTGTAAATAAACGTTAGAATTGCCTACCAAAAGAAGCCTCTTTGATGTCAACCATAAAGACCTCTCATTTAACTTAGTAACGATCACATGGATCGAATAAGAACACCACAGGAGGAGTACTTGTTCCACATAAAATAATGGGATAAAATTCCTCATTTTATCATTTACAAACTATTATGCGCCCATCTGAACCAAAAATGTTGAATTTTCTGCCATCCCAATCAATTTGCTGTCAGTTTTGAATTTTCAGAAACTTAGTCCCAATAATCTTAGTTGAATCAATGAACCATGGAGTTGAAGTATTCTTACGTGGGGGTGTAAATCGGCTTCAGGATTAGATAATTTGGTATTTTTTTTATCGTATTGAGAATCATTAGCTCTATTTAAATATTTTGAAAGGAAATTTTAAATTATCCGCTCAAAATTTGGATATTGGAGACGACTTCATTTTTTAACAGGATAATGACGCCAATTGCACTACTCTCAATGTACGCCGCTGGTGCCTCTATAACTGTCCCAAAATCTGTAAACACCTCTCAATCACCTTATTTAGCCCAAAATAACATATTTGTGGTGAGAATTTGATTTTTTTAAAAAATAAAAACATGACATGTAGACACATAATTGGAAGTAAAAACAACAATCACAGAAGCATGGAGGAAAAGCTATGCAGAAATTACAAAAATCTGATTAAATCTATACCAAGACGTTTGAAAGGTGTTGTGGACACTAAAAGATATCCTACTAAGTACAAAATTAAGAAAGAAATTCAATTTTTAAAGTTATGTTGAGATTTTCGTTAATCGTACGAAGACTTTTGTGGCATAATTTTTAATAGCTTTTTGATTATTTATTTTTAAAAATAATAGGTATATTATTCTTAAAAATTGATTATGTCAGTCCATTAAGAACTAGTTGCAGATATTATAAAGAAATTACAATTCCAATATATTAATTTTTATTTGTCAAAAACATTAAATTTTATTGGAAACTGCAAGTGTACGAACACTTTTGTGGACCACTGTATATGCACTCATTGAAAAAATAGTTGTTTTTAGTAGTGATACTGAGCAATTTGAATGTTGTAACATAAGATGATTAGTAAAAAATTTGAATACTAATTACTTAGAATTACACTTTTATATAAGCAATTCAAATTTTAATCCTTGACGAATGATATAATTTTGCTTAATTTCATTTACAAGCTATTCACACACAAAAAAACTGGAAATGATGTTTACAGATCTACAAAAATGATCTAAATGATTCTTTTCTGTTGAGAAAATTTTTCAAAACTAATACTTTGCAATTTTCTATTTTAAAAAGCAATGGTTGATCATTGTAAGTTTTAAATTATTTTAAACTGAAAACTCATTCAGATATGAATAGAAATCTAGCGAGTAACAAATGTGAGTTTGTGTGCTGCATTTAGGAAAAGTGTCATACTTAAGTGATGATTGCTTAAATAATTTGCAATGTATTCTCATAACAATATAATGTGCATAAATATTATACATATCACATTTTGAAAATAGTAGATAATGGTGACTGAAAGATAAAAAAAAAATATATCTTTTAAATTCATGATCATAAAAAAGATTTGAAAAATTCTAACTGATGGGGGGCCGTCAGTCCCTAAGGCTTGCAACTGTAATTTTTATATCGGCCCTGTTGTTGTTTACAAGAAAAGGAATTTCTCACCCCACCGAAAAGGGTGACGCGTTTCCCACGCCTAGAAGAAGGCAATGTACCCATAAATACATCATGGTATGGGATGTTTTTGGAAATTTCCCGCGTTTTGGGGGAGTCATGGACCGCGAGAAGATATCCCTCCGCTGACTCCAGACCAATCAGAAAAGCTGATTGTGTTTCGAAAAAGAATCCTCTCCAGAATACAGAAGTAAGCCGCCGCGAAATATAAGCGCATGCACGACGAATTAAGACACTCTCTGACACAAATTTTATCACCGATTTTAGTCTGACGACCCTTTGACAAAATGCCGCGGTTGGAGACTCTCGAGATGGCCACACCATGTTTCCTCTCTCTCAGATCCTAATTCAGTTAAGTAATCATGTATACCCTTAGTATTTAATATAATTTCAATCTTATTGTAAATAAATTAAGTGTTAATTTAAAGAACGGCTTTTAATTTAGTGTCCTGTTTTATTTGTCTTTAAAAGATCTAATGTTTAAAACGTAAACTATAGTGTGACGCCAAATGATAAATTAGAACCTGGGTATTTAAAATGGATCTAACGAAATAAATTAATCAATTTAACATTAAATCAAACTGGCGTTGCATTATAACAAAACCATATACACAAACTACCCACTTATTCTTCTATTAACTGATTCATATAAGATGAATCAGCGCTAATATCTAGAACAGTTAGAAAAAATAAAGCGAAATAAGAAAGTCTATATCCAATTTTTAAAGTAGCGAAATGACACATGAAGATGACTGTCTGCATGAAAAAAAAACGCCGAGATAATATCTTAATTTGAGGTTGTAGCTTGAAAGAGCTGGGTTACTCAAGTACCCAACGATGAATATATTGGAAAACATATCGCATTTATCCTTACCATTTTTTATGAATCATCTTCAAACGACAAAAAAAGTAGAAAATATGACTATTTCCGTAAAGAATCTGAATAAGGCACATTTCGGTAAGAGCAAAAAAAAAAAAAAAAAAAAACGATAAACACTGAGGAAAAAAAATATTCATGAGTAAGATTTTATGAATGAAAGGAAAGAAAACACACACAACTTTTTACTTTCCTAATGTGCCATCTGGTGACTTGTATGCAACATAAATTGACCTTTTTCTCTCATTTGGTTGCTATGTAATGAACGATTGTTTTGATTGATGAATCAACCAGTTGTGTAAGAAAAGATCTCGTGACAATGCATAAGATAGGTCTAGAAATCAAATCTCATTTTTTTAAAAAAAAATCTGGCATAAATTTATACAAAACGAGGGAATAAACAGGAAAATAAAATCTCTTTTTAAATGCAGAAATAGACTTAAAATTTATACCAATATTAAAATAAGGAAATGAAATTGTAGAAATTTTTTTTTTCTAGTGATATTAATAAATAAGAATAAAATTTTTTTTTAGCAAGAGTTATAATTTTATTAAGGTAATTTAGTTTTTTATATCGTAATTTTATTTTTTAATAAGTATCTGAAATAAGCAAACGCCAGTTAACATTCCACATGCTGTTTATTCTGTTCATTTTTAGAAATTAATAAACAGGAATTTGTTAGAAAAAGGAGAACGTATGATGTGATTAACGATGATTGACAATTAAAAATTTTGTTAAGGAAGTATGTGATAAATGTAATCATTCTTTTATTTTACTAATGAAGTAATAAAAAAAAGCATCCTATTATGTAATCAACACATTTGTTCGGTTTTAAAAATATTTTTGAAAAAAAAAAAAAGGTTTTTTGCAACAAAAACAATTGTTACAGAATTATGTAAAAACATTAGTCCAAAGCTTTCCCCTCTTTTTCGTTTTTGCAATTTATTCTCTTATGTTTCTTTGAAATAAAAATCATTTAAAAAAGTTTCAACAGATGGCGCCATGAAGTATCAGTTATGTAAGGTTTTTTTGTTGTTGCTAAGCCTTTTTTTTCAAATAATCAAAGCAAATGAGTGATAGAAGACATAAAATGTCAGAAAAAGTAATTACGTAAATATACAATCTACGAAATTCTTTAAAAACAAATATACTACGAAAGCGAACTATAACTGATCCTTGAAATAAAACCAGACCAGAAATTTGGAATAAAATGAAAACTACAAGAACAAATTACGCTATTTTTAAACTTGAATGAAATTATTTTTAAATAAGTCTTTTTGAGTATGTTTTAGTTATTTTATTTACTCTACGTATTATTATTTTGTATTATTTTAAATTTTGTAATTATTATTATTCACTTACTGTAAAACAACCAATCACGCGTTACTTCTCTTTTAATAAATTTTTACTAATTTTTTCAAAAATTGTATCATGTTTATAATTTTCTTTATATGATATTGCTGATGCTTTCTAGGATGAATATTTATATGTGTATTAATGTATTGATGCGTTTTATTGATATTTATCCAAATTATATATCAGGAGAATCAAATTCTAGAAAATATACTCGGCATATAAAAATACTGTTGTAAAGTTGACCCAGATATTTCAAACTATTCATATATATTTTGTGCTGCCATTTTTGTGAATCAGAAAATGTAAGTCACTGGGGATCACAAGAAAATATTTTTAACAATCGTGACAAAATGCAAATTACATACATTTAAAAAGAAATTTTTAATATGTTTTAAGAATTTGATATCTTAACATAAATAAATGAAAAAAGTACTAATTTCTGGAAAACACACGCTTAAATTATCGAGAGAAATCGAATTTCCTTCCCTTGGTGAGTGAGTGAATATTAATGTTGCACTATATATATTCAGCTACTTAAGGGCTTTTGGCGACGGACCTCGTAATTCTGAACCATGGTCAAGTGACGAGGACGACATTTGACCTGGAAATCATCTCCCCTAACTTTCATATCACACCAAAAGGAAGACCTCTGAGCCTCGACATCGGTCCCTTCTGCACGCGGGTCTTCAGCAGTACTAGATTCGAACTCATGACACGATTCTCCTTGACCACTAGGCTACTGTTGCCACATTCCTTTCGCTTAAAACGTCCATTTGGAGATTCCTCAGTGTAGATTTGGAGGTAATTACGAAACAGGAAGCATAGCTTTTGATCTGATATTCATCTTAACTGAACTGATCCTGATAATTAAGATTTTCCCTCGTTTTTTGAAGATTTCTAAATTAGCAAGGATACATTCTGTGACGTAACGTACACCACCGCAATTTCAGGATTCTAGGGGGTCCAAAAGTTTTGGTTTTGCAATTCTTTGTAAGATTCGGCTTGGAGACCTGCCTTCGAAGGGGGTGGCCTAATATTCTCCGTTACGCCACTTGATGCATTGATTACTTGATAGTGCTTTGTCGCAAAACACCTAAGACATTGATCTTCGTCCATATTCTTACTATCAAATGTTCTACAGTTATCAAGGGTAATAACTGTAGAATATTCGGAAAAATGATTTATTGTTTCAAGAATTTGTGTTGGAATCCCTGTGGCTTTCAAGGGAAAATGATACAATTACTCGAAAATGCAGTTACACCAGGGGCGTAGCTACCGCGGTATGAATGATGCGAGGCCCCCAATCTACAGGGGCCCCGACATGTGTAACTACAATATCCCTAAGAGGGCTTTGGTTTCAAAAAAGAGCATCAAAGTTGTTTTGATACAAGGCCCAATCAGAACTAGCTACGCCAGTGAGTTTCACTTTCCTTTAAGACCTTCGTTGTATCTGTAGTACACTTATAACCTGTATCATACTTTTTTTTAAAGGTCTCATTCCTCCTGCTCTGCCAAGGAATTTCGAGCTGAAAGGTGACCATGTGGACTACATGCAGAAGTACGCCACCTACCACGAGATGCACTTTGATTTCAGCAAAAGCCGGGCCAAATATATGTACTTACTGAATGGTATCGAACGCCACCTGCTGTTTGACTATGAAGCGAGACAAGTCATCGAATATGATGTCTTCCACCCTGGCAGTAAGTGCTTTAAAAAAGATGCGTATCTTTCCTAAATTTAGCAGAACACGTAATTACGAAGAAGGGAAATTTTGCAGACATTCTGTATTATCTCGAGAATATTACTCCTTAATAAGAGTGTGGGATTTGGAGTCTCAGGCAAAATGTTTACGTACGAGCGTGAAAAAAAAATTGTGGACGGAGGCCTTTTCAGGGGAAAATAATGAGAATTCATTTTAATCTGTAAAATGGGCAGTGGACTTAATCTCGAAGAGAAGATTTGTGTTAGAATTATATGATTATTTTTTTCCATAACTCCAAAATTTTGACTCAATTTCAGTTTTGCATCAAATTATTTATATTTTAATTTGAAAATTTAAGAATTTGAATTTCATTTTTGCATAGATGAATTAATAAACAGGATATAAAATACATAGTGGATTACTTGTAATCATACTTGTACTCGCTTTAAATGAATCAATGTTTCATATTTATATTAATTTTTACTCACATTTGTTGTGCTTAAGCTCTGAAATGTTGCACACTTTTGAGCATCGGATGGCAAAGTACAGATATTTGTATGTTTTCAAAATTTATTTATCAAAAAATTGATTAATTTAAATTGAATTTTAATTCCAATGCCCAACTCGCCGTCCCAAATGATCCCAGATATGCCCGATTGCAGACAAATTTGGGGATCGGGTAGGCCACGGAAGGGTAGTAACAGTGCGGAGACAGTCTTGTGACACCCTTGCCGTGCGAGGCCGAGCATTGTCTTGTTGAAAAATGGCTCCTGGGAGCCGATGCATGAGTGGCAACACATGTGGTTGCAGGATGTCATGGACATACCACTGGGCTGTCATGGTGTCACGGATCAATACTAGGGGTGACCGTGTATTGTAGGCAATGTCACTCCATACCATCACACCAGCTGTGGGAGCGGTGTGTCTCTGTAAAGCAAAGGCAGGATTGAGGCGTTCACTACACACGGACACGATTGTCATCATTCCTGAGATTGAATATGGATTCGTCGCCTAAAACGAACTGGTTCCATTCCGTTGCAGTCCAGTTTCCTCTTGCGCAGCACCACTCCAAACGGAGGCGTCGATAGGTGGGCGTCAAGGGCAGCTCACGTAATAGGCTCCACGTTCTCAAATGTCCTTCAGCCAGGAGCCTTCGTAGCGTTCGAGAAGACACAGGGGCCCCTAGTGAAGGCGCTACCTGTGCCTGGATAGAGGCCGTTGAAGCAGTTGGCTGTACACGTGCGTTTCTTACGATGGGGCGGTCTTCTCGATGACTGGTCTGTCGAGGGCGTCCTGAGCCTCGTTTTCGTGTAAGTGACATCTCTCGGATCCACTGGTCCCAACACCTCCTTATAACACAATCAGAGTGGCCTAATTAAGAAGCTACTCGCCTAGCTGACCACCCAGCTTCCATCATGCGGATGATTCTCCCCTCTCAAACTGCGACAGCTGCTCATATTGTCTTCGAAAACGGCGTAATGCAATGTCTACCTCAGCTCTTCCTTTGTAACTCAAACAAGCTTTGGTTACCTGTTTTATACTCCACGGCGAACGACGTTATATGACCCTCTTCCGGCTCTACGTAATCCGCAATCACGCTGCATTTCTAATCTTTTACATATCTCCCTGACATGTACCTTCATGCCTAATTTCGTTACGATCCCGCAATTACTTCTTGGTGTGCTAATTTTTTTGTCCATGAGTGTGTATAATTAAATTTTCAATAGATGTTTAGGATTTTTTTTCTTTTTCAAAGCTTTTTTTCGTTATATGTGCCCCATTGTACTCTTAACGACTTAATTTTTTCTTATCGTAATGTTTACCGTGCCTCACACTTAAACGAGTTGTGTGCTTTTATTTCCACATTTATAATAAAGAACTTTTTCTCCTTTTTTATTATAATAATAAAAATTTGTATAATGTTCTATACCAACAAGCGGGTACTTATACGTCAAGCATCATAGTCTTTTTACCTAATAAAATGTAATGAACGAAATATATTAACAAAATTGAAAAGAAAAAGAAGTGTTAAAATTTATCTGATTATTGTGTGATTATTCATATAAAGTTATACAGAAAGATTAATGAAGAGGTATACAGTTTCGACACATTATAAATCAAGAACAATGTAAGATATTGAATGCAACCTGCAACAGAATTGTATGGGACTATTTTAAGTTTTGTTACAGACTGTTAATGTAGTAAACCCTTAGACACACGACACACATCAAGCCGGCAAGGTATGGACTGTCGCCCATCCGGTATAGTGGTTAGCGACGCTAACTGCTGTGCCGTGGGACCTAGGTTTGAATCCCGGAAAAGATGTTTGTAAATGTACAGTGCCTTTGCGGCATGGGGGTACTATAAGTAGCCGTCGCGCGCGAGTCGCAAGTCTTATCATGAGGGAGGATGGGGAAGAGAAGTGGGAAACCCCATGTGCCCTTCAAAATTTGGGTGGAATGAGCCAAATCGTACTGTCACATGTATGGTGCTCAAAGCTACGGCTAACGACGGACGTTACTTAGCCCTTTGCCATGTTGAATTTCGTGGGTCTCGATCAGGTTTTTACTTTGCCAGGTGGCATCAGTAACAACAACAACAAAGTAGGAACTCCAACAACAGTGGCTGTGATACGCTGTTTCAGCTTCATCCAGGACTTATACTTTTGCACAAGCAGCCCACAGTTTAAAATTTTTAATATTATTGTTAGATAAGTTTTCTAGTTGGAGGCTCTTTTCTGAATCGTGATCAAAAATGTTGTTGGACAGAAGTTGTGGATTCCATTTTGATAAACTCAAGAACACAAAAAGCGTCTTCCACTGTAGACATCGCCATTTCAATTGATTAGTCACATGACACGCCCATTATTGCTTACGTCACTTCTGTCAGGGGCTGGACACAAAATTAAAAAGTACATCTACTTTACAGTTCGCTGAGGTGTGCCTGTCGTTGAATATTTCTGTTTTGCAGCATCTGGAAAGTGTATACATACTTCTTTATGATTCACCTCGTATGTTATTAAAATGTCTTCCCTTGAGCTTGGTGTGATGCACTGCCTCGGTCTACCATCTAACGTTTCTTTTTTTTATTCGAATCTTCTCGGTTTTGTTTTGAATGTTAAAATAACTTTTAAAGTATATTTTCTTCTTAAACAAAGTATATAAACGTTATCAAATTTAAATAAGTATGATTTTTTTGTGCAAGTAGGGTACTAGAAAATTTCCTTTTCTGTTGCAGTGGACATCAGGGACGATCCTCTTTCTCGTGGATGCACGGCCACCGACTTAGACGACTCAGAGCACAAATATCTCTTCGGTTTCCTGGACGAGTATTCAGATTGGCCCAAGATGTACGACCAATATCAAGTCATGAGGTTTGGCGGCCAATACAAGTACGCATATAATGGAACAAACCGGATGTCAGAGCGAGGACTACTGGTGGACAAGTTCGTCGGTTGCATTTATGACCAGGAGATGAGTGCCACTATAGCTGCCAATTATTCTTTCACCAGTGAGTTTACCATATAATTGTATCATTACAACTAAGATTCGGATAATGATTTCTCAGAAATACAGGGTTTTTAAGGAATCCTAACACAAATATTTAGGTACGTGCAACAGTAAACCTTTTTTGCATTGGAATGAAGAGACACCATAATAACAACACCGCCATAATGGGCAAGTCACAAAGGCAATTAAGAACGTGAAAAGGAAATTAATTGATTTTTTAAAGCAAAAACGTCTGGCTTCCGACGGATATCTTTGAAGTCCAAACAACATGACTGCACAGAACAAAAATGTTACGAACGATAAGATTCTCCAGTAAAGTATTGGTAGTTGTGGCCAGTGGTGTAACGCACCCCCCCGCATTGCGGGGGGAGGCAGGATTCTAAGAGGCCCAAAGCCTGACTGACACCAAATGCGCATTTTTGGCTTGAAGTCACAAAACTGCCTTTGCAGGGGGCCCTAATGTTCTCCGTTATGCCACTGATTGTAGCGTTATTCCTCCTACCAAAGGCGGCGAATATTTCAGCTGACGATAATGAAACCTACTTTTTTCTAAGCCAATCCATTGTTTATCTACTGACTTGCTGTCCAGCGTTAAATATTCTGCTTTCAGAGAATAAGAAAAACAAGTTTATTTTTTTGCTACAATAATTAACTAGTGCAATTGTTCAGAATTCATGAAACAAATATTGATTTTTATTACAATGTTTCATTATTTTGTGTTAACAATTACTCATTTATTTCAGGCTCTTACATGCGGTGTATTTTTTATTGAAACCGGTTGATAGTAAAATAAAACAAATATTGTTGAATATAATTGGAAAGGGAAAAGAGAAAGGGAAGGGGTGTGAGACAGGGGTTATTGGAGTATTTTTGTTGTGATACGAATGATAAAATAATCTTTTTGTTATGCAATTATACTATTAGTGTGTCAGAGTGAAAGACTTAAATTGTCATTGCTAACAACGTGAACATAATAATATACATAACGATGACCAGAAAGCATTATAATACAGCTTATAAGTAACAACATTCTTATTAGTGAAAGAAATTTTTTAAGTAAAGAAAACAACGTCCTCTTAATTACACAAGGTGCGAGCTGCGTAACCTTTCTTCTTAATGACTTAGTGAGGGAATACACCTTCTAACAATAAAGTTCGGTGATTAGTCCAGTAACATTAACGTAGATGAAATATTAATGAAAGTTACCTTACTGTCCTTTGAAATAGTCACCTTCCATTGCTATGCACCGCTGAGATCTTCTATACATGTCCTGGACACTTTGCAAGAAGTCTTCTTTTGGGAGGGAGTTCAAAAGCCTCGTCATGTTTCGTTGGATGTTAGAAATATCGATGACACGTTTTTTTCATCCCTAAATTCTGGGTAACGATTTGTCGCGCGGATTCACGGTTAATATGCAGTTCATCAGCTATCATGCGCTGTAACGGCGTGGCACATAGTACACAAGGAGGCTTGACGCATAGCACACGATAGACTAGAAAGAGGGCGCTGCTGTGAACTGTTTTGGTTTTTTTTGAGCGGGAAGAAGAGAAGAAGAGGACTCGAACGTAAAATGGAGGAAGCTGCTTGTAGTTCCTGATGTAAATTTTTAATTGTAAATGAAATTATTAGTATAGTGATGTGTTTGAAGGAGGAAATAATAAAACGGTAAATCCGGTTAATTAGAGCTCATTAATTCACCCACAAGACGATCTTACAGACTGGTGGCAGCGATGAGACGAAACTAAAAACAGTGTCTTTAACAACAAAAGAAATAGTTGGGGTAAGTACTTTTTCTATCTGAAAGTACCTTCAGGCGTATTTTAAATTTGATCTCAATTTTTGTATTAAAATATGGGTACAAATTAAATACAGCAATCATTCTTAATTCACTTTTTGTATTAAATGTTGGATTTTGATTATTTTAAAGCTTTTTACTTATCCCTGCTATTCTTGTTAATTTATGATTTGTTTTTAAATAAAAACAAAAATTTATCCTATAAAAAGGAAGAAAATTTATTTTGTCTGTGGTTGAATTGAGTACATAAAATTGTTCTTTTTTAGTTTTAGTTAGTGTATTCTGATTTAAAACTGTGTTTTCTATGTGTGTGAGATATAAATTAAAGGATTCTCTCAACGGTGTTTTTTTTTAAAAAATCTGTATTGTAATAAACACAATATTAAGAATTTGTGAAGAGTGAATGATAAATAACTTATGAAAATTGTGATTATAGTACGATTTGAAGGTGCAGTGAAAAAAAATATATGTATAAAGTGTATATTTAAGTAGAAATATTTTTGATTTTGCTGAGTCAACGAAATATTTATCACGCTTCTCCTTTACTGTGAGAAAAAAAAGCTGACTCATTACGTTTCAGAAGTTCTCAATGTTAAATGCATAAATTAGGTAGCTATTCGAATCATATAAGAATTTGTTTTTTATAAGTTGTTCAGTAATATTTTTGTTTCTGTGGATTCAGAATACAAGCGGAATTATTTTACACTCATTATTGTGTTAGATTTTTTTGTTGTTGTATAGAAGTGTTTGGTTTTTCTGAAAAAAAAAAAGTAAATCTGTAGATTTTATTTGAATTGTGTTCTTTGATTTAAAAGTGGTCATTACATTGAAACATTTTTAGTAAAAAATGTGTTTGTTTTTAAAATATGAACATCTATTATTATTTTCGAGTTAAGGGTGAAGTTGTATAATTTCTATAGATAGAATTTTTTTAACATATTTGCTCGCATTTGTTTGTTTTAAATTGAAAATAAATGACAATTAATGAGTGACAAATTAAATTTTGAAGAGACTTTATGAAGAAATAATTTGGACTTAAGGTGTATGTTATTGTTTTGCATTGAAATGTTTATTTTTGTGCTTGTTTGATTATTCTGGTATTGCAGCTACGTAGTTATTTTAATCACTTAAAACTTTTGAAAAATAGAATTCGAAAGTGCTGAATATGTATGTATTCGTTATAATTTAAGTGTATATTTGTGCATATTTTGGTACAGTGCAAAATCGATAACTACTTTTAGTTAAATAATATATCGAAAAATAAGTTTCTTACTCGTCTTATTTTGATTTTTTTTTTTTGGAAAGCATTCTGATCTTGTTAGTCCCTAAATCATGGCATATTTAGCTAAAGGTAATAAACCTGATCTTTTGTCAGTATGTGAGGAAATGGGGGTTGAAGTAGATCAGTCCAGCAAGGTGGTAGATATAAAAAAATTGATTCTAAATAGCGAATCTTATGTTGAAGAGGAAGTGAAGATAATTCTCGACAGAGTCATTAGTGATAGGAAAGAACGAGAAAGAAGTAAACAAGAAGAAAGGGAAAGAGAAGAGCGAATGGCTCGAGAGGCCAGACAACACGAATTAGAATTGAGAAAATTAGAATTATCGCAGCAGAATCAACCATTAAATGAAGAATCTGGAAGAAGAGTTGAAATTGGACCTAAGATTCAATTGACACAAATCACAACTAAATTTGATGAAAAACATGATGAGATTAGTTTATATTTGATTAATTTTGAAAGGAAGGCAGAATTAGCTCAAGTACCAAAGAAGGATTGGGTGGCCTACTTGTTGGCGGTTTTACCAGCAGAACTCTCTAATATGCTAGCTAGAGAACCTACCGAAAGGGCAAATAATTATGATTTTGTAAAAGATCTTATATTGAAAAGGTACAGGTTGAACAGCGAAAAGTTGAAGCAATGTTTTTACAGACATCAAAAATCAGCAGAGAAGTCTTGGAGGAATTATGCTCATGAGCTGAATAGTTATTTTACGGAATGGATAGCTGAATTGCAGGTTAAAACTTTCGAGCAACTGAAAGATCTATTAATAACTGAACAATTGAAGTACCGTGTTCCAGCTGAAGTAAGAGAGCATTTTCTTGATGATTGGATCAAGTTAAAAACTCCCTATGAACTTGCAGAGAAATTAGATGAATATGAAAGCATCAAACAGAGTTTCAGAAGAGAAATCCCTAAGAAAAATAGTTACAAATTCCAAGGTGGTGTAAATTATAGTGGTGCCAGACCAAAGGAAACTCCTAAAGATTTCAAGTCAAAATTTCAAATAAAAAAGGAACCTGTCCATGAAAAAAATCACGAGAAAGACTTTGAGAAGAGAAGACAGCTTCGATGTTATGAATGCGGGTCTTATTCACATCTCAGACCACAATGTGATAAACTAAAGAAGAATTACGAAACAGTCGCGTCTAATGAAACTGTTAGAAATGGTACTGATGTATTGGCTCCATATACAAGTTTAGGAACAGTGAATGGAATTGAAATGCCTATACTACGAGATACTGGTGCAACTCTCGATTTAATATGTAAAAATACGTAAAGCCTTCCATGTTTATAAATGAAACTGTGTGGATTCGAACTCCTCTGGAGAAACCGCAGTGTGTCTTCCGATGGCTGAAATTGAGTTGGACTGTGTGTTTGGTCATGTGATTACGAAAGCTGCTGTTTTGAGAGATTCATTAGATCAAGGAAAATATCTTTTGGGAAATAAGACTGCTGCATTGTTTGAAGAAGTGAAGAAAAATAAAGAAATACAAGTGTATATGGTGAACGCTGTTGAAACACGTTCGCAGAAGAAATTGACTGAAGAGAGTAAACAAGATCTTAATATGTCAGAAGAAACTATTCCTGAAAGTAACGAAAAGAATAAAGAATCTCCGGACGACGAACTGGATGATATTTTGCCTTTAATTCAACCTGAAATTTCTGAATCAAATCTTATAAAATTATCTCATAAAGATTTTGCAAAGGAACAAATGAACAGTGCTGAATTAAAAACACTGTTTGAAGAAGCTAAAAGCGGGTCTTCAAAGAAAAATCATTATATTGTCAAAAATAACTTACTATTTTTCCAAAAAGAAGATAAGGATGGCACTAAACGTAAATGTTTGGTTGTTCCCGAAAAGTATAGAAAAAATTTGATGACGATAGGTCACGAGGCGACTGCAGCTCATCTAGGAGTAACTAAAACGAAAGATGCCATATTCAAAACATTTTACTGGCCTAAATGCTTTAGTGATGTTGAGGACTTTGTAAAGACATGCGACAAATGTCAAAGGGTGGGTAAACCGCAAGATAAAAAGAAGGCCCCACTAAAAATTGTTCCTGTAATAACTGAAATTTTCACAAAGATTAACATCGATGCAAGTGGACCTTTACCAATGACACCGTCAGGAAATAAATATATAATTACGGCGTTATGTATGTCATCAAGGTATCCTGATGCCATTCCTGTAGCAAACCTTTGCTCAACAACTGTTGTAAATGCATTGTTACAGATTTTCAGCCGAATGGGGTTCCCGAGAGAATTACAGACTGACCAAGGCACGTCATTCATGAGTGCACTAACTACATAATTTTTAGAAAGATTTGGAGTTAAAGTAGTTAGAAGTTCTGTTTATCATCCACAAAGTAATCCTGTGGAAAGAATGCACAGAACATTGAAGAGGATTCTTCGTGTCCTGTGTCTGGAGGCAATTCCAGATTGGGAGAAAATTCTTCCTCAAGCCCTCTTTGCCCTAAGGACTGTTATACACGATAGTACTGGGTTTTCACCAGCTGAACTAGTTCACGGGAAAAATCTAAGGACTCCTGTGATGTTATTGTACGAGAAACTGACAGAAGAAGAGCATGTAGAAAGCAGTGTTGTGGATTATGTATTTGAACTCATTAATAGAATGAAAAGATGTCAGGAATTGGCAATCCTACACATGGAAGATTCCAAACAAAAACAGAAGTTGTGGCATGATCGCCGGACCGTTAAGCGTCAATTTCAACTGGGTGAACTGGTTTTGGTCATAGCTCCATCCAGGCCTAACAAGTTATCTGTTCAGTGGGTTGGCCCTGGAGAAATAGTGCAACAACTCTCTGAGACAAATTATGTGGTCAAATTCCCAGAGAAAGATAAAACCCACGTTTATCATGTTAATATGCTAAAACCTTATCACCAACGAGAGGAAAATATTAACTTATTGTGCATTAATCCTTTAAAGCATGACGAAGAAGAAGACATACCTAGTTTGGAACTTGAAAACGAAAGGTCGGGATGGTCCAAAATCATCAGCGATGTGCAGTTAAATTCAAAATTATCTCAAATTCAACGAGGACAGCTCAAAGGACTTTTATATGAATATAGTAATCTTTTTCGAATATTCCTGGATGTACCGATTTAGCTGAACATGATATTGAATTAGAATCTGAACGAGCAATTGTTGCTAAGCCTTATCGTATGTCTCCTCGACAAATTGAAATTCTCAAATCAGAAGTTAATAAGATGTTAGAACTGAAAATAATAGAGCCAGGAGAATCTGATTTTACATCTCCATTAATACTTGTTGAAGCTCAGGGAAAGGAAACAAGGCCCTGTATCGATTACAGAAGGTTGAATAAAGTAACTCGGACACAATTCTTTCCCTTGCCTAATATCGAGGAACTTTTAGAAAAGGTATCTGCAGCTAAATATATCTCTATCTTGGATCTTACTCGAGGGTATTGGCAAATACCCCTGAGTCCCCGAGCGCAAAGGTACGCATCGTTTGTGACCACATTTGGAACTTTTAAACCATTGAGGTTACCTTTTGGTCTGAAAAATGCGCCCTATTACTTTAGTCGACTTATGGCTAACTTATTAAGAAATTGTGAAGACTTTGCAGTCCCCTACCTAGATGATATAGCTATCTTTTCACTAGCCTGGGATGATCACCTAAAACATCTAAAAGATGTATTTGAGCGCCTACGCTCCGCTAAATTACATATCAAGCCATCCAAATGTCAATTTGCTCAAGCATACGTTAAATATCTTGGACATTTGGTAGGCCAAGGCTTAAGAACACCTGGAGAATTAAAGGTTCAGGTCATTAAAGATTTCCCAATCCCCACTAACAAGACGCAAGTTAGAGCCTTTTAGGATTATCTGGCTATTATAGAAGATATATTCCCGAATTTTCAGTAATCGCAGCTCCACTGACAGATTTACTTAAGGGCCGAAATCGAAAATCAACCGTTGACTGGAACACTTCTTGCCAGAATGCATTCGAGGAGCTCAAGACAAGACTATCTAAAAATCCAGTTTTATACAGCCCTGATTTCACAAAACCCTTCATCATTCAGTGTGATGCATCCAATCTTGGAATAGGCGTTGTGTTGTCGCAAGTATGTGAAAACGAAGAACATCCCATCATGTTCCTGAGCAAAAAGCTGTCGCTTGCAGAGCAGAAATATAGCACTACGGAAAAAGAATGTGCAGCCATTATTTTTGCCGTGCAAAAGTTGAAATGCTATCTTGATGGACACCAAAAATTTGTCATACAAACTGACCATAATCCCTTGGTCTGGTTAGAGAAAAATACTGGGACTAATCCAAGACTCTTAAGGTGGTCCTTAATTTTGCAAGCATTTAATTATGAGATTGCTTATCGGAAGGGAAAACAGAATCAGAATGCTGATAGTTTAAGCCGTATCCCTTAAAACTTGAAAAAAAAACACACACTTGTAATGAGAATTGATGGAAAATAAGAATTTTCTTTGTATTATTTTTTTTGTGTCCAGAATGATTGGTATTTGTATATTAGTATTAATATTTGATATTAGTATTTTAATTTTTTTTGATATTTTGTATTTGTATTTTGATATTTGGAATTTTTTATTTTAAATTTTGATATTAATATTTAGAAAGAAAAATTTTGATATTTGTATGTTAATTTTTTGATAATTAATATTTGTTTTTGTGTTTTAAAGTTTGCATTTGGTAGCAGTATTTCACCAAATGATATTTTGTATATGTTAAAGTTCACATAGATTAGTAGGGATAAGTTTAATGCCTTCCTTAAAATAAGGTACTAATTTCGGATAGAACAGGTACTTGCACGTTATTTTTTTTTTTTTTTAAAAATATTTTTTAGCTCCGTTTAAAAGAAAAGGATTTCAAGAAATAATTCTTAACTCTCTACTGTTGCATAAACTGATCCTATGTCAAGTATTTTTCAGGTATCACAGTAAAACTTTCCACTCAACTATCGTGAAAAGTTTTCTCAGGATGGGAGGAAATAATTAGACTGTAACGGCGTGGCACATAGTACACAAGGAGGCTTGACGCATAGCACACGATAGACTAGAAAGAGGGCGCTGCTGTGAACTGTTTTGGTTTTTTTTGAGCGGGAAGAAGAGAAGAAGAGGACTCGAACGTAAAATGGAGGAAGCTGCTTGTAGTTCCTGATGTAAATTTTTAATTGTAAATGAAATTATTAGTATAGTGATGTGTTTGAAGGAGAAAATAATAAAACGGTAAATCCGGTTAATTAGAGCTCATTAATTCACCCACAAGACGATCTTACAGCGCACAGTTAATTGACGATCTTTAGTGATCAGTTTCCTCACTTTCTCAATGTTTTCGTCACTGACGGAGGTCGCCAGTCTTCTGCTACGGGGGTTGTCAGAAATACTTTCACTGCTTTTCGAAAACGGACGAACTACTCGTGCACACACTTCATGGACAGTGCTCATCTTCATAAATACGTACCAGCACCGCATACATTTCTTTTAGTGTCTTACCAAGCTTAAAACAAAACTTTAAATTGATTTTTTGTTCGTTCGTTTTCCTGTTCTCGGTTAAGAACCAACGTACTAAACAAGCACTTTGTAAATCAAGTCTTACATGGAATACAGATGAGTTTCAACTGAACAATGGGGAAGGGGGGGGACAGATGGTCAACACACCTGCCTCTACGCACGTGAAGCGTTTGGTTTCGCCAGTGTTGCCAGATCGGCCGTTCTGACTTCATTGACCGAAATTTATTATCAGAGGTTGTGTTAACATCACACTCTATTCAGTTACTCGATGACTTTTGGCAATGGACCTTGTAATTTCAAACCATGGTCAAGTGACGAGGATGACTCCAGGGCAGGCCACCCTTATGTCTTAACCTCCACACGACACCAACGGGAGGACGTTTTAGCTTTGACAGATTTAAGATGTATCGATTAAAAAGCTCGTGCCACGATTTAGAATTGAACTCAGAATTCTTTGGCACTGAATAGATGGATTTAGCTATTGTGCCTGGTTCGAAAGAACACATTTCTTTGATTTGTTTTGATTTTTTTCTTAATGAAGCACTTTGAAGTTATCCTTTGAAGCTTTTGTGATGGACATCTTTATTTCAAACCTCGGTCAAATGACGATGATGACACCTCAGTTGACGCTCTAAAAATAAGGTTGCTCAAAAATCCTATGTACTACCTGAAACTAACCGATGCGCCATGTCTGGTATGCATACACCACAGGTTGATCACTACAGCTTAAAATTTCAAAAAAGTAAACAGTTTCGTGGACGTGGTGGAGCTGCAACTTATATTTCAATACCAATAGTCCTACGAAATTTTACTGTTGCAATTTTAAGCAATTGTTGTAAACATTGATGTAAAGGAACTATCATCAACGATGTTGTACATAAACAAGCTATATATTTTCTTTCCTGTCTGTTTCTTGTGTTTGTGTCTAAACGAGGTACCTGCTCCTAGACACTCTCAATAAAAAAGAAAGAAAATGCCTTCTATTGTATGACGCATGAGTTCTAAAATACTCTTTACTTAAAAACGAATAATAATTTTGGAAAAAAAAATCCGAAAATGACATAGTAATACAAACTTAATGCAAGAATTATAAATTTATTATAATGTATTTAAATCATAAAAATATCAGCATATTTTTGTAAAGTAAAATATCATAACATATACTTTGACGAACGCATTATTCCTGCCGTATGTGGAAGAATCATAATATTGTGAAATTGTCTTCATAAGTGAACTATTTTTTTTGAACACTAAAAACCATTGAAGTTTGTACGAAGTGCAAAATCAAAACTGCTTATTCTGTTCCATCCCAGAAATATTGGTATCAGAGCATTCGTCCTGGTGGTTATCTGACACTTGATTGCAACAGGGAGGACCAAACCACACTCACTAGCTTTCTCAGTGGTTCCCTTAGATTTTTGGCGTATACTGATGGTGTCAAGAGCTACTCAGTGTACACCAAGTGTACCACTGGGCTTGCTTCCTCAGAGCATACTCTAGAGTGCCTGAGGCTCTCTAGACTGGGTCTTGAGGCATATTAAGTTATTTCCTTAGAATATATGAATTCATGGACCTGATGTAGCCCTGCTGATCTTCAGTAATATGCTACAGCAATTTTCGAGACATCTGTGTATATAGAAATGATTAAGATCGTATATTTCCCACCAATCTCTGGTCTGATATACTTTTTACTTTTAGCGAGATGTTCTTCGATCGTAAGAAAAAGCAAAAGGATCTCTGGAGAGTCCGCCCTGAACATGTTTGGTACCTATGAAAGCGCCTTGGTGGGGCCCTTCACTTTAAAGGTCATAGAGGTCAGCAGACTTGCATATCTCGATTTGCCAGTGGACACTTGAAATCTCTCACCTTTGAATAGGGGCGAAAAGTTTTTAAGATCTATACGAAGTGTATTGCTGCTCAAGCATAACATTTTACATTGCTTACGGTATCCGACTACCTTCAGAACCGTGATTTTGCAAAAGTTTATAAATGGTTAATGTTTATGATATTTAGTGTCATTTAAATTAGAAAACGTACATAAAATTGTTTTAAGAATATTATTACAATAAAAAATTATTTAAGTGCAATATTTTGACAGAAAAGGAACATAGAATGAGCAATTTTCAAAACATTCTCCTTTTGTGAAAAGTACTCCTATTATAATAATATTTTGCCTGTATATAGCTCAGACCTCTGTACAGAGGCTCATCTAAAAGTTTTGAAGTATATAACTTAGAAGTGGGGTTATCCATGTTTTACTACAACACAGGGGAGAAATTTTAAGAAAAAACGCTGATTATTATTTCAATGGGTGGTAACTCTGAAAATAATGCGAATTTTTTAAAAATACTAGTTCAGACTCTATGGAGAAGTGTTTACTTTATATAAGCAAAATATTATTATTATAGAAATTTTTTTTATATGCGCTTTTTAAAATCACGGTTCCGAACGTAGTCGGATACCTTAAGTTTTAACTTGGACGAGGTGTTCTTAAAACCTCTTTTATTCTTGGATTTTTTGGAAGTATACGGACTGATGTGGAGTTAGTATAGTCTCAATAAAGTGTAGAAACAACAACATCCCCCGAGATGAGTTAACACATTGGGATTATTTTGAGTATTTCTTTCTTTTAGATCGCATTGTGTTCACATCAGGCGGTACCATGACCGAAGACGTTCTTGGGGCGGATGACGGGATGTTGTCTGTGCCCGCCCGAATGGACATGTACGGGACTGTGTATGATGACGTCGCACAGCAAAGACAGACTTTAAACAAGACCGAGAACACATTCTGGTTCAGAGGAGAGCCAGAGTTTGCTTTAGATACCTTCAGGGTAAATAGATCTCCCTTATTTCATCTCCTGTAAAGAGAAAATTTGTCATCGATTTCTTTGTTTTCTTACTTGACTTTCTAGAATTCTAATATTTTGTAGAACTGTTTCTTTTTGGGGTTGACACTAAAAAAAAATCATGTTTTAATTATCAATTTCAATGCGTTCATTTTAATTAGATTTTTACTCAATACTATCTGGTATACTCAATGTTCACTTGTGTGAATTGAAACAAGTAATATTAAAAAAATTAAGTCAATTTTTCTACTTAGATCAACAAAGAAAATTTTATTTTAGCTACTTTTTATTAAATAGCTGCAATTATAATATAGATGTGTATATACATAGAACAGAATCACAAAATTAAGTGATAATTAATTTTTATTCATTATCATTAAAGTATGGTATTATCATCCGAAACAATCGTGTATATAAAATTTCCGTTCAACTGAATGCTTTAAAACGTGAGCAAAAAACCTTTTCAGGTTTTGACACAAGTCACCAAAAATGATGCCAACGTGGCTGCATTTGTAATTCTTTAAATAATTAGTTTTAATCTATTAATTTTTATTAGTTATAGTTAAATTATTGTATTGTCTTTTAAAATAATCATGTTTATAAAATTTCAGCTCAATAGAGCGCTTTAAAATGTATTTTTTTAACGATTGAAAATTCCACCAAGATAAATAAATAAATTTATAGAGAGTGCGAGGTAATAGTACGAATTGAAAAATATAACAGTCGAGATGAAAGGATAAAAAAAACCATGAGGATACATTTTTAAATTTTGTTTTTAATAATTTTAAGAATACTTCAAAACTAATAGGAGGAAATATCCGCAACGTATACTCATATTTGTGTACCAAAATTTTTGTTGCAGATCTTTTATTCAAAAAATACTTAAATACTTATGAAAATTTAAATTGTACTTTGTCACCTCTGAATTTCAGTCAAAAATAGTTGATTAAATCAAATTAACTTTTGATTTGATATATTCTTCAGAATTTTAAAATTTTCTTAAATTTTTTTTGTTGCCAAAACAAGATTAAACAACAAGTCTAAAAATATTTTAAAAAAGTAATCAAGTATGTTAAAAAGAAAAGTCATTGCTGAAGCATATCCGAATTAGAATCTTTACATTTAAAAGTGTCCCTAATGTAGTAATCGTTTTTGACCTGAGCGAGGGTAGTTTTCCACTATTGCCTGCATTGGTGACTTCGTATCTACGCACACAAATTCTGCCTTAACTCTTTAACGGGCACAAAGCTAAAATACACTTTTCAGTGATAAAGTACTTGATAAATACAATGTTCTTATCCTCTATAAACATTATTTAGTCACACGCACACAAAAAAATATCTGATCAAGGTTTTTTCCCCCCTGGGTGTTGGCTAGACGTTATAACCACTGCTCACTTAAGACATTTAACTTACTTTTCAGGACAGAAATAATGAATCATATTACAATAAACTTTATATGAAAAAGTAACATTTACGTAATAACTATCTCAATAACAATTAAATACAAAATATAAGTGTAATTAAATAACAATAGAATAATTGTACAACATATTATACTTGGAATCGCGCAGAGTGTCATCTCCAGGTTTTGGCAACGATTCCAAGATGATGGTAATGTTAGTAGATGTTACAGCACAGGTCACCCCCGAGTTACAATGCCGAATGAGGACCGGTATTTGGCAGTTACTGCCAAAAGAAACAGACCGAGCACAGCATCAGATCTGTCTCGTCAGCTTTCTTCAGCTACCGGTACGACAGTTTCAAGGCAGACCGTGTACAGACGCTTAGGGCACATTGGTCTATATGCTCGTAGGTCTATCAGATGTGTTCCACTTAAAGCAACTCACTGTCGCCTAAGATTAACCTGGAGTAGAGAGCATGCATTGTGGACACCCCAACAGTGGTCTTGAGTCATGTTTTCCGACGAGTCCAGGTTTAGTTTGAAGTCTGATTCTCACCGGACTTTAATATGGAGAGCACCAGGTACCCGTTACCAACAAGAGAACACAATTGAACGACACCGTTACGATGGTGCAGGATGGCTCGTTTGGGTAGGAATTACTCTTAGTTCCAGAACTGACCTGCATGTTCAGAGTGTAACGATGACAGGCCACATCCATAGGGATGTCATTCTGGAACAACATGTACGTTTGTTTCGGGGCACCTTTGGTGCTGAATTTCTGTTTATGGATGGTAACGCCCATCCTCACCGTGCAAACATTGTAAACGAATGCCTTCAATCGGAGGATATCACCCGTATGGTTTGGCCAGCATACTCACCGGATTTGAATCCAATAAAGCATGTGTGGGATATGCTTGGCCGACGAATTGCAGCCTGTCAACCCCTTCCACCTGTCTACCAGAACTTCGGAGGGCATTGCTTGATGAGTGGTGTAATATTCCCCAAGATCAGGGTGATAATTTGATACTCAGCATGCCTAGGCGTTTTAAGGCCTGTATTGCATCGTCCGTATTAACCATCTTACTAATCATGTTATACTGTTTTTTGTAAATAGGTTCTTTTTTAAAATTTGCTCCAGGGAGTAAAAATGGCAATTTTTATTAATTATGTCAAACATATAGCATCTTTTTTGCTCTTTACCTTTTGTTTAATAAATAGACTTTACGAATAAATCAAATTTGGTGTGCTTCTGTCTCTTTCTTTGCCTGAATTTCATTATTCTTAATTTATGGACATGAGTGTATATAGAATATACATTGGAATCGGTATATTTCCACATTTTATATTTTACTTAATTTTGGTATAAAAAGTTAGAAATAAAGGAATAATTTTGAGAATTTAAATTAGTTATTTCACAAATTTGATGAGATATTTACTGTGGAACTTTATGATATGCAAATGTTTTCTCCAAGCAGAAAAGCTGTAATGAAAGAATTTCGAATCCGAGAATCTTGTACCACATATTGTAAACATAGTTTGTTTATATTTCTGATACCCAACATTCTCGCGTGACTCTAAGTGCTCTTTCTCGAGTGGAGGAAAAGCGAAATTTTCTAGGTCATTTTTCTGTTCTCTGTGGGCAATGTGGATAGAGCTTCTATCCACATATAAAAGCTTTCCAAAAACCTAAATAAAACTTTTTTAATTGCACATTTACTTAATTCATTCAGATGAGAGAAAAGTATACTCAAGACATGTCGAAATTTTTTTTCAAAGCTCAGAGATTTTATTTATAGTAATCAAAATACAATTTGTAGATTTTCACTGAGGAAAACTGTTTTTAACTACCCATCAGAGGACATGAAATGCAAAAAATGGTATCGTCCTGCCATCTGTATTGATTTTTATGCGTTTTAGCTTCAATTAATATATGTGGATAGACTAAATATCAATCACCCGCTTGCAGAAAATTTTTTTAATATGTGGCTAGACCTATTAGCCACTGCCCACGAAAGAGTTAAGTAAATCGATGCTGCTGCCATCTGTCTATGGTAAAAACAAGAATTAAAAAAAAATTGATTTTTTCCCGGTGAAATACGCTTACGGCTCCCTTGAAACATCAACAAAGCTCCTTTCAAATTTTTGAAGAAATGTGATCAACGTTGTGGATTTGTATAAGTTTTAAACAAACATTCAGATACATTTTTAAGATGAAAGAGCACCGTCTGGTTGAGAATTGAGTACTTGAATTAAGGGTACAACACGATCTTTTAGGTGTGTGTTCAAACAAGATCTATGCCAAAGTGTTCATTTAAGTAATAGGGTCCAGTGTATTAGTTCCAAAATCTGGTGTTTAGTTCTAATATTATATTACTTTTGAAGCAAGTTTGCACTGCACTATTTTCATAAACAATAAAAATGTGTTCGAAGCATTATAAAATATATATATATATATTTATATATTATATATATATATAATATATTATATTATATATATTATATATATATATATATATATATATATATATATATATATATATTTTAAAGCATAGTTTAAAAAATTGCTATACAAATGTGATTTGAATAGAATGGAAACACATTTTATAAATCAATTTCGAAAGCATTGAATTAAGCTAAATGGCATTAGATTTTATGTATCATATAAATATATTTTTCATTTTTGCATACCCCCCCCCCCTCAGATGATCTCATCTTCATCCACATTCTTTGTTCGTCCATTTCACAATACCATAGTTGTTAAAAATATTCAAAAGATTTCTCTGATCTTCTATAGTCATGTAGGCCTTTTCCTATAATATTAAGCAGATTAGTTATCACATTACTATAGAATTTATTTTCAAATTAAAAGATAAAACTTCTAGGATATTTTTATTTGATTCTTACTCTATTAGTTTTTTCTCTCCCTATATATATATATTTATTTATATATATATATCTTGTTCAAATTTTCAATCGTTAATAAAATACTTTTTATTCATCCACTGAAGTTCAAATACATTTTTTTAAAACTTGAAATGGACGACACTTGCTGTTAATACAGTTTTTCAAATATTAATTCATTAATTAAATTTTATTTTTCAATTTTCAATTTATTTATGCGTTAATTCTGAGGAAGTTAGACCTGTAGAACCAACAGATGGCGCCAGTTAATTTTTCTAACGAATTTTTTTTGGCTTCAAATATATTTTTTTAAACATAGTGGATGACACTTGATGTTGATACAGTCTTTTTTAAACATTAATTCATTAATTAAATTTAATTAACTAAAGTAAAATTATTTTTTGTTGACCTAAGCAGAAATTGATTTAATTTTTTTAAAAAAATGTGTTACTTGTTTTTTAGTGTAATTCATTTTCAACGTAAAAAATCCTGTGAGTTTGATGAAAATATCTGAATTATACAATTTAAAAGTATTTTAAATCGCAAATTTTTATTGCGTTTTAAGTAAATTCACCAATTTAATTTTGAAAGCTATAATTGATATCATTAGAAATTCAAGAAGAGCACAATGTGAGTTATTTTTTTAGAATTATTTGAAATACACACAATTGGTTGACTTAAAATGCTTTAGAAATTAAAACACACATGTAATTAAATTCTGAGTTCATAGGAATTACTTTATAAGCGCACACGTTTCGATGTCTCTCTAGAAATATTAATGTAGGTACCTCCATTTAATATTTATAAGTCTTCAAAATAGTATAAGTTTTACTATAAATCCTTTTAAAGGAATAACAGAAATATTAGAATTTTATTTGGAACAAAAATCCCTCTTCCTTCCTCAGTGGCTCAACAGCCTAGGGTGGGTCTTGGCCTTTTCAAGAAGCCTTTTCCAGGCCAACCTCCTGCCTGCTAGAATTCTTCAATTCTTAGTTCTCAAAACTAGGAGATCTTTTACTAGGCCATCAATCCATCTAAGATTTGACCTGCCCTTTTTTCATGAGCCGATTGGTTGGGTACTGAAGACTTTCTTAGTGTGTGGTGCGGTATTCGTTCATTTTGACAATGTGACCTGCCCATTTAATTCGGTACGAAAATACTTATAGAAATAAAGTTCTATACACGGAATATAATATTATTTATTTTAAAATATGAAATAAC
Organism: Trichonephila clavipes; assembly: GCA_019973935.1. Classification (NCBI taxonomy): domain Eukaryota; kingdom Metazoa; phylum Arthropoda; class Arachnida; order Araneae; family Nephilidae; genus Trichonephila; species Trichonephila clavipes. The sequence continues at coordinate 214,979 of BMAU01005149.1, read as the reverse complement.
AACTCCTTTTCAAAATGATTCATCTTTTTGAAAAAAGATAATCGACGATGAAGAATAATCATTGAAAGTGTTAAATAAAAATTATTCACAAGATTCTATAATAACAACAATGAAGTATAATATTAGTTCTAAAGGTAAACATTTTAGTGAAAATGAATTTATTTTAAAAAGAAAGCCACAAGCCTCATTTTTTTAAAAATCAGTATTTTAGACAAAAACAATTAGTATTGTACTGAAAGGCAGAAAATATTTCTTTTTCCGTCAGAGCAAAAGTCGTAAAAGCGTGAAATACAGAGATAACTACTTAAAACAAATAAGACTTTATTAAATTTGTTAATAATGCTGTAAAAAATTTTACAATGAAAACCTAACTTTAAAAATAATGAACAATTGCTCATTACCATTCAGTGAATTATAGTTAAATCTGTTTATTATAAGAGGAAGTATCAACGGATTGAACTAAATTGTTTTTCTTTGTTTTTTTAACAGATTCCTCCATACATGTTCTGTGAGAACTTTCGTGGCCGCAAGAGTTTGGACGATTTTCCTGAGGCTTTTAGCACTCGAGTTCAAAAGACCACCATTCAACGGGACACCTTAGGAAATCTGGCAACCTCTGAAGTCACCTCTTTCGAAGAGGTAAGATCGCTACCTTATAATTCTTATACCTTGTTTGTGTTGTTCGAAATTTTAATATTGAAGAATTGAGAGCGTTTCTTTAAATTTCAATTCGTTATTTTAAAATAATTAAATTAATAAAAAGTACAAAGTGATTCATAAAGGAGTATACATTCTTTTGATGCTGTAAAAAAGTAACAATCAAAGACACGCACCAACTCAATGAATCGTAAAAAAGATATAATTTTACAGTGGGTGTCTCGCCCCACTGACGCGGGCAATAGCCACAGTGCAATATGTGCGAGATTCCTCTGCATTCTGTGCAGATTCCAGAAAGAAATGTGTTCGCCCCGGTTTTTTTTCACGAGCAAACTCTCACTGAAGCCTCTTTTTGTATATGGTGACTTTTTGTTCGATGCCACAGTTGCAGAATGATATTGACAACTTTATCCTCCAATTGGATGATGAATCACCACACTGGTTGGCCTACGTGCGAGATGACCTCGATGAAAATATCCCCCCCCACTGATAGTTTGGATGATCTGTGGATTTCAACAGGCCATTTAACCAGTGAGCATCTAGAAGTCATGAGTTAAAACCTTGTAATTTCATCCTGTGAAAGTATCTAAAGCAGTGGTCTCCAACCCCAGGTCCGCGTACCGGTACCAGTCCATGGATCTAATACTGCTGGTCCACACAAGAAACGTTAAACTATTTCCATTTTATTTACTGCCGCATATTTTTGGGGGGTTTGGGCTACTTTTTATGAAAATCACTTTATATTCATTTTTGTTGTAGTTATCTTTTATTCTGATGCACCTTTAAATACAATTAAAAAATTATTAAAACAAAACAATCTAAAATGCAAGCAATCAACGTCCTCCGCCTCAGCTGGCCACAGTAAATTTATTCAACGTTGACCGGTCTGAGGCGATAAAAATGTTGAGGAACGCCGATCTAAAGGACACAAGGAGTAAAAGATTTTCCCCTTCCCTTTCTGTTGATTTAGTGCAGCTGAAACAATTTATCAAGCAGATATCGATGAACTTATTTCAGATATCTTAGCATGCATTTGGCCGGAAATGGAATACCGGTTCGTGGAACTAAGGATTCATACATAGAACATCTGTGACTGTCTCTAACAAAACTTAAGATAACTCCATACAAAATTATGTTACAGATAACATGTAACATCTTACACTGTTCTTGATTTATAGTGTATTGAAACTGTACAATTCTTTATGAATCACCCTGTATAAAGTTTTTAGTCAAATATCTATTTATGACTAAAAAAATTGAAAATGATTATTAAAGAACTGTGAAAAGAAACGGAGAACATATTTAAACCTGTGCAAAACGTGTATAAAAATCATCTTCAAAATATTTGTTTGATAATGATCATTTGCAGAAAAATATACAAATGTTAAGGATTCAGACAGTTTCATTTATGTGGGAATCGCAAATAAAATAGAGAGTTACAAAGTTTTAAAGAATAAAAAAAATAACTACTTAACTCTTTTTCAAGTATAGAGTTGTTTCACTCATTATGATAACTAAGCTGAAAGATCTTGGACTCTCTGAGTTTCGGGCTCCTTCATTTTATTTTGATGAAAATGATGCTAACCCATGTATTCAACCGACGTATATCGCGTCGTCTTATTACGACAAAGAGGCCGGATAAAACATTACTGTGGATATTGAGAAGAGATCAGATGACACGTTAGACATTTCGCTACACATGAATTTTAATACAGAAACTCCAAATATACTTACATTTTATCTCACGTCACTGAAAGTGTTACTTACAGCTCATAAGGGGTGTTTAGGGAACAGCATCTGAAGTTTCTCTGTTCACATTCCATGTAACAGGTTTTTCTTCAGGTCAGAAACTTTGTGCATCATTTTAAGCATGTGAATCTTTTTTTGATAGCGTGATTTCTGATTTATTGTTACTCTCTGCATTTCCCATATGTAGACCATGAAATATTCTTACTCGAATGAAAAGACGAATACACAATTAAAACCATTGGATGAATAATTTAGCTTAGCTACTGGCAGGGTCATCCAAGCTGGACAGATCGGAGAGGAGACACCAGAGGTACACCCTGGTCCTCTAAGGTTGGGGAGTGGGCGTGGGGCTGATCACTCCACGCTTGTAAATTCCCCTTTGTCTCGAAATTTAAGGAACAAGAAACCGGGCTGATCTCTCGGAGACGATTTAGGAAACGTGTTAAGGACGCGAGATTTGGCTGTTGGAATGCTTTATCGCTTTACAGCCCTCCAAGCGCTTGTCGAACAATTGATGGTTTTAGCTTTAAGAGTAACTAATTGTAGAACTGTTGCTAAGTGGAGATCGGAATGGAAGAGGGTTCTATTGGGTGCTTGTTTAGTAGCACTCAAATAAATAATCAGCGTATTAAGTTTCGAAAATATTCATAATTAAAACTTTTTCAGCATCTACTGGATCTTTTTATTGTGCGTGTCTATTCGACACCGTCAGCAAAGCAAGTGAAAGTAGTTGTACAAAAATGCTTCGTTTTTACATTATGCTCAGTTCATTATACAGTTAACACTAATCCAGTTAATAATTTATAATAATACAAAAATATAAATTAACAAATAAAGTTTAAAAAATTAATAAATATTGTTTTAAATTATATGGTATATTAATAATATTTTATAATGCTATTTCTAAATTATAATTAATTAATAATTAGGATTTCTGACTAGTACATGTCACATGTTTAGCTGACTTGTGCAGCCATATAGTGAGGGAAAATCTCAACTAAAACTATCCTTTACAGTTCTTTAGAAACCCTGTTTTTTTACAGAAAAAGGAGGATGGATAATTTATTTTTAAGCATTTTAACTTAGGAATGTGGAAGAAATAATCTTTTCTTCTGAAAATGAAGTTACACTATGTTCTTAGTTTCTAAGAAAGCCTGTTGGTGTGGTGTGGTAGTTAGGAGAGGGGGGTGCCAGCTCAGGTGTCGTCCACGTCACTTGACCATGGTTCAAAATTACGTGGACCGTCGCCAAAAGCCCTCGTGTAGCTGAACAGTGCGACGTTAATATTAACTCACTCTAAGAAAGCCTGCTTATTTTATTCAAGTGGTGGTAAACAGTTTTTTTACTATTTCAGCGTACAAATATCTCGTCAAAGTGATCATTTGTTTTTCAACTCTACACAATCTGTTAAACTGTATTTTTTTGTGATATCTCTTTACGTATTGTTCAGTTGTTTGTTTTTCTTCTTTCTCTGACATTACTGTATGGTTGGATTTATGCTTATTATGTGATATTTCACTCATCAAAAGTACATCGTGTATTTCAGAAAATGATGTGATTATCCACTTATGAGTACCTGAACAGAATTTGAATTTAAACTTTTGTTATTTGCATCGTTGGATCAAATTAAAAACTATATATTCAGAATAAAAAACGTATAATTCATCTATGTACTTTCAGAACTGTAAGTACGCTTGTAATGAGGTATATGTAAGAATGTTTCCCCCCTAGATATACTATTACAAAGACAAAAATTTGGCACGACGGGACCATACTCCAGACCCTCAAAATGACTTGGATATCTACTACAAGTTCCTCAGCTACGAACCCGTCAGAAGCGTTTACGATTTCAACACAGGTGAGTGCTCATCTCTCTTCTTTGCATTCTTCCTGCTGATAATCCTCTTGGAGACTAATGGGTCTTTAAATATTGAAAACTCTCCTCCGAAGAAGACGCAATTTATTCAAAGACTAACTCTCAAGTTCGAGGAGAGAGGCTGTGGGGCGCCCCCTCCTAGGCGTGAAAACTCTAAGAGGGGAATGCGAGCCTATCGAAAAGTCGAAAACAAAAGATTATTTAAGAAAATTATCAATGCATGGAAGGTAAACGAGCAAAATACATTCTGACATAATAAAAAATAAAGTACACATTTGCATTGATATAATACACTTATGAATGTATGAGTGCTCCAGATTGTGTTTTATAATTAATTTAACAACACTAATTTAAGACCAGGTTTTATAATTACCAGTGACGCCAAGGACTTGTAGTATAAAAAATTATAACCGAAAAAGGATATTTATCTGGATAATTTGTACGGTTTACAATTAATCCATTAACTGCCTATTAATAGTTACGTGATTAGTTCCCGAATGCCACAGCTTTCCACTTGGGTGAGCGTATGTGAAACATTGAGGGGAGGAAGAAAAGTTATAAATCCTCTGAACACTGTCAAGGTTCTTTTATTGCATTCCAAAGCCTTCGGAATAGTTTTATGGATAGCAGTGCACAAAAATCATCTTTCCTTGGAAAGACGTATATACACGTCCAGAACAATTATTACTTGGGTTAAACGAGACGTATATATACGTCGGTGGCACTTAAGAAGTCAAAGTCGTACTGTAGCTTTAGCGTCAATGTATAGTATTCAATGCATTGTTATTGTACCGAGGAAGGGGAGCACGACGAAAATTATGATTGAATATTGGATCGCAATTAGGGAAAATTTGAGAAGCACTGATCTAACAGGATAGCAAGTAGTGATTAACGTAAAGCTAGGCGAGGGCACTTTGTAGATTATTTGATTAATATTAATATTGACGATTTGGTCAATTATTTGTTAAATTGGATTCGGGTTGGTTTGAATTAGATTAACTTGGAAATTATCTTCAAATATTAGAAGGTGCTAATATTAAACGTACTAAGAGTAAGTGATCCGATTTATAATTATATCTCCAATTATCTCGTCTACCTCGCTATTGCTTCCATTTTTAACTATTGGTGCATTTCTTAACTTGGGTTGTTGCTATCGGTTACGTTGTTGAGAGTTGTTGATAAATCGAGTTAGTTTTGTCTATGGCCAATCTTCCTCATACACCGCCCATCCCTTACAAATGTTTGAGAATATTTGAGACGTTTTGAAGGTAATTTAAACTATAGTAAATGTAAAAATTACAATACTTTTAAAAATAATTATTATAATAAAAATATTAATTATCATTAAAGTATAGTATTGTCATCCAAAACAATCGTGTATGTAAAATTTCAGTTCAACTGAATGCTTTAAAACGTCAGAAAAAATCTTTTAAAGTTTTGACCAAAGTCGCTAAAAATGAAACCAACGTGGCTGTATCTGTAATTCTTTAAATAATTAGTTCCGGTGAATTAATTTTAATTAATTATAATTAAATTATCGTATTGTCACCCAAAGCAATAGTGTATAGGAAACTGCAGCTCAAATGAGCGCTTTAAAATGTGAGAAAAAAAACCCCTTTTCATGTTTTGTCACAAGTCTCCCAAAATAATGCTAGTTTAGCGACGTATTTAAAAAGTTGCCAAAAATGTTTTGTGAATGTGTTACTTTTGTTCTCGTGATATAGATAATCCTATTGTTGTTTCCTGATGCCACCTGTCTGACGTAGTCAGATCGAGGCCCACGAAATTCATCGTGGCATGGACAAGAGGTACGCCTGTCGTTGGCTTTGAGCACCATACAGGTGACAGTACGATTTAGCTCGGCGAAATTCCCCGAAGGGACGCTAGATGGCGACACGACCTCTATCTCCACCTCCACAATTTCTGCATGTAAACTGAAGGGGAAGGAAATATTCTCCAGTCTCTGCGCTTGTGATTAAGCCCACAAGACTACGGACCCACTGATTCAACGAGCACGTACTCCGTGTGTACTCGGAGGGTGTTTGGTGGCATCGGGCATCGAACCCAGGTCTTCCGGTCTGGAGTCCGATGCTCTAACCACTAGGCTACCCACGGCCCATTAGATAATCCTTTACCAGAAGAGCCTTAATACCAATATAACGTTGTCTCTCAGACGGCACTTGGCTTCTCCTCTTTTCATTTTTGACGACTTTAGGCGAACAAAATCGCCTGATGGCTTTTTAAAAAGTGAGCAATTGATGCGTCTCTCACGCCCTGAGGTGAAACAGCTGTAATGTCGTCTCTTAGACGGTTGTTTTTTTACCTCTTTTCTTTTCTCACGCCTTGAGGCGAACAGAATTACCAGATGGCTTTTTCTTTATAGTGAACTGATGGGACACACCAGTTTCAACGATTGTCCATTTTTCAGTTTCTTTTAACATGTAACTATGCTACACATTATGGAAGGGAGTGTTGGATTTTGTAAGGAAGAAATGTTAAGAATTGTATTCTCAGTGTCGAATTGACAGGTCGATTTATATACCCTTTATATGGTTTACGATGTATGGCGACACGAGGATCACGTTACAAAAGGCTTTTGTCCCGTAAGAACCATTGGTGGTTGGAACCAAGACTGAGGACGCCGGGTGTAGGTTCGTGTTAGTACCAATCAGAAGTTGTTGGAGGCGTGAGAGAGGTCCACCCAGGGGTTTAAAGAGGCATATTGGAATATGAAGAGTAAATCTGGGCATACACATAGATAGCTACTTAACTTACCAGAAACACATCGACTATCTTGCAGACAAGTTCTGGGGTAGAACTCATTTGGCCCTCTCTCTTATTGGGAGTAGGTCACCTCTATATCTGGAAAATAAAGTTATACTTTACAAGCAAATTTTGCGCCCAGTAATCACCTATGATGCTCCCATCTGGAGGGGGGGGGGCTGCAGCCACCACTCGCATAAAGAGAATTCAAATTATTCAAAGCAAACTTCGCATCATAATTAACGCACCTTGGTACGTTATAAACGATGTGATTCACAACGGTCTACACATGGAGCCGATTTCTAATTAAATCACTAAGATATCTAAAAATGTTTTTAAATCTATTGAAACACATGCCAGTCCAATTATTAGAGCACAAATACTGTTTACTTATCCGCACCCTAAAATTAACTATGCATACTCATCGAAAAAGTGGAGAAATCCTCTCAGCCCCCCCTCATAGCACAAAACACCCTTTAAACACGCAAACAACACATTCAGCTTTTGCGTCGCATCTTAGACTGGATCAGCAGGGGTGATCTGTCACCCCTGCTGATTGATTGCCTCGGTAATTCCGCTCTCCTTCCATCCGCTTCTTCTCTTCGAACCCGTCGGCGTTCTGCTTCATTGGACCCCCTACTTGGGGTTACGTCATTCCTCCCTGCTTGTGCGGGAGGGTCGTGATTTGTTTATTTTTCTATTCATGGTCTACCTTTCCACCCATCATACCACGTAAAAGCGCCTGAGGCACTTTCGCCCTCGTTTTACCTAATTTTAATTTAGGTAATGTGTAAAACCTGCGATTGGAGAAAAAATGCTGCGAGGCGATCAACTAGAAATTTAACTTTACTATTTGAGGGGAATGGGGACATCATAATATACAGTGGCAGGCTCTTGAAAACGAGTCCAACAGTCGACGATACCCAGTATATGAATACTAGATATGCGAAAGATATATCTTATAGATACAATAGAACGTGTGTAAATTCTGAGTTAACCATTTGTAAGTAAAAAGTAATATTTACTATAGTTATCCCTCTCGCCTCCCAGGAATCAAGTAAACTTGGGATCATGATGTTACACCACCTTTACGACCAATATATTAGTTTTATCACAATAAGAAATAGTTATAATATTTAGGGGAGGAATGTGCTTAACAGATAAATGTGTCATTTTAATAATTCAAAACGTTGTTCCATGTTTTGAAGAGACAGTAAAAAAGTTGAATGCCCATGGTATGGGCGGAGCCAAATCTCTTATCGTGGTGCTCGGTCTATTCTCATTTAATGATGTAAATACTAGTTTTAAAAATGCCAGTTGATGATATAGGGATTTATAGGTGTGATGTACGTCACCAACATACCAACGGGCAAATGCTACTACCGATCCATCATACCTGGAGACTACTTCGACGCATCCAAGCAACATATGTACATCAAGATGGCCGACCCTAATGAAGTTTTCCGGATGGAGCATGAGGAAATGGAGTATAAAGGAAGTGTAAGTTCACTTCCTAATTAATATATTTTAAAATCGTTTGCCAAGATAAATTATTTGGTTCTTACGTACTATTGCGACAATGCCAAAGTTTAAGATAAGTCTCCAAGTTGGCAATCCTGATTTCGCATGTGTCGTACGCGCTGAATTGGCAACCCTGTGCTTCGTTTCATTCAATGTCGCCAATGCGGTTGCGAAAATACGTAAGTACCAATTATTCTTCCATCAGCTGTCGAAATTCTTTTATGTAATATCCTTAAAATTAAATATACGATATCCATTCATAAGATCTATTTACTTATACACTTAAAAATGGTTTATCGTCCTGTTTGACGGATATGACTTCAAGAGCAAAATTATTAGTTAAAAACATTATAACATTCTTTGCCATTTTTTGCTGACAATTATTGATGTAATAAGACGAATATATACCCAAATTAACACTTATATTAAGTCTGTCAAGATAGTAATTGCTTTCAAATTAATTTAATCTTTTTTTGTTGTTGAAGAAAATACGTACCGACCAATATAATTTTTCTTTAAATTCTAATCGAAGCGAGGAAAATAAATGTATCTCTCGTTTAAAGTTTTTTCGTGTCGAATAAAAAGCTCTGAGTTGGCGAAAAAGAGTTCTGAACAGCGTTTTAAAAGAAATGAGCAATTGCTTGTGAAGTATAATAATTTTCATGTCTTGGTAGAATAAAATATTACAGATGACTCCTTTTCCTCTAGGTTTAAGTAAGAAAAAATTAATTTGAATTCAAAAATATTTGTAGCGCATTGAAGTGTGAATATAAATTGCTGTGAAGTTTTACCTCGAAACCATAAGTTGCACAACGTTCAAGTGCACAATGTGAAATTCTACGTAAGACGCACAACTTTATTTGTAGTTAAAAAGAAAAGAAAAATAACTTCGAAATTAGATAGAATTAAGTTATGCATAAATCGTAGAAATTTTTGCGGCGACTTTATTTCTTGAGGTTAAAAGTAACAATGATAAAAGCAAAAAGATTCCGAAAGCAAATTCCTTTTCAACACAACTGTCTAAAGCACTTATTGAAAATAATGTAGAACCGCAGATTAGCAGCCAGAATTTGCCGCAACACAGCACTTTCCCTTAATGTTTACATCTGGAGTAGATCAAACTTATCTTTTAACTTTTGAACATGATTATTTATCCGATTCTTGATTCTCTTTCTTTGCAGGACTTTGCCAGAGACATTGAATGCGACGTATGGTCTGGAAAGCATTTTGACGAGATTTACAATGCAACCTTCATCACAGAGACTTATGTATCCACGGTAAGAAGACCAAAATAATCCAATAAGAATTTTTGAAGGATTAAAGTACTGATTTATTGATAGGGTAAACTTGGTAAATATGGGCACTAAAATACTTAAGGTATCCGACTACGTTCGGAACCGTGATTTTAAAACAGTGCATAAATGGATAATTTTCATGATATTTAGTGTCACTTAGATTAGAATCATGTATGAAACTGTTTTAAGGATATTATGACAAGAAAAATAACTTAAATACAATATTTTAGCAAAAAATTAACTTAGAAAAATCTCTTTCCAAAATGTTCTCCTTTTATAAAATATGCTTCTAAAATAATAATATTTCGCTTATATAAAGTAAAGACTTTTCCAGAGTCTGAACTAGGATTTTTGAAAAATTCACATTATATATTTTCAGAGTTACCACCCATTGAAATAATTATCGGCGTTTTTTTTCTTAAATTTGCTCCCCTCTGTTGTCGTAAAATTTGGATAAACTCACTTATAATTTGTATAGTTCAAAAATTCTAGTTGAGCCTCTGTAGAGAGGTCTGAGCTATATACAGGCAAAATATTATTACAATAGAAGCATTTTTCACAAAAGGAGAATATTTTGAAAATGGATCATTCTATGTTCATTTTTTTGTCAAAATATTGTACTTAAATAATTTTTTATTGTAATAACATTCTTAAAACAATTTTATATACATTTTCTAATCTAAGTGACACTAAATATCATACATATTATCCATTTATGCGCTTTTCAAAATCACGGTTCCGAACGTAGTCGGATACCTTAAAGAAAATGCGCTACACTAAAACACTTCCATTTTTCCGAAATCAATACATTTCAAACTTTAGAGTACGGTCTTTCTAATGGTATATTAACAATCCCCTAACTTTCGTAACTGTGTGTATAAAGAGGCTGCAAAACAAATTCTATTACTGCCTATATTTGTCTACTTTAAGTAACATGTGCACAATTGCCGGAAATATAGGCAGGTTGTATCATTAAAAAAAAGATAAGAAGAGAGGCCGCCATTTCCACATTTACTTTTTCCAAAAAGAAGAGCATTGTTATACAAATTACATCATCCACGTGATTGTCAAATGATAAAAAGTAAATTTAAAACTTTGTTATTGAACAAATTGTATCACAAAAAATGTCCAAGATTTTATATATAAATAAAAAATTATTGAAAAGATAAATATATAGAGAGTGTGGGCTAACACTAGGAATTGAATAACAGAACAAAAATTCGAAGTATCAGGTAGTTGTAAATGAACTAGAAATGGCTTGTTCGAACCGCACAACCCAACCAAATCACACAGTCACCATGATGCTTGAGCATTGCTAATGCAGTAGTACGAATGCGCCAACTTAAAATCATTGTGAGTAATATGTGGGCATTTGCTTAAATGGGCCCGTACTTGCACTCTTGCCGAGCCCATGTTTGTCAACCATTAAAATATCATAAAAAAATAGAAGGAGAGTATGATTATTTATGGGTTATTAAAATAAAGGGACCAAAGTCTAGGGATTATTTGGGGATCGTTCAAGAGTTAAACCTGTAATACTTGTAAATTTTAACACATGTAACGAAAATACACAAATATTATAACAATGTATATTTTACCTTTTACTCCCTTTGTCAACGTTTTTCAATTCCTACTATTAGCTCACACTCTCTATATATTTATTGATTTATTTATCTTGGTGGAATTTTCAATCGTTAATAAAATACATTTTAAAGCGCTCCATTGAGCTGAGATTTTATGAACAGGATTATTTTGGATGACAACACAATAATTTAACTATAATTAATAAAAATTAATTGATTAAAACTAATTATTTATAAATTACAAATACAGCCACGTTGGAATCGTTTTTGGCAACTTGTGTCAAAACTTGAAAAGGTTTTTTTCTCACGTTTTAAAGTATTCAGTTGAACTGAATATTTATATATACACGATTGTTTTGGATGATAATACGATACTTTAATGATAATGAATAAAAATGAATTAGCACTTAATGTTGTGATTCTGTCCTATGTATATACATATTTATATTGTAACTATTTAATAAAAAGTAGCTAAAATAAAATTTTTCTTTGTTTATCTAGGTAGGAATTGACTTAAAATTTTTTTTATGTTACTTGTTATACTTAGGTTACTTTTGAATTATATTATTGTTGTAAGAAGCACTATTTGGAAAACAAAAGACGAAAATGAGTTCACAAGCAGATAAAATGAACATTTCCGATAAGTTATAAAATATCTGGATGAATTAAAAAACGAACATAAAAAGTATGAATATGGCTTTAATCCTTTGAAAAATTTTAAATATACTCTATGCATAAGAGTGATACCTCCAAATTTTAATAAACTTAGATAAGTGGTTTAACTAATGGGTAAAATTATTCACAAGTTTAGAAATGGAAGGAAATGATTTATAATATACGAGAAACATTTTAAAATAAGGTCTGTTCGTCAATAAAAATAAATGCATGAAGGATAGGATGAAGAGTGTATCGTATTTCTTTCCTCGGATCTTGAGCTATTTTTTGCATTGTTATTTTGTTTAGACACTTACACAGCTTTTCTCAAGTCTTTCTATGCTCAGGCTCTATCTACTAAACTGGTGATCGGGATAGCCTAGTGGTCAAGATCACGGACTAGTGGCTCGCATGACATGAGTTCGAGCCTAGTGCCGCTGAAGACCCACCGTGTAGAATATAAAACTGCTGCACGTTAAAACTGTTAAGGCTTAAGTGTCCTCCCTTTCGTGAGGTGCGAAAGTTAAGAAGGGGGGTTTTGTCCTCATCGGTCATAGTTCAAAATTACACGATGGCTGTCCGCATCGTAAGTGTACTTTGCCGTCAAGAACGTATCAAACCGTATTTGATAGTTGGTTTCATTATCTTAAAGGTTATAGTCCACTTTTCCACTGTATATATTGCTGCTATGACTTGACGTTTCGGTTGATTGTGCTCGAAGCATACCGGGAGAGGATGCACATGAGTGTTCCTACAGGCGCATGATACTCCCATAGATATAGCTACAGCCAATTGTATATAAACAAAAATAGTCCTTGCATATTATAATTTATAAATCTGCACAATCCGTTTATGTAAATCATATAATTACTTTGCTTATACACTGAAGTGCCGCTGAATTAGGGATAGCAAGGGTTTTGCAAATTGTGTAGCGCTGTGCATCATTTATGCGCAAGTGAAGGCGCTGTGTTAACTGCATATATCAGCGGTCGCCAAACTTTTTGACCTAACGGACCAGTAAATTCTTAATTTAAATCTCGCTGACCACTAGTAGGATTTTTTAAGTGTTAAAAATATTTATAAAATAAACCTGTGATCTTAGAACACAATAAATGCATCTTAAAACATAACTTAACGTGATAAGTGAGTATATTCCACACTTTTCTGGGGACCAGCGAAATTTTCTGTTGGACCTCTAGTGGTCCACGGACCACCACTTTGGAAACCTCTGGCATATATAGAGCGTACTGTGGTTGTTCTGAATTAGTTGCTGGACTTGCCATTATAGGTAAATTGCCTGATTTAGACGCCTTCGATTGCGGACAAATCATAAGTGCTTGCTCGATGCATGGGCCATTTAATTTCCAAAATCGTCAGACAGCTAGAATTTTCAAGATCGTCAGTGTCAAGAGTTATACCAAGAATACATGGATGGTGGAAGTAAAACTAGCAATCGAGCAAACTACAAATGACAAATAGCCTTGACAGTGCGGGGTGAGAGACGGCTCAGGCGTATTGTACGTAGCCAGCAAAGCCAAACATTAGCTCAAATTACCACCCAGTTGAATGACGGTGTCATGCGTACAGTCAGTAAACAGACTGTGCAATGCTCGCTTAACCATATGGGCTTCGGGACCCGTCGATCTACGAGAGTACCATTGCCCAATGCTCACCATCAGGCTGCACGTCTTGCCTGGGCAAGAGAATACAGAGACTGGCGTGTGGAGGATTGGAAACGAGTAGCATGGAGTGATGAGTCTCGATCCCGACTACTTAACGCCAATGGGAGCTGGGAATATGACGTCAGGTTCATGAAGCCATGGATCTTGCATGCCAGTTTGGAATTGTATAAGGGCATGGTGGCTCAATCATGGTCTAGGATGTTTTTTCGTGGCACTGTTAGGGATCTTTGGTGCGTGTACCAACCTTTCTCAATGCAATTCGGTGCGTAGAGTTGCTGGATGATCACCTCCATCCGTTTATGCTATCCTGTTCTCCGTACGGTAATAATTTCCCAGAAAGACAACTGTACCTCTCACAAGTCCCGGTTGGCTACTGGCTGGTTGGAGGAGTATTTCTCTGATTTTCTGTCATAAATTGGCTACGTAGAAGCAAAGACTTAAATCTTACTGAGCATCTTTAATTTGTTTTGGAAAAAGGCGTGAAAGGCCATCACACAGCACCGACGACCCTGACTTAATTATGGTCAACTTTAGCTAATATTTGGCAAGTCATTCTCGTAGAACGTTTCCAGAAACTTGTTGAATTTATACCTCGTCATGTGACAGTCGTTATCATAGCCAGAGGTTACTGATAGGTATCCCTACTTCAGTGCCACTTCAGTGTATTCATAGATGATTAAAAATTTGCTTCTAGTTTTGAATTAGTGCATTTTAAATGAGGTCCTATAATACTATTGTAAGTTACACCTACGAATACAACAAAAAATTTATAAATAAAAATTATTCTAAAATTTTGTTTCTTCTTTCAGAACGGCTGGCATGAGGAGCCAGATGAGTTGTTGGAATATGGTGTTCCTGTAAAGCACAGTATCCTCACACAAGAATTGGTAAGTGATTCATTTGTTGATCGGGCAGTCTTTTGACTTGGCTTATACAGTCAGACTCCGAATTACCAAAATCCTTTTTAACGAATTTCACGATTTAACGAATTTTTCCTTTCTCCCGAATAAAAGGAAGCCAAAAAAGCCTAATTAACGAATAATAAACCTTGAATTAACGAATTATATCAACCACCGAAACATTTTTTATTAATTTGGATTAGAAAAAAAATTAGATTTCTTTTCAAATGGCATCCTTTTTGTCCGGAACAGTAAAAGCCTTTACTTGTAAGTGGCAAATTTCGACGGATAAGGAAGCAGCCCATTATTAGACTTTGCAGGTGCAGATGAGACATGAGTGAAACTTATCGCGTGGATTTTAAAACGGATAGGAAATTGTATTCGTATTTTCTCGCCTTCTTGAGAGAGCAAAGGTTTATTATACTTATGGTTATGCAGAACATTTAGTTTCTGAAAATTTGTGAACGGATAATGATTCTAATGCAGAAATTGATAATGAAACTCGTATCAAAACTTACATTTTCTGATGATTTACATTACTTGGAAGCTGTGCAAACATACCTCCTGCAGCAGAATGCAAATAACGTAGCATTTTCTTCTCTGCATGAAGTCGAAAAAAGAACTACTTCGAGTGTGGAATCAAAAAAACTATCAGACATCTATTAGTCAGTACAGTAGAACGCCGTTTATTCGAATGTTTATTATCCGGAGCGTCAAATATCCGGATCAGTTCTTTTTGTTACTGTATATGAATACGTTTTCAAACAGTGGGGGAATCACTCGAAAGACAGAGACTGAAAATGTATGGAATAAGCTGTGGACTGATTTAGAAGGCGAAAAAGACTTCAATGATGAGTGGTACGAACAGTTATGGAGTGGTACGAACAACAATCAAAGTGCTGTCTTACTCGACTAATGCTGCTCAAGAGAATCAGAG
Organism: Trichonephila clavipes; assembly: GCA_019973935.1. NCBI lineage: Eukaryota > Metazoa > Arthropoda > Arachnida > Araneae > Nephilidae > Trichonephila > Trichonephila clavipes. The sequence continues at coordinate 199,363 of BMAU01005149.1, read as the reverse complement.
ACCTTGCAGTGAAAAATGAAAATGTACAACGGTACAGTGAAAATTAAGTGATTATTTTCCACAATAAAGGTAAAATTGCGACATTTTGCATCTATTTTGCTTTTTCTTCAAGAACGTTTCCCTCACACATGTGATGATTTTCAATATTCGTATAGTGTCCGGGGTTTCATATACTGCATGGATCGCATTTGGTTTTCGGTTATCCGAACAATCGCGTATCCAAACGGTATCCAGTTCCAATTGATTCGGATAAACGACGTTCTACTGTAGTTTAAAATTGTGCTTAGTAATTCGCTGATAGTATTTTTTACTGCTGCATAAGAAGTGTGTAATTTCTATCTAAGGATATTTTTTGTATAGTTGCTTATTACAGAGTTTCCAAAAGGTAAGTGTAAAAAATTTGTATTTTTTTTGGACCCCGATAATACAAATAACCCCGAATTAACGAATAAAATATTCATTCTCATTGGATGTGTCAAATCGGGATCCTACTATACTTTTAAATACCGTATTTCTTACATTTCTCTTGCAGTCAAATGAGCTGGTGGAAAATCTAACAACGTACCACTTCCTCAAATTCAAGAAAACACCCCCTCGTCTCATTAGCTTTGACATCAGCAATTGTATCGAGACCATTGACCACAAGGCCTTAGCCATCTTGCTGACCCGTAAGTATGGACTGAATTGAAGAAGCTGAAGTTATGGGCAGACCTTTATGGTTATTCGAACTAAAAAGTAAAAAAAAATTCTTAATATAAGAATAAAATGATAAACGAGAAAATTAATGTCATTGGGGGTAAAAGCGTGGGGTGCTCGATATCAATTGTTATAATTTCTTACTAGTTCTATTCCGAAATGCTGAGCTAGTGTAAAAATGTAGTACAAAGCACCCCACACTTTTATCACAATGACTTTAATTTTCTCGTTTATCATTTTATTCTTATATTAAAAACTATTTTTTTTTTACTTTTTTAGTTCGATTAACCATAAAAGTGTGTTTTTCACTGCAACTTAATCTTTTAGTCACCAAATCTGGTAATGGTACACATGAAATTAGTTTGCAAATCTGGAAATGGTATAATGAATTAGCCAAATCTGGAAATCGTTATTCCTGATGATTCTGAGGAGGTTTATGGAACAAAATTACTGTGTTCTCATCGGTCATTGACAAGTGTGGAAAATTTTGAATTAATCTGACCTTTAAAAGTGGGCTAAAATCGAGTTCAAAGTTTCCGTTACAAAAAAGTGAAGCTTATAAACGTGTGTTAAAAAAGGGGTACATTATAAAAATTCAACAAACTGAATTTATGTATTACTTTTTCTTTATTTTTTGGAAAAAAAGAGATTATTCCCCTATAAGAAGAGATCGACAAGTGCATTGCAACTCATCTTTACAAAATTAATTTACTAAAATAAAAAAAATGGCTTTTAATTGGTAGTAAATAGCAGCCTGTTAAACATAACGAATATGCATGTGAGTGCTGAAGTTAAAGAACGGATGCATTGTTGTGGATTTTCTAGATACTATTGAAACAATTGAAGTTACGAAAATATTTACTATTCAAATCCGGCGTATAACGCGCACTTTTAACACAGAAAATAAGATCGAAATTTACAGTTGTGCGTTTTACGCCGTGTATGAAAGTGATAACTTTAAAAATTAAAAAATAGATGAACGTAAAAAAAATTATATGTATCTAAATGCTGTTTATTTAAAAGAAAGGACATACCTTATGAATTTAAAGGGTTTTATTTCAAGAAGTATACTATTTGTTTCAAAATCCTGGTATAATACCTCGACTGCAAAACATAGGAGCATTGCATATGTGCATTTCAGACTCCTTCGTAAAAACGGGTGCGTGTTATACGGTGAATAGACATAAATATTAAAAAAGACAGCTTGAAAGTACAGGTGAGCGTTATACCTGTACGTCCATCTAAGTAAAAGTCCATCTGAGTGTGCTGGTTGATTCAAAAATAGTGTGACCAATTTCAGAGTATCAGAAATTTTCATTGAATTAAGTTGTATTCATGAAATTTTCAATGCAGTTTCCCTTAGCATAGTACACAACTCAAACGCTTACACCTAGTCAAAAGAGCTTTCTCGGCCATTTTTGCGCGTATTTTCCTCTTTAATTTCTTTTTCTTAACTATTGAAGTGTTCTTACTTTACGTCTATTTAATTGTGTTTTTAAATGTTCCGATAAAACACAACCGTCAGGAACACAATCAGAGGATGGTGGTAGTCATCTTAGGAGGGAGAAAATTTATGTCTTTTCTATCTTTCAGCCATTGTATGGTTGGTTTTGAAGTATGATTGGCGCAGAAATTTGATGAAAAACAAAGTTTTCTTGAAGGTAAAGGCTTTTACTGTATTTGATCATGTGCTTCAAAATTTGATTCTGATAGTATTTAGCATCAAATTTAGCTTTTGGTTATACAAAAAAAGTTTTGTTGAGTTTTGGGAGGACATTACCATTCATATCATAACATCTGACGACCAACAGCCAACTTGCCTTTAGCCGTACAACTACGCTTTACAACGCTTTCCATGTAAAGTATATTGTATCTTTTTTTCGTTTTGCCAGTTGCAAATGACAGGACTTCATTCGAGGTTACCTATGTTTTGCATGTACCTTTGCGTAACATTAAATACAGAGGCCAAGAATTTTTCTTCTTTTTCTATGTAATTGCAGACATTTGATGACAAACTGGCTTATTCACTTTTTTATAGCTATTTTTTTTACCTCATGACAAATTGTTGATTGCTATACCTGTAGTTTGTCTCCTAAAGTCCTTTGAGGCAGAGAATTTCCTACAGTGATAAATGTGTTTTCAGTTTATTTTTTTCTTTTCTCCGAAGACTTCCTTTCGTCCACATTTTCCCCCTGGTGTTTTTGATTGACAGCCAAATTTTATTTCTTTTCTAAGTTTAGATAGTACTTTATTCGAAAATATCTTTTCTGATTTTTAAATGCTTTATTTATGACAGAATTTGAGTAACCATTCCTCAAAATCTGTAAAATTTCATTTCGATTTTGAAGTTCTGATTTCGGAGCCTCCCTTTCGGGTTTACTCTCACTAATAAAAATAGTTAGATTAGTAATTTAAGCGTTTCAATTTTAAAATAGAATTGGCAGTAAAGAGATTAAAATTTACCTTACATATTTATACGCTTTTAAAAAATTGGTCACACTAGTTATATATATGAATCAACCTGTAATGTATGTGCTTATATGCACACACCCACTCACAAAATCCCCAACCATTTGAAAAAGAGATGAAAACATAAAATTTTCTTGCAAGATTCAGAGAAATTCTTTAAAGAATGTGAAACATTCCTCATAGTATGCAGAGTGTACTTATAAAAAGCAAACATTTAGGATTTTTTGTGTTCCGCGATTATAAAACAAAAAATAGTATGAAAACATTAAAATTGAAAAGTAAAGTAAAATTCTTCGCATTCTATTAAGTTTTACGCTTAGTTTTATGCAGTAAATAAATTATAGTTTTCAAAAAAACTAAAAACACGCTTTTATAGTGTGATTCGAACTAAAATGTAAAAAAGTAATTCTTAATGTAAGAATAAAATGATTTAAGAGAAAAGTAATGTCATTGGGGTAAAAGCGTGGGAAGCTTTAGATTAATTGTTATAATTTCTTACTAGTTCTAATCCGAAATGCTGAGTTAATGTAAAAATTTAGTACAAAGCACCTCACGCTTTTAGCACAATGACATTAATTTTCTCTTAAATCATTTTATTTGAATATTAAGAATTATATTTTTTTACTTTTTAGTTCGATGGACCATAAAAGCGTGTTTTTTTTAAACTATGATTTATTTTTCATTTTTTAGTTCGATCTACAGTAAAAGCACGTATCTTTAGTTTTTTAACTATCATTTAGTCACACGCTTGTTTTTTTTTTTAATTTTTGGCTCGCGACCGAAAATGTTTGCCCATCCCTGAGTTAGAACAAATTATTTTTTCCACATGTTTACGAGTCTTTTTTTTCTTTCTTTCCATTTTCAGAAAGACTGAGCAATTTCTTATATTATGATAAGAATTTCGCTTTTAGGGTTACTCTTAATATTTTAGTGGCCAAATCAGGAAATGGGATCTAGAATTAGTCGCCAAATTTTTAGATGCTATATAAAATGAGTCGCTAAATCTGGCAATGGTACGTGGAATTAGTCTCCAAATCTGGAAATGGTATAATGAATTAGTCGCCAAATCTGGATTACCCTGTCTCCTGATTATCCTGTTCAGGACAATGGAACAAAATTATAAAGTTATTGAATTGTCATCTGTCCGTGACAAGTGTGCAAAATGTCGAATTAATTTGACATTTTAAAGTGGGTAAAAATCGAGTTCAAAGATTCCGTTTCAAACAAGTGAAACTTATAAAAGCGTGTTAAAAATGTGCTTTTTTTAAAAAACATTTTTGGAAAAAAAGTCACCACTTAAGGGGTTAAAGTGAGTGAGATGTAGACCATCGGTCTCCTCACACAGGGCCCTGCCCCATTAGTCCTTGGTAAACAATATATCTCGCATCAGAAGTACCATAAAAAGTGGAGAGTTAATTTGTGAATTGAGTAACTATCATCCCCTTATTGCACGTTATAGTTAAAACCAATTAGTAGTCATCTTGGCTTATGATGGCTGCTGGATGTTCTGTGATTGATCTTGTGGTTATTGTTCCTGTATCCTGGAACTAGTTTTTTAGTGGAAACCACATTTTGGGACACATTGGGCCATCAGCTTGAAATGCCTTGCCTCCAAACTCCCAAAGTCCCTTACTTAGACGTTGTCTTTATTTTCAAAAATTTCTGTAAAAATTGTAAACTTTCAGAAACGTTTGAAAAACTAAAATCATACAGCGCAGTGTTCGACGAATCTGTTTTCATTTTTTAAAATTTTTTTCATAAAGTAGAAAGAGAGAGAGAAATCTAATTTGAATGAGTAATAAAGAAATGCATCTTTACTTTGTTATGTTTTTCTTTTGTTAAAAGAAGTTGATTAGAGAGTTTTTAAAAAATACGCAAAAATGTGGTTGATTTTAACTTCTCCACAATATATGAATTTTAGTTAGGAAGTAGATGAAATTGGTTAACTGTTGTATGAAGGGCCGTGGGTAGCCTAGTGGTTAGAGCATCGGACTCCAGACCGGAGGGCCTGGGTTTGATACCAGATGCCACCAAATACCTTTTGCATACACACGGAGTACGTGCCCGTTAAATCAATGGGTCCGAAAGTCTTTTGGGTGGTCGTAGCAGAAACTATGGGTGCCGGGTGCTGGAGAATATTTCTCTCCCCTCCAGTTCCATGCCTAAATTGTGGAGGTGGAGATAGATGGTGTCTCTATCTATCGTGTAGAAGTCCAACCTGTCAATTTCATTCCTTCCCTTCGCGAAGGACACGACAACAACAACTGTTGCATGTACATCGCTATAAGCCAAACGGCGCAGCAAGCACTTTGTATATATTATAGTTATTGAAAGCTTTAGAAAAGGAGGAATTGTATGAGAGAGTTTCTATTTTTCCTGTTTCCCTCTGTGAATACTGGAATATTTTAAAAGTTTTTATAATCTTTGGGCATTTGAAAATTTTCTAACACTATTTCTGGAGTTTACATGTGTAAGCTTCAGATTCATTGGTCACGAATGTTCTCTGCTCACTGCATTGAATATGTTCACGATTCACGATCCACGGTCTAGTAGTCGCTCCTAGTTGTTCAAGCATCCAGTGACAATTTTGTGTTACTTGTGTTTTTATTGTAAAAATATAATCTATCATATTTCAAAAGAGGGATACAATGTCGAAAATAAATGTTTAGAAAATAAAACATATAATTTTATTGCAGAATTGCCCCATCTATTGCATTGTATGGACCGCAATACTTTAAATACATTAGAAGTAGCCCGTATCCTAGAAAAGTCCGCCCACCCCGGCACTATTTCATACTTTTTTTAATCATTTGTAGTGTCTACCAGTGAAAGGAGCACCATTTTCAAATACAGAATGCAATTCCTGGAAAGTGCTCAATATTATCTTACAGAAATCACTGAGGTTTTCACCCCACTTCGAATTCAAAGACTCAGGGTAAGTATTTTCTTTTTTTAGCTCTACCTGTTAAATTAAAAGAAAATGGCGTATGTATAAAGTATAAAAACAGAAAGAAAAAGAACACTATGCTATTAATGGATAAGCATGTTATATGCTTTCAGACTTATTTTAGGCAGTTAAATATATTTTTTAAAAATCTTACCATATATTCTTAGCCTTCTTTGAGACATTAAGCCTTTGTAGGAAATTTTTTTTTTCTCACGTGTGGTAGTATCTTCAGAGCAAAACTTTTTATACATAGAGTATTCAGGATTTCTAGAGCGAACTCACATATTTGTTGGGGAAAACTCCGAACAATAAATTGTTTTATTTGAAAGTAAATATAATAGTTCTGTTTTCAAATTCAATACTTTTTTAAAATTGTGGATGTAAACAGGCTATAGAGAAAAGTATGCTTTTTTATGGTAATAAAATTAAATCTGAACGTGTGTGTATATATAAAGAACCAAAATTATATGACGGTTGGCTTTTAAAATCAATGGAAAATAATTAACTGATGGAAATTCTCCATTATTCCTCTCAACATCTGATTCTATTTTAATTTATAAAATAATCTGAATTTAGAGAAAGAAAGATTTTTAATAGAAGTCAGAAAGGACAAGCATTCAACAACTCAAAATAGGAGATGGACTGCAACCTTGTCAATTGTTATAGTAGGAAACCATAAGAATAAAGTTCCGATCATGTTTTATAAGTCGTAATTAAATAATTCACATTTTTTTTACAGCTGAGGCAGCTATCGCAGTCTGATATAAGAACTTTATTGGTCTTTACTTTGGTGGGCAAGCCTAAACTGAGGACTCAAACTCCCGTGGGCCAGCCTGGGGCCAGCCTCGAAGAAGCCTTCAATAAACTCCAGAGTTTTATCAACAGAAATCAATTTGCTATTAAGTTTATCCCTCCTCAGGCAAAGGAGGTAAGTTAAACGAATCTGAAAATATTTCTTTAATGAAACAGTAAAAAGTTGTTCAAATTACTTCTTAAACGATATTATGCAGAACAAGGGGAGAGATTAATGCCACTTGGATTTTAAAATTATAAATACCATTTTCTTTGGCAATTATAAAAAAATAAATGCAATAATTCATGTAGTTGATCCTATATAAGCCAGTAACTGCCTCCGGACAGAGGTGATTACTTTTCTCTAGTGGCTAAATTACTCGGCTTCGGATCTATAGGCCGCAGGTTCTAAACCCTGACAATCACTTACATTTTGTCTCGCAGAATTTTAATTCATAATGGTCTTTAGCCCTCCTAGACTTCAGCTGATATTTTCTGTAATCTACCCGCCTAAAGGAAAATAGCCAAAACCTTATTTCCCGAAAATTGACACATCAGGATTTTTAAAGAAGGAAAATAAATAATTTAGCATCATTCACGTATGCGAATATATCAGAAAAACATTTGAAGGTAATTTTTATGATTTAAATAGTTTCAGGTTGATCATGACTATAAATGGACGACGTCTCGGGAGTGAAAAACAGGCTGCTTTTGTGAACGACATGTAAACCACGTGTGTTAATCTCTTGTTTTGTGTGTTACATGTTTGTGATTGTTTTCGTACTTAACTAAACATATGTGGATTTAAAAAAACCAATCCTACTCATCCTTCAACGACCGCAACATATTAATTGAGTTCATGTCATATTACAAGCTAAAAATGCTTTAGCTTTAGGTCGAAGTAAATTATCACATCGTAAATTATCTTCGGCCTAATTATCAGAACTAAATTTGATATAGGAGTGCTACGCGCCAAGCGCTGCTTGGGGTGATTCCTTAATCGCGCCATACAGCGGTTGTTGTCAAGTTACGTGGAATCCAAGCTGGCGGCCTAGCGGTAACAAATCGTCAGGAAAATAATTGTAAGGAACTGTTTTGAAATATATTTCAAATGCAGAATATAAGAATAGATTAAAAATAAACAATACTAATCAATAGTGAATATCAATATAATATATATACTAAAAATTATGTATAGTAATAAAGATATTATATAATATTATATATGTATCATTATCATGTAATATAATTTAATAGTAATTTAGATTTTTGATAATATTCATACAAATTTACATAATAATTTTTATAAACAATATTGCTCATATAATAATTATTATTATTATAAATAACATAATAATAATTATAAATAAATAACATTTGTAATATTTAAAAATAAATGACAGAAAATTATTATAAATAAATAATATAAAAAACAAATATTATATATGCGGCGGTGTGATAGCTATAGGAACTTGTACCAATATCACGCGAAGACGATCGTTTTGGCGTGATCGGTTAAGTACTCGTATTCGTTCGGAACGGAAGGTACCCAGAACGAACATGTGGCGGTGTGATAGCTATATGAACTTGTACCAACATCACGCGAAGACGATCGTTTTGGCGTGATCGGTTGAGTATCTGCATTCGTTCGGATTGGAATGTACCCAGAACGAACCTTCCTTCATATATATAATAATTATTATATTATAAATAAATATATTTACATAATATGTATTAAAATTAATAATGAATATCAACTAATAAGTGCTGATAACTTGCAATATTCCAAAAACTGTGAGTTCCTTCAATGAATTTCATCGAACAAGGAACGTTCAAAGAAGCATTATTAAAAAGTAAAATAAAGTGGAAATGTACGATTTATTGCACTAATTAAAAGCACAGAATCATTCTTTATAAAAATATCCTGGTATTCACCAACGATATTAGAAATATTCATATTCGAAAATAGCACAAAATGCAACACAAGACTGAAATAGTAGCTTGAAGAACAAATGCAATAGAAATGATTAAATTTTTAAAGAAATTGAATTAAAATCGCCTGAAATTAATAGGGTTAACCGCAGGAAAAACCCCAATAAAATATAGCTATGTTATCCCTATGACAATCCCATTACCCCAAAATAAAAATAACAAGGTAACCATATTGTAATGTTATCGCCCATCTTGGCGAACATAAACAACAACTTGGCGCCTAGCACTTCTATATCAAATTAGCATGCAAGAAGATACGCATTCTGTTAACTAGGCCGACGATATGTATATCTCAGATTTTTAATGTATATGTTACCACCAAAGTATGGGAACTGTTAGACATTTAAAAAAATCGGATCCAAATTTTTATGATCTCCTTGTGTTGTTTTTCCAATCCCGTTCCATGATCTCAATGAAAGTAAGCACACCGATTCGAACCCGATCTTTTTGAGTTTCGTGATTTGAGGTTGGCAGCAACTGCCATGCAAATCGAGCTAGTATTTAAACTCGGCTCATGTTAGTTTTTAAAAAGGAAGGAGAAACGGAAATGTAAGAAGTATGTGAGTGGTTTAACTCTTAGAGGAAGAGAACAACTGGTTGGCAATGCAACTGCAGGTTGCATCACCATTTTAGATTAGAAATTAATTTTATAATATTAGAAGACGGTTCGAATCGGATGTCTCTGGTAATGTTGCTTTTTGAACTTATTTTTTTTATCGCTCCAGTAACGAGCGCAGTGACTTTATGATGGATTATTAAAGGCCAATTTTAAGAAACTGTTTTTCGTCTTCATGCCTCCTCGACACATAAATTTCACTGCTAGCTTTGCAAAATTTAAATTAGCTTACCAATAAGTGTAACAAATTTGGTTATGGGCCCAGTCCATGTACTGTGTCGAGGCAGGCTAAGAAGTTGAACCAGGCCATGAACTTTGTCTATTTAAATACTGTTCCAGTCTAGAACTATTTTTTATGAACTCTGTTGCTAGTACGCTAAATCGAGTAACAGGTATGGAGTTTAACAACCAGATATCAGTGTTAACTCCAAATAACTGGAACACATGGAAGCATGATATGCAAGTACTCTTAATGCATTATGGTTGCTGGCAGTTTATAATGCAGACCAAGCCAGAGCAACCTGATGAAGAGGCAACATACAAGGAAAAATTAGATCTACAACTTCGTAAGGATAGATGTTATACGTTGATCTATACTAACATCAGTTCAGATTTGAAAAATCTGATAACGGAAACAACTGACGGAGTAGCGGCATGGAAGATATTAAAAGATCACTTCGAACCAGTCACAAGAGCAAGAGTAATTCAACTATTAGATCAATTTTTTGGAACAAAATACCAACCAGGGGAAGATGTTGGAATCTTCATATCTCGTGTAAAGACAGCGGCAACCAGACTACAAGAAGCGGGTCATAAATTGGACGACCTGTACATAGGATTTCAATTAATAAGGTGGCTTCCTCAGGAATTCCAGTCTACCGTGCAACAAATCTACAGATGGAAAGAAGAGGACTTCAGAGTTGTCAAAATTGAAGCAGAGCTGATATTAGAAGCCAATCGTCTTCATTTGATGAAACAAGATTTGGAGAAAGCGGAGAATGCTTACTTGAGCAGTTTCACTTCAAGAAGTCGAAGACGTTACCTGGTGCTACGGCTGCAGCTCATGGAGATCCAAATGGCAAGAATGATTACCAAAAGAGAAGTGGTAAGGTATTTAACTGTAAAACTATTAAAAATGTTAAACAATCTATTAATACTATAGGCCCGTGTTATGTATGTAATAAATACGGACATCTTAAAGTAAACTGTAAAGAGAAAAAGTCTCTACAAAAATCTCCTTCAACTGTAAATGAAACTTTTAACACAGAGTTTAATATAAATTTAAGATTTTGTGAAGCTGAATGTAGTCTTTTAGAATTAGATAAACAACTCGTAACTAGTTGTATCTTAGTTGAGGAAAACTCTGATAAAGGTGTTTGGGTAATAGATACTGCTGCCACGAGTCATTTTTGTAATGACAAGAGTTTATTTTTAGATCTTAAACCGATAACTAACATGAAAATGTCGTTAGCAACGGAGGATAAAAGTTTTCCCGTAGAAGGAATCGGTACACTTAGATTTCGGGTAAAATATAAGGGGAGTTTTCATGAAATAACTTTGACTGATGTATTATTTAATCCTAAGTTGAGGAGAAATTTGTTATCCGGTTCCAGATTAGAAAGTAAAGGTGCGCATTTTGTGGGTACTCAAGGTAAAATTAATGTTTTTAATAAAGACTGGATAAAATTGTTCTCGGCGACACGCCATGAAAATTTGTATTTTTTAAGCCGGATCATTATATTATACCAAAGAGTAAAGAAATTAGTTTTTTAGTAATGTAACCACTAAAACAAAAAACGGATCAATAGAAATATGGCATCAACGCTTTTGTCATGTTAATAACGATTACTTGGTAAAAACTAGTAAAAATGATAGTGTAAAAGGTCTCCCACGCTTAACTGATAATGGTAAGACTCATTGTATACCGTGTAAATTAGCAAAGTCCAAGAGAGTTTCATTCAAAAAGACGGGGGCCGTAAGATCAAAAACGTCCATTGGAATTGTTGCATATGGACCTCTGTGGTCCAATGCCAACTGAAAGCCAAGGCGGTAATAAATATTTCTTGAGTATAATTGACGATTATTCAAGAAAGGTGACTGTATTTCCCATCCGAATAAATCTGACGTATTTCATACGTTTATAAGATTTCAGAAACGAGCAGAACGTTTTCTAAGTAGAAAGGTAATAGCAGTTAGAACTGATGGCGGACTAGAATTTTGTAATAAAGATATGGATAATTTCTTGACAGAACTGGGTATAAAGCATGAGGTAACAAATTCATATACGCCAGAAATGAATGGGGTCGCGGAGAGATTCAATTTAACCGCTCTAGATGGCATCAAAACATTGCTTAAGTCTAGTGAAGTTCCCCATAAGTTTTGGGGAGAAGCATTACTTTGTTTCACTTATGCGTGGAATCGAATTTGTCACAAAGACAGTAACAAAACGCCTTTCGAAAAATATTCAGGTAGAAAACCATCGGTATTGCATCTAAAACCTTTTGGATGTTTGGCATATGCTGGTGTGCCAAAACAAATTAGAAAAAAAATTCGATATGCGTGCGAAAATGGGAATTATGATGGGATACGCACAACGTACTAAGGGTTATAGAATATGGTTGATAAATGAAAATAAATTAGTCGAGACTATTAATGTAAGATTCAATGAAAATAAGAGGGGAATTAATTTTAGACAAAAGTTAATAGTAACCTTGGATATAATTTAAACCTTCCTGATTATTATGATGATGAGGATGATTTTGATAGAGTAAAAGATTCATTAACGAGTCGTTTAGTTTCAAAGACAAGTACGGAAACGCCCTCAACATCTGAAAAACCAGAAATATCTTCCGATAATCATAACTTGATCCCATGTACAGATCCCATGTACAGTTAAGTGGATTCGAAATATAGGTAGGAAAGTAACTGGATCTAACGTATATTATAGTATAGAAGGGGAAGCAACCCGATTAAAATCTTTTAACGAAATAGAGAGATACTGTAAGAGGCATAATATTGAGTATGATCCTAGTTTATTTAATTTTAGAAAAGATAATACCGAATCCCAGGGATTTTCAGATTTGTCAGAGCAACAAGAAGCTTTTATGGTTGAAGTAACTATTCCTAATTGTTACAAACAGGCGATAAGATCCAGAGACGCATCTAAATGGCGTGATGCAATGGATAAAGAAATTAACGTAATGAAGGAACGTAAAGTTTGGGATTTAGTTGATCATCCGGATAATATAAAAATTTTAGAAAACCGTTGGGTTTATACCATTAAATATGATGAAAATAATAAAATTGTTAGATACAAGGCCCGCTTAGTTGCGCGAGGTAACACACAATTACGAGGCGAGTCATTTGACGAGGTATTTCAAGAATACAAATTAGAACTTTCAAAAGTTAAATCATTAAAACTAAAAATGTTATTCAGACTCAGATTTTGCTACAAATAGGGATGATTGAGTGTCGATGGGAGGGTTCATAACTTTTATAGACGAAACGCCAATTTCATCGCGAACTTTCAAGCAAAAATCCGTTAGTCTGTCGACCATGAAAGCTGAGTATGTTAGTTTAACAGAAGCAGCTAAGGAATTCATTTGGCTAAAGAATGTAATTGATAATAAAAGTTTAAATTTGGAATTAAGTGAAAATGTAATGTTTTGTGATAATCAAGCTGCTATAAGTTTTTCAAAGTCACCGGTAGAAAATTATAGAACAAAACATATCGATGTTCGTTATCATTTTCTAAGGAATTTGATATACGACAAGGTTTTCCAAATTAAATATATAGGTACCAAAAATAATTTGGCGGACATTTTTACCAAACCCATGGTAAAGGAAAAATTGTTAAAATTTTGTAGAAAATTATTTCTTTTTAGAGAATAAGACTTTGTTTCTTTAAGATTAAAATATTAGTTTGTTTATTACAATAAAGATTGTGAATAAAAATGTATTTTTTTGTGTTAAATTGTATAACATGTGATTAAAATTAATTTACTGATTTGTAAGAGATAATGGTGCGAGAGATTGGAAAAAGGGGGCCGATTGTTAGACATTTAAAAAAATCGGATCCAAATTTTTATGATCTCCTTGTGTTGTTTTTCCAATCCCGTTCCATGATCTCAATGAAAGTAAGCACACCGATTCGAACCCGATCTTTTTGAGTTTCGTGATTTGTGGTTGGCAGCAACTGCCATGCAAATCGAGCTAGTATTTAAACTCGGCTCATGTTAGTTTTTAAAAAGGAAGGAGAAACGGAAATGTAAGAAGTATGTGAGTGGTTTAACTCTTAGAGGAAGAGAACAACTGGTTGGCAATGCAACTGCAGGTTGCATCACCATTTTAGATTAGAAATTAATTTTATAATATTAGAAGACGGTTCGAATCGGATGTCTCTGGTAATGTTGCTTTTTGAACTTATTTTTTTTATCGCTCCAGTAACGAGCGCAGTGACTTTATGATGGATTATTAAAGGCCAATTTTAAGAAACTGTTTTTCGTCTTCATGCCTCCTCGACACATAAATTTCACTGCTAGCTTTGCAAAATTTAAATTAGCTTACCAATAAGTGTAACAGGAACCATATGCATTAGTTGGAAATCTGTTGAGTAGCCCTTTCAATCCATTGAATTCGGGAAAGTTATTTTATTCCTAGTATCACCTAATTGATCTGCAGATAATCCAGATATACAGTTCTTTCAGAAAATCAGTTACACTTTTCTCTTTAGAGTTGGATTACTTCCCAAGACTGCTGCTGATTCAGAAGCGAGAAAAATTCTGACATTTTCGTCTGAGTAGCGAAAATTATTGCTGTGTAGCACATGAACAGAATAGTACTTTAAGAGTAAATTTATGCCGACGTTGAAGCAAATGAAACACTGTGATTTTTGTAAGCAAAAATGCACCACTGATCATGAAACAACAGTGTTGTATGGATCACACATGCAATGTCACATCCTTTCATAATGAAATTGATCCAACAGTTAAATAAACTACGTTCACCACTGATCAATTCGGAAAGGAAAGGAAATCCAACAACGTCGACCACAGATCGTGGTTATCAGTATGAGGACATAACAATGGTAATGCAACTTAAAATACCTTAGCATGACAACGCAAAATGCTTTTACGGATATATTTACATTGACATTTCTATAATCTCACTTCTCCCAAACATTTTCTTTATTTCGATTTTTTTTTGTCACACATTACACACACATTACCTTTTTACTAAGAAATATGGGCTGTGGGTAGCCTAGTGGTTAGAGCATCGGACTCCAGACCGGAAGGCCTGGGTTCGATGCTCGATGTCACCAAATACCCTCCGAGTGCACACGGAGTACGTGCTCGTTAAATCAGTGGGTCCGTAGTCTTGTGGGCTTATTCACTAGCGCAGGAACTGGAGAATATTTCCCTCCCCTTCAGTTCACTTGCAGAAATTGTGGAGGTGGAGATAGAGGTCGTGTCGCCATCTATCGTCCCTTCGGGGAAGTTTCACTGAGCTTAAATCGCACTGTCACCTGTATGGTGCTCAAGGCCAACGACAGGCGTACCTCTTGCCCATGCCACAATGAATTTCGTGGGCCTCGTTCTGACTACGTCAGACAGGTGGCATTAGCCACAACAACACAACACAACTAAGAAATATATATTCATCTATAAAGGTTATTTCATTGTGTGTAAGATTCTGACATGTTTTGATGAAAGAGTAATCTTTTTCCCTATTTTATTCCTACAGAGTTTTTCTTATTTTATTTACTTCATAATATATATTTATAAGCTTTTATAAATATTTAATTCTTTAAATACTGGGGAAGGAATAAAAATATTTAAATTAATTTTCACTTTCTTTTTTTCTGTTGCTAAAAATTAGTAAAATTTCTTAGACTATTTAATAATTTGAACGTGATTATTTTTATTTGAAAGATTATATAAAACAAACAAAAAAATACTTAAAAACAAAGCACATGCATTGTTTTTCTTTCTATTTTTCAATTCCAACTGTTAACACACACTCTCTATATACACTGCTGGACAATTGCTAAGGACGGATCACAAATTGCTATATAGCATAACATTAAGTGAGACATGAGGCCTAGTAGGATAAAATATAGTTGCCACACTGTTCAGACATTAGAATAAAGAATATTTATTGTTCTGGAAAGTACAAAAGCTGTGAAACATCTGAAAGAAAAAAAATGTTCATTTGATCTGCGTACGGAGAAATGGAACAATGCATCTAAAAGTCAGCAGGCACCTTAAAGAAAGGTATCAGTACGGGATATGTCCACCGTGGAGTGTGATGCAACATTCCACACGTCGTACCATACTTTCCATAACATTATCCAGCAGCTGTCGAGGCAATTTATCCCATTCCTCTGTGAGTGCACGTATGAGGGTGTTCTTGTTTGTCGGAGGATAGTTTCGACCAGCAACTTGCCTCCCCAAAGCATCCCACACATTTTCAATGGGGTTTAGATCTGGAGAACGCGCTGGCCATACGAGACGTTGAATACCCTCGCTGTCTAGACAATCCTGAACAGCGAATGTTCGATGACATGTTGCGTTGTCGTCCATAAAAACAAATTTATCACCGACAGCACCACGGAAAAGACGAACATGAGGAAGTAGAACTTCATCAATGTATCGTTGGCCCGTCATAGTCCCATTCGCAACCACATGTAGGCGCGCGCGGCCATTGATCATGATGCCGCCCACACCATGATATACTGCATGTCGGATATCGGTCCTTTTCCTGGATATTTTCTGGACGATAAGCAGTACCACTCGCGCCAGATCAGTTGGCGTCTACAATCCGATGACAGACTGAACCTACTCTCATCTGAGAATAGTACGCATGTCCAGTCCTGTTCAGTCCAATTGTGATGCTCACGACACCAATGCAAACGGGCAGTACGGTGCTGTCTGGTCAATGGGACGCACACAACAGGTCTGCGTGCGTATAGTCCTCCTCCCCTCAAACGTCTGGCAACAGTTTTTGGGGAGATCTGCTTTCTTGAGGCAGCAAGAAACTGATTTGCCACCTGCTGAGCTGTGGTGCGCCTGTTCCTTTTTGCTGATATAGGACGATATATCTGTCTTCTGCAGGCGTCGTACTTCTAACACGACCTCCCCCGTGCCGTCTACTACACATTCCAGTAGTTTTAAATGACTTCCACAGCCGTGAAACAACGCTGTGAGCGATGTCGAACTCCCTGGCAACATCTATTATTTTTCGCCCTTCTTCGATCTTTCCAATAATTCGGCCACGCATAAAATCATCTATGTGATGTCGGGAAGACATGCCAAAAATTTTAAGTTCGTCTATTAAATCTTTCCTGTAAAACTTTGACTTGAAACAACAACTGTCCACACGCTTCAAAACCTTTAAAGCTCTTATGAACGCTATCACGTGATGAACAGACGTGGAAAAAAATTTGCATACTCATACTTCTTACTAATATCCCGCACTTATTCTAATTTTCCACATTTTGCTTCCTTTCATTTTGTGGTTGCTATGGATGATAGTGTTATCCGTCCTTAGCAATTGTCCAGCAGTGTATTTATTTATCTTGGTGGAATTTTCAATTTTTAATAAAATATATTTTAAAGCCCTCAATTGAGCTTAAATTTTATATACATGATTATTTTGGATGACAATACAATAATTTAGTTATGTGTGTGATTAATAAAAAAATCGATTAAAACTATTCTTTTTAAGAATTACAAATACAGCTACTTTGGCGACTTGTGCCAAAACTTGAAAAGGTTTTTTTCTCACGTTTTAAAGCATTCAGTTGAACCGAAATTTTATAGACACGATTGTTTTAGATGACAATACAAAACTTTAATGATAATTAATAAAAAATAAAAATTAATTACTACTTAACATTGTGATTCTGCCTTATGTATGTACATATTTATATTAATTGCAACTATTTAATAAAAAGTAGATAAAATAATTTTTTTTATCTAAGTAAGAATTGACTTAAATTTTTTTTTATATTACTTGTGTTGTATTTAAGTGCTAAAAATAATATCTTGCATTAAAAAGAGCTCGTGTTCTTTTAAATTAAGAAATTAAATTAATTGAGTAGATATTCTTCACTTGAAAGGATTGATTCTTGCTCCCCCTCTAAACTGCTAATTAGTGTCTAGTCATTGTTTATTTTTAAGTAAAATACAACACTAAGTGGGGAAGTTCTGCTTTTAGTCATTAACGATCAAGGCTCTGAGAGGCAGCTTGTATATCCGGACCGCTGATGGGGATCTGAAGGCACCTACTGCAGATGTGACTACCCCACCCACAATCGTTAGGGTAGACGATAATACCTCTAAAGAAGATGATGAAGAGAAGAAAGGAATGTCACCAGGTGAGTGCTATCTAATCAAAAGTCGTTTAGAAGTTTGATTGTTTGAGAAACTGTTTTTTAAAGATAATGGTGAAAAAGGATCTCGTTAATCCTAACAAATACCGCTTTGTGTCATCATTTGAATAATGCATGTAAAAATACACTGTCTATCAACAAATATTTGGATATTTATGCAAATAAGGCTATCTGCGATTCTGATCTACGTGTCGCATTCTGTACTTAAATATCTTGTAGGAAACAGCTGTGGCGGTTTGCTTCTGAGTAATCCCTAAAGGGAAATATGTGTGAACCTTCCCTAACCGTTGGGGGAGATTCAGTCAGTCTGTAACCAACTTTGGCCGATAACGGAACCCCCGAAATCGGTGGGTGTGCCTACCCACAAAATAGTAATTTTCAATTTATATTTAATTGTTTGTGTGTCGTGTGTGTCATCATAATAAATGTTTTCAAAAACTGAAAAATAAGGACTGATATCTTTAATACGCGACAACAACATTGGAATTAATCGCCTTTAAGATGCCATGAAGTTCAGAGCTGATTTCGAGATCGATGCAATTGTTGCATACCATAGAAGTGACTGATCCTTAAGGGGCACATTTAGTGAGTTTAACATACCAAAATCGACAGTGGCTTTTGTGATTAGAAAGTGGAAGTGATTGTTGAAATGTATTTCGACTGGGAAGACCCTCGAAAATAACATATAGAGACTGATGAGTGCTGTCCAAAGAAATTCAGAATGGAAAACCTTCACCAAACCATTGTCTCACATACTCCAGAAGTTCCAACAAGCATCCAAGACAGTTTGTGACAAATCTATACGAACTTTATCACTAACCTTCTGAGTCGTCCTTTTTTGGGAAATTTAATTCCCTACCTATTTCCAATCAACTCCAAAAAGCGGACAGGATTCCTTGTTATATGCAGATTAGATAAAGTATTTAAGTCAAACGAAATAGTAAAGTTAGAGCAGTAGGAGATAGAGATTGAAGCAGAAAGTTATAGTGAAGTTAAATTGAAGATTTCTTGTTGGAGATAATTTAATCTCAAGAAGAGTTGAGATTCCGTTGGTAATTATTGATTTATAATTAAAGTCTCATTAAAGTTTTAAGAGTGAGATTAAAGTTAAATGTTCAATAGGAACATTATTAAATATAATTCTGGGATCTCTTATCGTGGTAATCTCTGCGTGATCGTTATTTAATTGTTAATTAATTGGATCATTAATTAAGTTAATTTAAAGGATATTACCTTTAAAACCTCATAATACTAGTTAGATATATTTGTTAACAAGTCTTTGATTCTATTTGGATAAGATAACCAAATAAAGAAAGTTGTTTATAAAAATGGCTAGTGGTTCTTACATGACTCCTATTTATTCTCGTTCTCAAAGTGAGGTCCAAGGGAACTTTCACAAGTTGTTTTGATAAATGCCATCCGCAAGCAAATGCATTTACTTGATTTCTATGATCGTGCTACACTCCATAAGCCTTTGATTACAAAATTCAACCACACTGCTCGGTTGAGGTCGTGTAAGACACCTCAAAATTGAATAGTAGATGAGTGGACACAGGTTGATTGGAGGGATAAATCAAGGTTCAATATCTGTCAATCAAATGGTAGCATCTCTGGGTTTGGTTATGCCTAGAGAACGCTAGAGCATGAATATAATTTGCCCTCAGAAAAGTTTGGCAGAGGTGAAGCTATTGTCTGGAGGTGTTTCTCGTCGAATGGACTGGAACTCTTGATCCTAATTCATTTTAAGCCCAACACCGATTTTTACATTACTATTCTGGACAACAATGTGCTTCGTAGGTTCTGGCAATTTTACGGATTGGATCATTGTTAGTTCCAGGACGACAACTCCTCTTGTCATTTTGTAAGGTCCACCGTGGATTGGTATGATGAGAATGGGGTGAACTAACTGTACTGGCCTGTCCAGAGTCCAGACATGAATCCTATAGAAAACCTCTGGGAGGAGTTGGATTGCCGAATTAAAGAGTGCAGCAACTGCCCAAATCCGGTGAATGAATTTACATGTCTTCTTCAAGACGAATGGAAGAAAATACCACTGTTCATTATCCAAACAATTGTGGAAAGTGTCCCCGGGAGGGTTAAGTGTGAAAATTGCCTCAGGTGGAGGTTTCTTTTATCGCACGTAATCAATTACTTATTGGTAGATAGTGTACTTTTCTGTAGTCTTCACATATTATGGCGTGGATAGGGTTGTGGTTTAGGGTGTTTCACTAACTGAAAATGACAGGTAGATGAGGCATTTGTGAATCTATCTATTGTAGATTCTTTATTTTTATTGAAAACATTTAAAATCCTCGCGCACCGCAGAGTATCACATGCGACTTACAGAAGTAAGTAGGAAATACATTACAAAAGGGGGAAAAAATCTAAAAGTTATGAAGAATTTCCAATGTTTACAATTTTTTTTACAGAAATGGTCAAAAGAAACTCTGGAGAAATAAATTGGTGAAAATCTGGAGGTCAATTTATATTAATATCTTGAGAGCCAGAATTAGGATCTTTCTTTCTCTGACAAACTTGAAAAACAGGAAGAGTACTTCTTTCACATTTTCCTTGACACCAATACTTTGTAGAGTGTTTACAAGGGGTATTTCAAATCCCCTCATTTCTATTGGTTCCATATTGATTTTTCTTTTTTTATATACTTGAACCCAATGCCTTTGGCATGGAAGCGCGATACACTACAACTATATAAGTATACTTATATTTATAATCTTGAAGCCCAGTGGTTGCTGAGTTGTAGTGTATCGCGCTTCCATGCCAAAGGCGTTGGGTTCAAATCCCGGGCTGAGCAAGACAGACTCGATCTTTCATCCCATCAGTGGGTAGATAAATGAGTACCAATCTTGCTTGGGAACTGAACACTGGAGGTTTCGTTCAGACTGACCACCTGACTGTAGCATCTGCTCATGCACCTCAGGGCCCAAAATCGCGTATATTGAGTTGGGTCCAGTAGGTCTTGGCCCTCATGGCCTGTTGCACCATTGAGTTTATTTTATTGCGTCACGTGATAAAGCAACAAGAGGGCTATTGGCAACGGGCCCCGTAAATTTGAATATGATCAAGTGTCGTGAACGACACCTGAGCTGGTTCCCACTTCGAACTTCCACCCCACCGAAAGGGCTTTGAACCTCGGCAGATGTAACGTGCATCACCCCCTTTACACGGCGGATCCTCTGCACCCCTGGCCAGGAGCACGAGAATATAATCACTGGATTTTACTGTGGTCATAAATCTACAGTGCCAGACTGACCACTTGACTGAAACATCTGCACATGCACCTCAGTGCCTAACGTCACGTAAACTAAGATAGGCACAGTAGGCCTTGGCCCTCATGGGCTGTTGCGCCACTGAAATCAGCTATATATAATCTTATTATTACTCTACTTTCTTTTCTGCCAGTCCAGTAGTATACTCAAATACAAGGAAGTTCGGCTGTCTTTAAAGTAATTTTTAATGATGCAATCTTAGTTCCTAAGTCTACGAATCTGCTGTTATACTACTAATGCTATTTTGTTTTTCACCTGTACTGTCTCCTTATATTTCTATTTATCGCTTTGCTTTTTTAGATTTATGGCAATTCAGCATATGATTATTGTTTTTATATAAATATATGGAAATTGAATTCATAAAGGAAGATATGTATGAAAAAGTTATGGATCCTGTGAACTATTTTCTTTTAAAACAGGTAGCCTAGCTTTACTGGCCTTAGCCATGTTGTTCATCGGCGTGGGCATTGGTATTGCCGCCATGTACCTCTACTTGACCAAGATGAACGAGCCAAAGTTGGAAGACAGGATCACTCTGCAACCACAGATCTCGTTATCTACAGACGTCGAGGAAGCTCCTGCGGTATAGGTCTCCAGCAGAGAGAAGTTTGAATGGAGAAGCAAGACTTTTTTTTTAAATAAAATTCAAAGAACATAATTTATTTATCAAACACCCTTTGAAAATAATAGAAAACTGTTAACCTAGTCACATTGTTAAGAAGTGTGAGCTATATTCAAATAAAATCTGTGTGTGTGTGCGTGTGTAAAATAATATTATAAACAAAAAACACTCAAGATGTGTCATTTCTGTTACTCAACTGTATGTCTTGATCTTCAATGCGACATTAGTACGATAGTTTTCATTATATATAAATAGTATAATAGACAGATATCTATTCACAATCGTGCTTTTAGGATACATAAACATGTTAAATTGGTTTTCATAGCTAGTAAACGGAACATTCAGTATTATTAAGTGAAATAATTAATACCGTAATTATATACTATTTTATTAAAGTAGTGATTATTTTTCAAGTAGCTTATTACTATATCCTCTCAAGACTCATTGTAGAAATGTTATTCAAAATGTTTTTAATAATGACAAGTTATATAAAAAAATTTTTAAGTCAATTCCTACTAGATCAATAAAGAAAAATTTTATTTTTGCTACTTTTTATTAAATAGTTACAATTAATATAAGTATGTGTATACATATGACAGAGTCCCAACATTAAGTAGTAATTAATTTTTATTCATTATCATTAAAGTATCGTATTGACATCCAAAACAATAGTGTATAGAAAATTTCAGCTTAAATGAGCGCTTTAAAATTAAAATGTGAGAAAAAATGAAGCCAAAGTGGCTGTATTGGTGAATCTTTAAATAATTAGTTTTAATCCATTGATTTTTATTAATTATAATTAAATTTTTGTATTGTCATCTAAAACAATCATGTATATAAAATCTCAGCTCAATTGAGCGCTTTAGAATGTATTTTATTAACGATTGAAAATTCCCCCAAGATAAATAAATAAATATATAGAGAGAGTGTGAGCTATAATAGTAGAGGAATTTAAAAAAAACCCAGATTCAAAAGAAATACATCGAACTACTAAGGGACAAATAAGGATATAGATTTCAAAATTCTGCATGCAAAATATTTCCATAAATATTTTACTTCTGCTTCTTTTTTCTCTCCAAGTCAGTGTTCCTCAAACTGTGGGGCGCGCCCCTCTAGGGGGGGGGAGCGAGCATTTTGAAAAGTCGAAAACAAAATTATTTAAGAAAATTACTAATTTATGGGAGGTAAACACAAACAAAATACATTCTGACATAAAAAAAATAAAATACACACATTTACACTGGTATAATTTTCTTATAAGTGTGTCAGTACTGCACAATGTGTGTTTTAATTATTTAAACAACACTAAGTTAAGATCAAGTTTAATAATTGTCAGTGCCCCCCATGGGCTTGTCATATAAAAAATTATAACCAAAAACTAATATTTTTCTGGATAATTTATGTCCTTCAATTAATCAATGAACCGTTGATTAAGTTTACGTGATTCTCTCCCCAATGCCATAGATTTCCATGCGCATGCGCATGGTATGTATTGCGGGAGGGAAGAAAAGAAATAAATCCTCTAAACACTATCAAGGTCCTTTTTATTCTATCCCAAAGCTTTCGCAATAATTTTATAGATAACAGTGCAAAGAAAAGATTGTACTTCGGAAAGACGTATACATACGTCCAGGGCAATAAACACTTTGGTTGAGATAAGTCGGTGGCACTTAAGAGTTTAAAGCCCTGTTGCATATGTAGCGTCAATGTATAGTATTATTGAATTCAATAAACTGTTATTGTATGGAGGGGAGCTCGGCGAAAATGATGATTGAATATTGGGTCACAAATAGTGAAAGTTTGAGAAGCACTGCTCTAAGCCCAACTGAGCCGCTCATCCAATGTTTCTTACGTTGGATAAGATGAGGAATATTTTGTGTACTTGACTTAACCATAAGAAATAAGATTTTCAATTTAGCTTTACAGCTTGATTTATTTGAGAAGTATAAATATAAAAATATTAATGCGCAAAAAAATATTTTTGAAGGAAATGGGATGTTTCCTTTCTGCGAATGAATACAATAAAATGTTCAAATTATCGTTTGGAATATAAATAAGTTTTAAAATCTTTATTCATTATATGTCATGTAAATAAATTTATTCTTTTTGCGCCCTTTAATTCTTTAGTACATTAAGATGTATTTAAACCTCAGTTCTAAGTTTTTATAGGAGAAGTCATGAAATTTCTGATATAAAAATTAATAAAAGGACCAAACAGACAATTACTGAACTTTATGGAATTTGCTCATGAAATTGAGAAATTAAAATGTAAAAAATAAAGAGTTGGTTTCAAAAACAATTTAAATAAGTGGGGCGTTTTAATTGTAAAAATGGTATACGCATTTACATGAAACAATTGTTAGCCTTTTCTTTAATCAAAAAACTGTAATAAGATATTGGCTTCAGATAGTGCTAAAGGTAATGCAAAAAGGTTGTCAGATGCAAAAGCTTTTTACACTCACCATTTGAATTTTCAAACATTACTGAAATATACTTTTCATTATAAAGATCACTATTTTCCAGTAGAATTTGTCTTAAATTCAGAAAAAGAAAGTAAGTTGACACAATATTTAAAAAATATACGAACAAGAGAATCTGTTTTCGATGTGTAAGTCCCATTTTCAGGAACTCTTTCCTTGATGTTGGTACACTGAAGAACAATTGAATTAGAGATGCTTGTTTAACATTGTGTAGCACATCCTTTCACCCTGGTGACGAGGATTCGGCTCGGCATAGACTTAAAAAAACATTGGAAGTCAGATGGTTCCACGATACGTCAACAATTTTGTATAGTTCATAAAGATTTTTTTTTTTGACGGAGGTCAGTCTGAGCGGTTCTATTTAACATCAGACTTAGAAGTAACACGAGAAGAATTGATGACAGGACCCCATAATTTAAAACACGATTAAGTGACGGAAAATACCTCAAATAACACCCACTCTCAGAACGTCTACTTTTAACTTCGATGGATTTTACGAGCAAAAGCCCCTCTGCACGACGGGAGCCTCGAATGAAGTTAAGGGAGGTCATGGATGACATTTTGATTTACTGCTTGTTAAAGTTACTTATATTAGAAACAGATTGCTATTGGTAACAGATATCGTAATTTTGAACCCAGAACTTAAAGGGTCACTCGAGATCATTTTACTCTCCAAACCCACATCACTGTCAAGATTTTGTGGCTCTAAAAATATAGCCTGCATCAGCACAACTATACCAAGGAGCTTTATGGTATTAGGACACGAACCACAACTTAAATAGCAAAAATGTTGTTCACTACACTGGTGTGCAAAAAATTAAGGACGAAGTCGAAAAATTAGCATATCAGCTGAACGAAGAGGCAAAGCGGACAGAAAGACCAATCAGGAGATTAAGTAAGGTGATGTACGGTAGCACATGCGCAGATATGCAGGTAGACGTAATGGAGGAGTGTCTGAGTAGTATAAAGCATGTTGTCGGTGTAAGATCAGTATTTCTGGCAAAGAGATTGCACGCCGTATAGCAGTTAAAATCACACCGAGTTGCTGCCTCAGCGAGAAATGGCGAATAATCAATTTGTTAGACGACATCTGGATGCTTTTACCAGAGGTCGAATCATTGGGAAGTTGGAGGAAGGCCGCAGTGTGACAAGTGTGGCTGAAGCGTTTGGAATTGCGCACAGCATCGTTTCACGACTTTGGAGACAATTTCAAACTACAGGAATAGCTATCCGGGGGTCCAGTAGTGATCGTCCACGAGGAACCACACCCGCAGATGACCGGTACATTGTCTTACAGGCCAGAAGAAACAGGCGGCAGACAATGGGAGAAATCGCTAGACACACGACACAGGCGACTGGACGACCGATATCGCGTTTGACCGTGGCCAGAAGACTGCACGGTGGTGGTCTGTTTGCACGACGCCCTGTACGGTGTGTACCTTTAACGCCTGCCTATCGGAGAAGGCGTTCTCTGTGGTGCCGGGAACACCGCAATTGGAGAGACAATGAATGGGGACGAGTACTCTTTACAGATGAGAGCAGATTCAGTTTGAGTAGCGATTCTCATCGCATACTCATCTGGAGAGAGCGGGGAAGCCGCAATCATCCCTCGAACATCATTGAAAGGGACAGGTATGGAGGTCGCGGTGTTCTCGTTTGGGGAGGCATCATGCTTGGTAGTCGTACAGACCTTCACATCTTCGACGCAGGTTCAGTCAACGGGACCCGTTATTGTAACGAGATTCTTCTTCCATATGTGCGTCTTTTTAGAGGCGCTATAGGTCTGCAGTTCCTTTTCATGGACGACAATGCACCATGTCATCACACAGTAGCTGCCGAACAGCTCTTAGAGAGTGAGGATATTGAACGTATGGATTGGCCGGCACGATCTCAATCCCATCGAGCATGTATGGGATTTTCTAGGCAGACGCTTGGCAGCTCGTACCTTACCACCAGTAACGATTCGGGAGCTTCGATTGGCGCTGCAAGACGAATGGGCAGCAATGCCTCAACAACTCATTGACACCCTCATTCTCAGCATGGGCAGACGCTGTGAAACCTGCCTAGCAGTCAGGGGAGATCATATACCCTATTAAAGACCGGATGTTTCTTGTTGGACACCCATCACAGAGATGTTTCGGTCTTCAGTCGCATTGCGCTCCATGCTACTTTTTCAATACAGCTTCTTTCTATCCCTCTGATTTCTCTTTTAGTAAGTGTTGCTTACATTACACATGTCCTTACGTATTGGGGATCTTACGGTATTAAATGTGTTGATTTGGAAAGCTTTTGTACAAAGTTATATTGAAAAAACCGTCTCGTCCTTAATTTTTGCACACCAGTGTATATCATGACCATGACTACGGAAGCTGGAAACCATTAGAGTGAAGTCAGAATGCGGGATCTCTCTCAATGGGATTCAGATCTGTTAACTAGAAAAGGAAGTACGGTATTTGATGTAGAGCCCCCGGTTCTTAAACTTTCGATCTCCGCGGTTCCCCTTTATATACAGCCTGACATCATGGATCCCATACTTTTGAACAACCAGCACATGGCTGATTAATTTAACGGTTCTCAGCAATCTCTCTGCTTCTTATACTCCTTTCGCGGGTAATGGTTAATAGGTCTAGCCCAGTGGTTTTCAAACTTTCACTACTGGCGACCCAATTTTCAATCATAATTTTTAATTTTTATCCCCCCAAATAATAATGTATTGGATGCAATAATAATGCACTTTGGGGCGCTAAAGCTACAATACGATCATAATTATAAACCGCACAAATTAACAAGATAAATATTCAATTTTGTATATGTTACTTTTAAGTAATATACATTATTATTTTTTAGTTCGATTCACTATAAAAGTGTCTTTTTTTAGTTTTTTTTAACTATAATTTATAATTTTTTTTTTACTGCACACGATAAAAATCACAATTCAAGTGAATAATTTAATTAAGAGAAAATATACTTACCTACTCTCAAGGACTTTTCAATTTTCTTTAATAATTTGAGAAAAAATCCAATAAAAAACTAAAGAAAATGTTCCAAATGTGCGTGTCCTTAATAAAGGACATACATCACAGACACTTTTCACTAACAATACAGAACGTTATTTTCCAGCAAAACTGTCATATTTTGTCACGTTATTGTAGTTTTCCTGATGATCTACAAATAGCATTTTGAACTTTTTCTTCATTGTGACTTTTTGACAAGGCGAAGTGCTACATTTAAGGATTCATAGTTTCTTCATAGAGTTCTTTAGACAGCATTTGAAAATTTTAATTAAACTCCAATGTTTTTTGTCTGTCGCTTTTCTCGTATTTACTTTCGCTATATCTTGATTAATATGAATTATTTCAGCAGGTTCTTCAATTGCTTGATCAGTTTCAACTTCCTTCAATAGAGATCACAGATGCCCATTTTTTTATATTCTGCTCATTTACATTTATAAACCGTAATAAGTCGTACAACACAGCAATCAAAACCACAAAATTGTTCATTGGGGAAAGTGTAGCATGTTCTAAAAAATAATCGTGTAAAACGTTTTTCATTATGCATTATATGTTTCAGAATAATCATAAAAATACATCTTGGTCAAATAATCCTTCAAAGTACTCAATATGCTTATGTATCAAAAACTCATTCACATGGGGAAAAAAGCAACAGAAAAATATGATTCATGACTTTCCTAACAGAAAGAGAGACGGAGTGAAGCATACCAGTAAGTTTGAAGGTCAATTATATGATAATCAAAAGTAGTATTTTAGGGGTTAAAAGAAACGTAATAAAAAAATCTCTCATCGTGGGATTACAGTAAAGCAAACAAAATGTCTTTTTTTATTTGGTTATAGGATCAAAGATAGCTAATGAGTGTTTGAAGTGGAATCTTTTATTTTTGATGATCACCAGATGATAAAAATAAATTATATCAGTGTAAATGTGTATTTTTTATTACGTCAGAGAGCATTTTGTTTTACTTCATTCAAAAAAATTATTTTTTGAACCTTTTATTTTCAATATGCCGCGCCCCCTCCCCGGGTTACCGCCCCCCAGGGGGACGCACTCCACAGTTTGAGAAACACTGGTCTAGCCACATAACAAACATTTTTTTTCCAAGTGGGTGGTGGATATTTAATCTATCCACATGTGCTAATTGGAGCTGAAACGCATAAAAATCAATGCAGATGGCAGCACGATACCTTATTTTTGCATTTCATGTCCTCTGATGGGTAGTTAGAAACAGTTTTTCTCGGTGTAAATCTAGGGATTATATTTTGATTTTTATAAATAAAATTTCTGATCTGTGAAAAAAATTCCATTCAAGTCTTAAACATATACTTAACTGAGCTTAAATCGCACTGTCACCTGTATGGTGCTCAAGGCCAACGACAGGCGTACCTCTTGCCCATGCCACGATGAATTTCGTGGGCCTCGTTCTGACTACGTCAGACAGGTGGCATTAGCCACAACAACAACAACAACAACAACATATACTTAAGGTTTTATTTAGGTTTAATGTAAATAAAGGTCTTATTTAGGTTTAAAGACAAGATTGAGCGTTACTCCAAGCTGTAATAAGGTAGGATTGATTATTTAATATTAGAATCGCGAATTAGGCGGTTCACTTATAGATAGTGATCTGAATTAGATTGTCTTATTATAAATATATATACATTGTATGTTGCGTATTTCGTCATCGTAGATTCTCTCATATTAATTATTATAATCAAATTTGTTAAAGGTTTAAGTTGAATATCTTAATAAAGTCATATTAAGATAATGTTTGATCCTAGTTCTTTCGCTAATCCTACACCTCTAGCTCACGCTGATACTTCGAGAGATGTTCTTCCGAGGGGAGGAACATCAAAACTTTTAATAACAAGCAAGAAGTTATTAATAATTCAAAAACAATCTGTACATTTTCTTTAAATACAAATTTAAAAAAATTAAAATTGATTAAAAATTAGAAATTTATAAATTTGTTCTTTCATTTTGGTTTTTTAACTGTTTTCGAAGGATTATTTGATAAGAGTAATGAAATTTCGAATTTTTAAAAAAGATAATGAAGGTGATACCCCTCAATCGATATTTCGTCCAACTAATTTTCACTCTGCACACGCGAAGACTTTATATAAGGTTATTTCTATAAAAGTTGTTATTGTGGTTTTCGATAAAATCTAGAGGAGTAGCCTTCCCGAGGAAACGGGCTCAATAACTTCAAAAACCAATGGCTCTTTAACTTTTTGTGCCCATAGACTCCAAAATGAAATAACTCTATTTCAATGCATAATAGAAGAAATATAAATTGAACTTTGATGTCCTGAATAGTAAATGTTTTTTTATTATTATTTCTAATGGGCTGCAGATTGGTGTTTTACCATCGCAGACCTAGTACACTCCCCGGAAGCTGGTATCTTTTTTAGTGCGGCATGATAGAGGCGGATACCAGTCACCGCAAGGTCGTTTTGACGCCCAGTTTTCTCCCTAGAGGGAGGCACCTGAGCTCTGACGATGCGAACCTGTACTAGAATTTAATTTTGCCGAGAGAACCCACGCCAAACAGACACTTGAGTTACCTTTCACATGCCGTATAATCATCATACGCAATGGCCGCAGTCGAAAATCCACCGACTTCTGACGGGGTCGAACCCGCAACCTTGGGTGCAGACCCGTGACAAACAAACCACACCACCCAGCCGGCTGGATGGTAAATGTTATCGTGAAAATATTGTCAATAAATAAAACATTGTGATATCTGCAGTAATATTTATTCAAACTGTATTTTTTACATATAAAAACGAATCTTTTCCAATGAGACGGATGAAACAACAAGTAGTAATAATACAAAGCATAATGATACTCTCTATTCAAAACTAAGTGAAATATACTGCACTCACTTCACATATCTGGATCCTGCTTAAAACAAAACAAAACCGTGGATTGGATACACGACTCTTTTATACTGCCGCATTCAGGACAAGTTTTTGCATGTAGCGGCGAGATTCTGTTCCTCTTTAAACGTGTATAGCAGGACGCATCTGCAATTGGCCCAACTTCAACCGTACGATGCTTATCATGAAGTACTTTATGTACCCATTTAAAAGATTTTGTTCTCAAATTTTTAATTTTTACTCTTAATTCTTTTAACAGTTAAAAATCATTACTAATTTATTCAATAATTTTATATTTATAGAAGTGTATCACAAATATTTTACTTCATCTTGCCAGTCCCCTAACATTGTCCACCAACCCAAATTAATTTTTATTTTCTCAAGGACCACCAAGAATCCGTGGGAACCACTTGTGGAACCTGTTTTCTAAGCCAGCGGGTGGCCGCGGTAGCCCAGTGGTCAAGGTATCGGATCATGACAGGCATTTCATGTGTTCCAGCCCAGTACCACTAAAGACTCGCCTTGTAGAGCAGCGATGCACATTAAATCTGTCGAGAGCTGAAACGTCCTCCCTTTGGTGTAGTATGGTAGTTAAGAGAGCGGGGTGCTAGCTCAGGTGTCGTCCATGTCACTTGACTATGGTTCAGAATTACGTGGTCCATCGCCAAAAGCCCTCGTGTAGCTGAACAGTGCGACGCACAGTGAGCAGTTTTCCCAATGTAGCACACGGAAAGTCCAAAAATGAAATTGCGCGAAATAAAAAAACAACCCACTATTTATGGTCTTCATAGGTTTCCTAGCCATGTGGTAAACAATTTCCGTCAGTACGTGAATGGAGATATTCTACAACAAGCGGTTTAGATCGGGTTTCTTTTTGCTACAAGCAACACTTGCGAGCGTCATTTTTTAGTAAGAAGTTCAATCATTTCGTCTGAAAAAGATTTTGCAGATCTAAGCGTTTTTTTTATTAGATGCCATGGGTAAGTAATTTCTTGATTTGACTTACAAATTAGGTTCAAGTTTGACTCAAAATTGTAAAAACATAACATTTAGCACAGCATGCATCCTACTAACATATGTCGGTTTTTTGTGTTTGTTGGAGTAGAGCTTTTGGGATTGACAAGGATTGATCACATAAACACTTAAGTCACAAAGACTAGATATAGAACTTTAGTTTAATACCAAATTTATAGCTGCTACTTCCAAAGTTAAGATTTGTTTCAGCGTTGGTCGATGGTATTACTCAGCGTGCATTATTTATTCAATGTATGGAAGGAACAGCAAGATACTAGCGCAAAACTAATGTTGTTTTGAGTTTAGTTAGGACTACAACGGACTTTGATAAATATGAGGACCAGCAGCAATTAAAATTTAGAAAAGTTGTTAAAATTTCTGCTCGTTTGTAGGGGAAAAACGGATGAGGTGCCATGGAAATGAAAAGTTCTTCTCCAAGTCGAATGATACGTGGTTCTTGGGGGAGAGAGATTTATATGATATTTTATTATTTTTAAGAAAAATATATAGCTAATATTTTATTGTGGTATTTTATGTTTATTTAAGCTTATAATAAGTATTTTTTCAGAATTATAAACTTTAAAATGGTTTTTCTCTCGGTTTGTGTTTTTTCACATTCAAAATAAGACTTCCACAATTATTTACCAATCACTTCCATTTTTTCCTGTGTCTTATATAGTATAATGCATGTAAAAAAATTAGGGATCCATTTTGCTATAAATTGAATACTTCTTTCTTAAAAAATTAAATGTGGGAAATATTAGGCTTTTGGTTGAATTTTAGCATATATATATCTCAACATTTTATTATTTTTTTTCTCCAAAACTAATTAATGTATTGTAAAATTGAGCCCTAAAGGAGTTTTTTTAAAACATCCTCAGAAATATTACAAAAATTTCATGTCAAAAAATTAATTAACAGAAAAAGAGTAAAATTTTAAAAAATTCCAAATTTTTTAAAACGAAATTAAATTTGTAAAATAGTGTAAATAATATATGTGAAAACTTTTATCTCGTATCATTTTCTTAAATAAACATTACATGAAATGCTAAAATGTAAGTTTTAAATCTAGATATATATTATAAATGTGAACGTTTGTGAGGATGTTTGGCGGTCTTTTACTCAAAAACAACTGAATGGATTTTAATAAAACTTTACAGTAATATAGCTTATATATCAAAATTACACATACGCTATAATTTATAAAGATATTGTGTGAAGTGTCCAAAATATAACGATATTTGTCAAGTAAGTAGGAAACAATTCTGCCATCTGCAAGCAATTCTGGCGTGTGCTGCAAAAAAGCCGATGACACCATATATCTATTTTTTGTTTTTGAAGAAACCCTTTTTGTTTTGGCTACGCAAGGCGCTCGCTTCTAATTAATTCCTGTGCTCAGCATAATCTCTAATTTTTTTTTATTTCAGAATAAAACTAAGTTTTGAAAGGAGAGGTTGTTATAAATCTCTCTTTATTTGAATATTTTTTTTTATGATTTTATTATGCATATTTGATAGTAAGAAATTAAACTTTTTTCAAAATAAATGCTTTTATTGGTTCTGGTGCTTAAAGTAAATAAACTTTCTCTTTCACACAACATCATTTGGACAAGTTTTCAAAATTTTTTGTGGTTAGTAGTTAATTATAACGCTATAATTTTAATTAAATAGGCCGATATTGCATTTGTAAGTATAAAAATAATTATAATTACTATACTGTCTTTTTTGGAGTAAGTGAATATTAACGTCGCACTGTTCAGCTACACGAGGGCTTTTGGCATCGAACCACGTAAATTTGAACCATAGTCAAGTGACGTGGACGACACCTAAGTTGGCACCCACTTCTTCTAACTACCACACCACACCAACTTAGAGAAGGAATATTTTACAATATTCTTTGAAATCCACTCTTCCAAGATATATGGCAGCACGGGTTCTATGATGAGTATTTTAGCGGGGAAGGCGACCAGTTTTGTAGCAGATATTGCGTTTTCAGCTGACAGTGTTTTCAGCGGATTGCAAAGATTATTATTTTTGTCCGGAAAAAATAGTTTATGTCAAAATTTAAGCGTCTTATCTTTTTGTATGTTAATGAAGACCTTAGAAAACGATTTAACTATTTATTTTAAGTGAACGGTGTATATTTTACACTGGAATATCTTTAATTAATTTATTAGCTCTAACGGATTAAATTTCCCAAAGAGGAGTATTTTGTTTATGTATATCCCTTAATTTCAATGTAGTGATCGAAATAAAATATTGTATGAAAAAAACTGCAGTAAATCATAATGCGGTGGATACAGTATTAACATGCATCGCTCCTCTACACGGCGGGTCTTACAAAGCTCGAGCTATGAAAGTAGCTAGACATTTGCCAACTTAACTCTATCGTAAACATTTCGGTATATTTTTCATTGAATCACCATTATAATTTAAGAAACGGCGTTGCTTGCGAATATTACAATTTTAACATAAAAAAATACAACACAGAAAGTAATATTAATGTGTTACACTTTCAGATATAAATTATTTACACTATTTTAAGCGTTCATGACACAAAACTTTTAACAATGTGTTACTTTTGCTGAGCAGAGATCAGCTCAGGGAGGTATTTTTCAAAAATCGACCCTCAAGAGTGTTACGGGGAGTTATAAATATAAAAAAATCCTTTTTATCAGCTATTAGATCTACATACTTATAATTTAACAAAGGTGTTTTTTTTTCTTTCTTTTTAGCTGAGATATGCAAAAAGCCTTTTTTGTTTAATTTGCAATTCACGTAAAATTAACTCATTAAATCTTCTTTGTCCTTCAATCTGTTTTGTATAATTTTTCAGTTCACCCGCGCGAAGAATAGGTATACCAGCTAGTACATAAATAAAAAAAATGCTCAAAGGGTGCTGATTCCTTTTAATCATACCTATTATTCTTTATTGTATACGTACAATGTTATGTTTGATTGTATATGTTTAAAATTTAACAATTACTAAACTTATTTTTTTTTAACTTGCCCCACTATTTCTTGTATATATTATCGCACGCGTAAATTACTTTTTCTGTTAATATCCTTAGATCCTTGTTCAAAAACTAGTTGAACTTAGCAATCATTTATTCTTGATCCAATTCAAACTTGACATAAAGACCCTTTTAACCTTATTTGTTAGTAAAAAACTGAAAAAGCGAAAACTGCCCACTGTGTGACGTTAATATTGATGGGAGGCCGCCGGTCCCCAAGATACAATTGCAGTTTTTATATTTGCCCTGTTTACAGGAAACGGATTTCTAAGGAATTTGGGGGTGCCTCAGGTCAACGGACTCTATGGCGGGCAAAGCTGTATCCGTGCACAGCTTGTTGGCCAATCGGAATGGTAAAATTTACCGCCAGAATTTTGAAGCGGATGTTTTTACGAGTGGTGCGGTCGACCTTTAAAAGGGTTGGCGCGTGAATTCTCGGGGCTTTTTACCTTCTTACGTCTGCCAGAAAAAACCTTCAGTCGGGAAGCGCACTCGCTACCCGAGGTCACCCCTCCGTAGCTCCTCTCCTCTCATTTCAGATAAGTAATACCCTTGTAATATTTAAACGTTCTTTTTACCAATATGTTAATCAATAAATATAATTGTTACCACTTTACGACTTTTAATTTAGTGTACAGTAATTTGTCTATAGAATATTAGTGTTTAATTTAACTTAAGTCATGATG
This sequence comes from Trichonephila clavipes, assembly GCA_019973935.1. Taxonomy (NCBI): domain Eukaryota; kingdom Metazoa; phylum Arthropoda; class Arachnida; order Araneae; family Nephilidae; genus Trichonephila; species Trichonephila clavipes. Next base: position 164,466 of record BMAU01005149.1, on the reverse strand, counting down.
CGATGTCAAATTAAGAATCTGGGTTTTCATCATACAAATTAAATAAGTTCTCATTAGCGTCGCATCATATTGGTACCGTGACCAGTCGTCGGAAATTTTTTTTTCCTTTACATCATCTGATGTCGTTAATTTTTTTTCTTGATGGGTCACCAAAATAATAATCCTACTTCATCTGTTAAACATGTAAAACATTTTATTGTGTGCTATTGTGTTTTGATTGTATCTATTAATCGAATTTGCTACTTGTGAAATTTTTTTTCTTGTAGTTTTTTTTCGGAGAAAGAGAGAGAGAGAGAGGAGGAAAAAAAAAGGGAAAGGTGCTAGATGTCACAGGTACTGGTGCTCTTTTTTTTTTTATATTGATGTGAAATTTTTTTTTCATGCATGTATTTACGCGAGAGTCGATTGGTTAAAAGTTTTATTTAAATTTATGAGTTTATGAATTTCTCTTACCCTGCACGAGTACTTGAATTCAGTTGTTTTAGTTAGAATTTAATTGTTTCCGTTGCAATTTAATCTCGTTAGAAATTTTGTTTTAATTTTTTTAAACATGCCACGTGCACGACAATCAGACCCCCTTTTGACACAGACGGCGTCTGAGAAATTTAATCTAATTGATTTGATCCCAATGTATGACGGAGGTGAATCGTTGGGAATACGTAGGTTCCTAGAAAAAATAAATGATGTTGCGAATTTAGGCAAGTGGTCAAACGACGAGAAAGTTACTATTCTGAAATTAAAATTAGCGGGAATAGCTGAGGAATATTTTTTATCCGACCCAACCCACAGTCATTTAACAGAGATATTCCAGTCAGGTAATTCGGCTCAAAACACCGCGGTGAGGAACGCTAACGATCAATTACTACAATCGCGTTTTATAAGTGGTTTGCGAAACGATATTCGTAGATTCGTTTTGGCGCGAGATCCAATTAATCTTGAAGAATCAATTAGCGCGGCGTTGATTGAAGAACAGAATGTTAAATTAAATCAAATCGCGAATGACGAGAGATCTGGTTTGTCGCCCTCAAAAACGGAAATTTCGGTCATTTCGGCATTGACAAACAAATTAGAGGAAATCAATTTAAGAGTCGAGCGTTTGCAGAAGCGAGCTCAGTTACGGTTCGCAAAACAGGTGGGGATCTTTTTAGCAGAAGGGAGACTGTTTTCAAATGTTTTTATTGTGGCTTTCAAGGACATAGGCAGGCACAGTGTCGGAAAAAGCGGATGGACGAGCGTAGAGCCAATTACCAGTCCCCCCGGAGAAACGCCGCGGGCGAATTTTCTGTTTTCCGTCACCCAAGCACTCATTCTTTCGATCGGCGACATGTCCATTTCCAAGAATCGGCTTTTCGCGATAATTACGCAGCCCCCAGGCATTCGGCGAGCGGGTCACACACGACTTCTAGGAATAGGGGTTTTCAACGCAATACTAGAAACGACAATTTAAACTTCCGCGGAGAAAGCCGATTTTAGAGAATATACAAGTGGTAGAGAATCGGTTTTCTCCTATTAAATCTAGAGATAATAATAATTCTGATCTACCCATAATAAATGCTAGTGTGAAAGATCACAGATTTTGAATATTAATTGACACAGGTGCGTCCGTTTCATTAATGTCAAATTTTCTTTTCACTAAAATAAAAAACGAACACTTTAAGGAATTTAATGTTTCAATTCAAATTAAAGCGGTAAGTGGAGATACTGTAGAAATTATTGGTTGTTATGAAATACAATTGTCATTGGGGGAATTTCAATTTCAACATATTTTTTTATAACTAAGCAAGAAATTAACGAGAATTATTGCGCTATTTTGGGATACGATTTTCTGAAATTATGGAATGCAGTCTTAGATATGGGTAGAAACCGCTTATTAATTAATAAATTTTCTATTCCGCTTATCCATTATTCGCTCCCTCAGCGTGTCGTTCAGAGTAACTTTATCCATGGATTTTTAAAACACAAAACGTGTGTGGGTCCCCATTCGGTCACAAATGTTTGTATCCATGTTTCAACATTACCTAATTCTATGTCATCGGCCACTATTCAGAGTTCAGCAAAGTTAAAAACAAAAAACATTCATTTAACTACTTCGCAAATTAATATTGATCCACAAACAAATGACACCATTCTAGAAATTAGAAACGATTCTGAGAACATAATCACCCTTAACAAAAACATGAAAATAATTACTGTCAATAATTACGAAGACTTTTCTTCCGATTTTCCCGTTTCTCAAGATATCTTACCCCCACTCACGGAGAAGGATTTTAACCTTTCAGGTTTGGACAGCAAAATAAAAAACAGATTATTTCAACTTTTAATTTCGCACAAAAGTGCTTTCGCTCGCTCTACGGTAGAATTATCTGCAGCCGCTACGGAGCATCATAGAATCAGTCTGCAACATGACTATCCCATTAAATGTCCGATTTACAAGATTCCATTTAATTTAAGAAACGAATTTCGACGTCAGATAGCAGATTTAGAGAAGGCAGGGATTATTTCGAAATCTAATTTTCAGTACAATACTCCGGCATTGTTTGTCAAGCAAAAAGAAAAATGGCGCCTTGTTTTAGATTTTTGAAAACTGAACGAAATAACTTTGACTCAAGACTTCGTTATTCCAACATTGGACGACATTTTGTATGAAATTTCGGGTTCAAACTATTTTTCGGCTTTAGACATGAAGTCAGCATTTAATCAAATTCCACTACACTTTGCAGACAGGCATAAGACGGCATTCTCTACTCCCGAAGGTGACAAATATGAATTTAATAGACTTTGTGTCGGTTTAAAAAACTCGCCTAAAGCTTTTCAATCAATTGCACAGGAGGTCCTTGGGGATTTATTACACAACGGAGCCTTGGTTTATATAGACGACATTATTTTATTTACTAAAACTATAGATGAACATTTTGAATTACTGGGTAGGGTTTTTGAACGCTTTCAAAGAATTCACTTAAAATTTAATCCGAGTAAATGTCAATTTTTAACAAAGAGTTGTAAATTTTTGGGGTTTGTAGTAACGCCGGAAGGTATCCTTATAGATAAAGATAAGTCCGTTTCAATTAACGAGTTTCCAGTTCCAACGGATCAAAACCAAATTAAATCTTTCTTAGGGTGTTGTAATTTTTATAGGAGATATATTAAAAATTTCGCAAAACACTTCCATTAACGAATCTTTTGAGAAAAGACACTCCATTTGAGTGGACATCTGAAACGCAGGAGGCATTCGATGATATTAAGAAAGCCATATTGAACCCACCGGTCTTGGCACTACCTGATCTTAACGCAGAGTTACAAATCACGACGGACGCTTCATCTCGCGGCATAGGGGCAGTTTTAGAACAAAAATATCCTAACTCTGAAGTCAAACCTTTATATTTTTTTCAAAGAAATTAAATCCCTCGCAATCTAAATATAACGCAACGGGTTTGGAGTTCTTCGCGATATATACAGTATTAAATTTTTTTAGACCTTTCTTGTTGGGTAGAATATTTAAAGTTTTCACTGATCATAAGCCTCTTGCAGGATTTCTTTCTAATAAAAATCCCTCTTCCAAAATTTTGCGTTGGAAATTGGCTCTGGAAGAATTTAATTACGATATACACTACATCAGGGTTCCCTAAATTCAGTCAGATCATCTTTCCCGTTGTATTAACGGGACACAAACTTAAAGTTTTTTCAGAGCTTAAACGGAAATTCTTGTTTGATATAGAATATGACAAACGGGTTTTTATTATCTATATGGTTGGGTAAAGTTGCAAAATTATACAAATGAAAAATTAAAAAAAACATTTGATTTAAAATCTGTTCGCTATCCACTCATAAATACCGTAATCTTACCCAACGGTTGATTCTCGGCTTGTGTCTAAATAAAAATCCCTCTTCCAAAATTTTGCGTTGGAAATTGGCTCTGGAAGAATTTAATTACGATATACACTACATCAGGGGTTCCCTAAATTCAGTCGCAGATCATCTTTCCCGTTGTATTAACAATATTACAATAGCTTTACCTCACTCTAAAGATCTTATTAAAATGCAACATGAAGATCCTGTTTTAAGTCCTATTATACAAAAGATTGATCAAAATGACGTTAGTCAGCAACTATTTTATTAATGGGGAAGGTTTGTTATGTCATTTGTCCAAGCGCCCCTCCAGATCACCCAGGTCTAACACCACTAGAAAACAAGTTTGCATTCCACATTGTCTTAAAGCTAGAATTCTCGAATCTGTCCACTCAGAATATGGAGGGCATCTTAAATTTTTTAAAACATATCATCGACTCAGCGAAAACTTCTTTTGGCAGAATATGTACAGAGATACTAAAAATTTTGTTCGTTCTTGCACAATATGCTTATCTCGAAAAAACGCTTTCAAAATTCCGCCAGCACCTCATCAGCCATTAGAACAAAGTCAAGAACCGGGAGAAACGTGTCCTATTGATATTTTCGATCCTTTAAAAACCACGCCTAAAGGTAATAGCTATGTTTTATCTATGATAGATGCATTCACAAAATACATCCATGTTGTTCCACTTCCTGATATTAAGTCGAGTACGATTTCTAAAGCTTTCTTTGATAATTACATTGTTCACAGGGGTTGCCCACATAAATTAGTTGTATAGATAATGCTACATATTTCAAGAGTTCTGAATTTGTTGAATTTTGCAGTTATGGGCATTCATAAAAGACACATATCAAGTTATTCCGCTCACGTCAACGGGAGGGTAGAGAAACCCAATCAATCGCTAGCTAATATCCTGGCATCAATTTCGCAAAACACAAATGATTGGGATGAGCAACTCCCGCACACCATGTTAGCATTAAACTCAGCGATTCATGAAGCTACATACACATCGCCTTTTTTCCTAGAACATGGCAGGGATATTCGATTATCTTACACTTACGAGAAAAACTCCGACATACCACAAAATAAGTATGAATATGTCGAGAAACTTTTACCGTCTTTGGAGCAAATTTTTAATAAAGTTTTAAATAATCTAAAAGATCAGGAGGTATCGCATGTCGATTTGAGTACGAGAGCGACAAAGCAACATCATTATGATTACAAAATCGGGTCCTTGTGTTTTATTAAGACGCCTAATATTAAATCTAATTTATCTCCAAAACTCAGACCTAAGTTCGAAGGTCCTTACAGAGTAATAGAGCGTTTTTCTGTCAATTATAGGGTTCAACATGTAGAACAATTGAGGAAGAGATTTAACACACATGTCAATCGAATGATTCCATTTATTAAGAGATTCTCATATTTGCACTTAAATAATTTAGACGATTTGCAACCAGACGAGACGGAGGTTAAGGGTATTGTTCCAAGTCCACGGTATAATTTAAGGGCCCGTGCAGGCAATTCGGCTCATTAATGCACTTACCGCGCTAAATTTTTTTTTTTTTTGAAGGAAACTGAAATTTTTTTTTAATTTTTACGCTTCGTCACTTCGAGAGCACACATATGGAATGGTACCTGTCTCATTGTTGCACCTTGTTTTATGTCATGTTTGATGTTTTAGTGAGATTAAATTTTGTGCTCAGTTATTTAATGAATTCTAGCTCACTTTTTTTATTCAATTTGTTTCATGTCTTGATTTGATGCTTAAATGACATAATGTTGTATGTGGTTAATATCAATTTTAGCTCTAGATAAAATATTTTTTGATGCTATGTGTTTTATGCAATATATAAAATTTGTTGTTTGTAATAGGAGTGTTATTCAATTTTGCTATGAGATTCATGTATGCACGTCAATTTTAATTTTATAAATTTTAAGCTTTAAATCATGTTTGCAACAAAAATCAAATTTTGGGGACTTTGGACACCTGTCATGAGAAATTTGAATGTTGTTACTATATACATACATATTTGACATTTTTCATTTATTACATAATTTTGTGTTGCGGTTATTATCTAGTATTTTAAATAATTTTTTCATACAAAAAAAAGTTCCTTTATTGAATAAGTTAGTTCATGCTGATTTGATTGTGTATAACTGTGTACTTTCTGGTTAAATTTTGAGTTTGCATAAAAGATTAATTTTTTTGGTGGCGGCATTTTGTTAGAAGCAATTTTATTGATAAGTTGTGTTGGTGTATTAATTTTAAGTACCTGTGTATTACTGAATTGATATCTTTGAAATTTATGCTTGTTAAGATATGGATAGAGGTGGTCGTTTGAATTTTTTTTGTCCTTAAGAAATTATGTTGACACTTTACTTTGTTTTGCTCACGTGTTGTTTTGTTCTGTCATATGATTGCTAATTTTAATTTAAAACTTTTATAGTCTTTCGGTTAGGTGTTTCAATGCTGATTTAATTTTTGTTTTTTTTTTTGCTAGAGATTTGGAATTTTTTTTGTTTGCTTAGGGTTTAGGTTAAATTGTGGTTTGGTTAAATGAATGTGCTGTCAATCATTGTGTCTCGGTTATGTGCTAAACTGTACTAGGAATTTAATGTTTTGGTTGATGTTGATATAGTATTTTTTTTTGTTGATTTAGGTTAACTTGTTTTGAATCATGGTAGCGCTTGGGTAGATTATTGAATTGAGTGTTGATGTTGATTTAATTTTTTTTTATGGTTTTGGATTTTAATGATAGTTTTGCATTGTTATTTGGAAATAAGTTTTTTGGTCAGATAATGGTATTGTTAAATTTTATGTTTTGTGTACGCGTAGTTGTGTTAGCTTTGAGTTTGGTATTGACAAAGGAGGATAATTTTGATGTAGTACTTGGAATTTTGAGATATTAAAGTGTAAGGAAAACAACCCATCTCACGCTAGTAGCTGTCCATTAATTCCGGAAAACTCAGTCGGAGAACTTTTCGTCGGTATTCTCCCCGCGCTCGGCCCAAGGGTGGGACTCTGGTTGTTGGTTGAAATTTGCTTGTTGGTTACTCCTTTTCGAATTTTCCCCTTCGCGCCCCCTGCTGTCGCAACAGAGATAAGAAACTCAGCATCTCCTTTTTTTCTATGGGGTCTTCGTTTCCCCCCCTTGTTGCTTCCTGTTGTTACTTTCTCTCGTTGGTGCTCGATGCTAAATTGTGTTTTTTTAGACGCAATAGCCTTTCTTTCGTAATATTTAGTATTGTTGTTTTAGATATTGAGTTGATAATTTTTTTTTGGTTTGAAAATGCTGAAGATCACAGGTGTGAATTTTTTTTCTTTTACTAATTGTTGAATGAGTTAGATAAGTTGAGTTAAGGATTTTGTGGAAAATTTGAGAAAGTTATTCGAAGGAGATAGATAAAGTTTAAACTGATGAATTTGTTGAATAATTGGGAAAGTTTTTTTTTTATGGAGATAGATAAGTTTGCGTTCAAAAGTATGTGGTAAATTCGAGAGTTGTTTAATATGGAAATGGAAGATTGAGTTGTAATAATTATACGGTATATTTGAGAAAGTTTTTTTTGATGTAGAGAAGGTAATTTGAGTTAAGGAATTTGTACGATTTCGAGTAAATAAGTTGACGAACATAGATAAGTTGAATTAATGATTGTGTGGTATATTTAAGAATGTTTTGAGATGAATCTAGGAAAGTCCGAGTTGAGGATTATGTGAGATTTTGTGTAAATAAGCTGATGAGCAAAGATGGGTTTTAGTTAATGGTATTGTGGAAGAGTCGATTAATTATTTGGAAGTTGCAGATAAGTTTAGTTAGTATTATAGAATGATATTTGAGTTATTAATTCGATGATTTTCGTTGAATTGAGTTAGCGGTATTGTTGTAAATTGAGGATCTTGTTTTTTTGTGTTTGTACATTTGTTGCGCGTATAGTGAAACATTTTGAGTTTTTTTATTATCTAGAATTGATATATTGTATTACATAGAATGTTAAAAAGTTATGTTGATTAGTTAAGTGATATTTTTTTTTTGGAAATTATGTTTAATTTTGTGTAGCACTTGTAATAATTTTTTTTTGCTTTTTTGTTTAAGTTAAATTACTTTACTCTGTATGTGTCGCCTCATATGTCATGGGTTGCATTATCAATTTTATGTTTATAATTTTTTTTCTGAAATTTTCAACTGCATTTGTGATTTCCGGAATTCATTTCTTAAATGGAAATTCGACTGTATTGAATGTAGAAGAAATTTTTTTCTCTCTCTCATTTTTTTTTTATAGTATTAATCGATTTAGTTTTTTTTTATCATCGGATTTGCATTGTTTTCTTTTTCTTGATTCTGCATTCTGTTCCTTGTGTTGGCGGTTGCCGGCGATCGTCCTTTCGCAGGAAATGGGATGTTTTTTTCCCCCACCTTTGTAAACATTGGGGGTGCATCCTGATCAAATGCACACTCATGGTTTGCAATTCTAAATTTAATTACAGTAATGTTTTTTTAAACTTTCAATTGTAACCAATGCTTGTAGTGAATTTTTTTAAATTCCTTAGGCTACTAAGCATTCTTAGAGGTTATAAATTTTTTTTTCACCGTTCGCACTATTCGCTTCAATTTATAGATTTTAATTTGCAAATCTGAATTAATTACATTTATTTTTTTTAAAACTTTCAATTGTAACCAATGCTTGTAGTGAATTTTTTAAAAATTTCTTAGGCTATTAAGCATTCTCGGAGGTTATATATATATTTTTTCTTTTTTCACCTATGCACACCCATCGTTTCAATTTCTAATTTTTCACTTTAAATTAATTAATTTTATGAAAGATTGTTATCAATGCTCTTAGTGAACCATTGCAATTTCTTATGCTTTCAGTATGTTGAGGGTTAAATTAGTAATTTTTTTCTGGTGGTCAGGGACATGCACTTCACATTAGTCGTGTCAGGATTTCGTTGTTAAACGATTATGAGGTGTCTGTTTCTGGGTGCCACGTTTGTATTGATTACATATGTTTTCAATTGTACTTATTTCTTATTCACAAAGTATTTAGTTCAATGCCTATTTGTGTGGTTATTGTGAGTAACACAGCTGTTAGATATGCAAATTTTTGAATTTATTATGTGTTACTCGTCTTATTTTTTTTTATTATTTAGTGGCACACGATTCTTTGCGATTATTCAATTATTTCTATTTGTCATTTTATGTATGTTGTCCTTGTGAATTGTTTGGTGACCCATTCGGCAATTTTTTTTTCGTACATGAATTTAATTGTAGTTGTTAGTAGTTAATTTGTTTTTCTCTCTCCTTTCGCAATGTTTAAGGAATTACGGTTAACATGCAGTTTTCTTGTTGGTTGTTTTTTTTTTGTGTGCAAAATAGAATTTTTTTAGAAAACGCTTCTTGAATTTTTTATGTTGAGTGATGGGAGGACGAGATGGGGACCTCGGGTATCTGAAAGCCCTGTGGAAGAGTGGAAAATTTGTTCTCCCTATTTTACATACTCTACTGATGCTGGCTCTCCTACGAGAGTGTTCGTGTTTTTTTTTCTGTTTCAGGTCATTCTGTGCATTGCGTCTAGATTGCTCCACGAGATAGTATCCTACAAAATGTTGAGACTGTGACAATGTTTCACCTGGCCTTTGCACCACTGGAGGAGCCCCCGTGGGATTCAGACCCACCGGTTCTTCATTTCACGAAAGATTTACTGCATAGAATAACTACGTCTCTATAATGCTGAGGACTGTGACGTTATGCTTCAGTGGACAGTCGTTCTTGCCCAGGAGTTTGATGACGGACGACGGGACTGTTGAACTGTTGTCATGATTGCAATTACATGTTACGTTATGCTTCACCCAGCCTCAGGAGTCTTCATTAAGATTGGATGTTTCAGTTATCATTCTTCAAGAAGTGGACATTCGTTCTTGTCCAGGAGTTTGACGAGGGACGACGGGAATGTTTGAACTATAGTCACTATTGCATTCATGTAATATTTGCATTTTCATGAATGATTTTTTTTGTGTTTCTTTATTTCTAGTTTTGTTAATCTGAAAGAGGGGAGGAGTGATGGAGGCCGCCGGTCCCCAAGATACAATTGCCGTTTTTATATTTGCCCTGTTTACAGGAAACGGATTTCTAAGGAATTTGGGGGTGCCTCAGGTCAACGGAGACTCTATGGCGGGCAAAGCTGTATCCTTGCACAGCTTGTTGGCCAATCGGAATGGTAAAATTTACAGCCAGAATTTTGAAGCGGATGTTTTTCCGAGTGGTGTGGTCGACCTTTAAAAGGGTTGGCGCGTGAATTCTCGGGGCTTTTTACCTTCTTACGTCTGCCAGAAAAAACCTCCAGTCGGGAAGCGCACTCGCTACCCGAGGTCACCCCTCCGTAGCTCCTCTCCTCTCATTTCAGATAAGTAATACCCTTGTAATATTTAAATGTTCTTTTTACCAATATGTTAATCAATAAATATAATCGTTACCACTTTACGACTTTTAATTTAGTGTACAGTAATTTGTCTATAGAATATTAGTGTTTAATTTAACTTAAGTCATGATGCGATGTCAAATTAAGAATCTGGGTTTTCATCATACAAATTAAATAAGTTCTCATTAGCGTCGCATCAATATTCACCCACTTAAAGTGTAGTCCTCGGACCCACGGGGGTCTCCAGCATGTTTTTAGGAGGGAAGGGGACATGAAGGTCTCTCCTTTAATGTTAATATTTTCTTCTTAAAGATTTTTGAAGGCCTCGTGGAAAAATTGCGAAGTGTACCATCCTAGATTAGATAATATATTAATGCAGTTTAAGTACATAAATCCTTTATTTGAAATTAGCATTTTGTAATATATATATATTAAATGCTGTGGCGAATGGTATAAGGATCTCTTTACCGATGGTAATATTTAGGTTGTTGATGTGAAGAGTTATATTGATGAGACATACTTTTTAAACAGTAATCCCATTTTATTGTGTATTTAAACACATATGCAAACACAAAGAAAGACGACACTTGACGAAACACACACACACAAAAGACACACGCGCACACTACATAACGAGGACAAGACAAAGGGTGAATTTTCTAGAAAATCTCGGTTTTTATACAAAACGTCATCGGAAGTGCACAAACTCACATGACTTCCGAGAATAACATCTATCGAACGATGTGGTTATATAATGAATAATTGAAAAACGCAAAGTTCATAATCCTTGAATGTTAAAGCTTCAGTTATTCCTGTTAGGCGGGTAGTTAATGATTAATTACTTACGTGAGAGCCCTAAAGAGTAAAGACAATTACAAATAAAACAGTTTTTAATATGAAATTAACGTAAAATATTACATATATATATAATTGGATGTTTCCTATTGTTTTAAAGGGAAGAAAATAATTAAAAAATGATATAAGTAGCAGAGGTAGTCTTAACATTATTGAAGAAATTTTAAATCACTCTGCCATGTTTTGAGAGTCATTTACGTAAGCGAAAAAAAAATGTTCAGTTAATTTTAGGCTCGTTTTTCAGCTACAATAAAACAAAAAGAGTAAATAAGTTTAAAAATAGAGTGAACAATAGGATACGTTAGGAACTAGTCGACTCAAATTTATTAATGAACAGAATACACTTTTATATTTATCAATTCTTACACATTAATACATAATACGTGTAAAAATCTTACATTTTTAAGAGAATCTTTGGTCATTAAATTAAAAAACACAATTAAAAGACAATTCACACATGTAATTTTTAATTTCAAAAATATTTACAGTTTTTCTAATTCACATAAGGTTTTGTTCTACATCCAAAAATATGTTTGCAGTTGATGGAATATCTCAGACTAGATTCCTGAATTCTTTCCTCTTAAAATCTAAATGAAAGGAGGCAAAGAGTGTTGAAATCGGAAAAAAGGATACTCATAGTCCATATCCATTATAGAAATATGTTAAGTAAAACACATTATATACACACAGAAGAAAAAACCAATTTAATTCAAGTATATGTAACCGCTGTCGTACTGATTTTCACTGTTTGGTACTGAATCTTTCTGGAGGAAGCGCATTGAATATCCTGGCACTGCAAAAGAAGAGAAATATATGTGTAATATTAATTCATTTTAAGCTAATTGGTTGCATATTATTAAGGTGACCAGTTTTTTACAATGAAAAGGAGGATGGGCGCGCACGAAAAATAAAATAAAAATTTACAACGTAAAAATAGGAAACATTTTATTAATTCAAATAAAAATACACTAATTACGTTTGGATTCCTTTTAATTATTTATTTAAACAAGTATTTTCCCATTGAATATTTTTTTTTGTCAATATATCATTTTCGAATACACCGGAAATTTCGGAGCAAAAAATATCCATCGCATTTTTACGATAAAAACTGCAGCTAATATATCAACATTCAATCTTGTTGTCTCACTTGTCCAAAAATCATTACTAACGGAAAATACTCTTTCAACTTCTGCATTAGTTCCAGGGCATCTCACACACCGTAAATTCAACAAGAATAACTCAATTATCACATAGAAAGTATTCCTTTTTGAAATAGTTAAGTACTTCTACCCATCTTTTATCAATTTTAGCATGCTGATTTTCCGACTGTTCCAATTTATTAGAATTTAAATATATATTTCAGTCTTCTTATTTCTTCAAAAAGGCAACTATCATCGATTTTAATAACAGGCATTTCTTTCGATAATAACTCTTGTTTCTCTAAACAATTTTCTATTACTGCCCATTTTACTTGGAATGAAGTCAAAAAACACCATTGAAAACTATTATTTCCAGTGATATTAATTTCAGATCATTCTTCGACATATAGAAAACATGTTTGGTTCATCTTAGAATACAGAGATTAACAGAAGAGTATTGAAATATTGAAAAGGAGGACAAGTACGAGGACACTTTTCGAGGAAGGACAGAACCTATAAAAGGAGGGCCGTCCTCCCTAAAGGAGGACGGTTGGTCACATTAATATTACAAAAGTGTAAGAACTTTTTATATTAGCGTGTTCGTCATTAAAATCATATTGCAATTAAGTGATGAAAGTATGCCAGATAAGAAAATGCAATTGGTGACCTTATCCCTAGAAACGTCAAAAAGAAGAAATGAAGGAGTGGCAAGAGGTCCCTATCAATTTTCAAAGCCACAGCCGAATGAATTTCCAATTAATTTCCACGTGGAAAGTTGTTTAATCTTATAGTTATAGGTATATATAGGAAATAATTTGTCCTTCATCTTAAAATATCTTACACTTATAGAAATGTAAGATATCAAAAGCACCTTGAAGAGTGTTGGTCTGAAAGTGGTCCCCATTCCCACTCTGTCTTAAGGCTGTCTTTGGTAAAAGTACGAAAGCTCTAACTAAATTCGAAGCACATTTTCAGACAGGAAAATGACCCAATTTTTTCATGGAAATTTGCAATATTATAACTCGTACCTCTGTTAACAATGTAGTGTTTTTAAAAATTTCTAAATATTCCGTGAATACTTTCTTTTTTTGTTGTAATACATCAAAGCAAAGCCTATTTAACATTACGGTATAGGATAAAAAATGCGAAACACATTTTATACCAGAAAAAATGAATCAACTCGGTTGAAAATAGGAACTATGATAAAAAATGCTTCTCTCTAAAGGACAGTGAAGCCAGAATATCATATCAATTTTTCATTCCTTTTGTATCTGAATAAATGTTCCAAATTTGGGGCCTAATCTTTAATATTAACCGAAAACAGCCTTAAGAAGTGTTTCGTATTCAGGACCCTCTTAAACAGACAATCCTGTATTTAAAGGGCTATTGGCATTTATACCTTGGAATAATAGTCGATCTCACTGAAAAGTTATTTCTCACATTATTAGATAGTAGGACCCTGGTAGTTATTCTAGATCCACCAGGACAGAATGATTAGGATGATACCTAAAGTAATATATCGTTTAAAAGCTTTCACCCCACCCCCCACACAAGGATACATAATCCTCACACACAATCAAATATTTCAATCCTCTAGCTACTGTAGACTCATCATTCATAAATATAGAATCCCTAAGAAAACATTAAAACTAAATTTCAGTTTAAAAAAAACTAAAAAACACCCTTTTATAGTTAATCGAACTAAATGGTAACTTAATCTTTTACTCGCCAAATATAGAAATGGGATTTGGAATAAGTCGCCAGATGCGGGATGGGATCTGAAAATGGGAAATCGTTAGACCTGATGATCCTGAACAGGACAATGGAAAAAATTATTAAATTATTGCATTGTCATTGGTCCTTGACAAATGTGCAAAATTTGGAATTAATCTGACCTTTTAAAGTGGGTAAAAATTGAGCTCAAAGATTCCACCTCAGTGCCCAAGGTAATGAAAACTGAGCTGAGCACATTAGGCCATGACAATCATGGACTGTTGCAACACTGAATTTAGCTTAGAGTTTCACGAGGGCTGTTGGCTATCGACAACACGATTTTGAGCCAAGAAAAATGATGAAAACCGACACCCGAAGTACGTCGCTTATCCAACTTCCATGCTGCCTTCGAGAGATCCAGCTATTTGAAAGATTCAGATTCTTTGATGAGAATTGAGTGGAAACTTGCTTAATGTGAGCAAAAAGCATCTGAAATGATGATTTGGCTGTGTGTTATCAGCGATCTTGAATATTTGGCTACCTTGGCATTTCATCTAGCACAAAAGCTTTATTTAATCTTTTAAATGAAATGTAATACTGAAATTTAAATTGTTTAAAGAAACTGTCTACACTGATACCTAGAAATCGACACATCCAAAACGTTGAAAAGTTTGGAATTCAAACCAAAACTTGAACACATTTTGCGTCAGAAATTTGAATTTCAACGTTTGGTAGTGGCCTGCAAACGGGCGTGAAATAAGGTTTTACCTCACATGCCTAGAAAGTGAAGGATGTTGCCAGAAAGAAGCGAGTTAAGTTTTTAAGTTGTATGGTGAAAGTGATAGAGATGATAAAGCCTAAAAGGGGATTACCACTGGAGCGTCCGGGATTTAAATTACCCTTAAACATTCACCGATGACGTTTCAATACCGCGCTATAAAATATTTAAAATAATTGTTTTAACTAAATAATTACAGGACTACTGTTCAGTAGGGTTTAGTTTTATGACTTTTTAATATTATTTCATGTAATTATATATAATGATCCGTTATATCATAAAAAACTGACGTTGAGAAGATGTTTCGCGAAGCTTGTTGGACTACTGCTTTGTCACAAAACATTTCAAGTCACAAATGTGCTAGGATATCCATTCATCAGAGATCCATTCTGTGCAATCCCTAGCGACATATATGTCATGATTTACTGGAATATTATCAATTAAATCTGACTTTCTTCATATTTTTCGCAGTCATTTCCACTCATTCTTATGTCTTCATAGGAATCCAAATTAGAGCAAGACAGCTAATCACAATCCGATTCATTCCTAGAGAGCTCTCGCAACAAATTAAAAATTTAATCAGGACTTAGACCTTTTCTATAAGCCATCGTTTCAAGGTTTTTGCTCTGCACTATATTTTAAAATAGAATGATTTTTTTGTAAGCAGATAAGCAAATACTGTGTAACAAAACACTTATACACGACAATTTTAGTATAATTGATTCATTTATACTGTGAACCCAGTAACACTGCATTCGAGGTCAAATAAATGTTCGATAGGACTTTAGAAAGTTTGTTTTACTAATGGTATCTTCATAGAGAGAACTTTTTTTTGAACAACAGTTATTTATAATGATAAATTGCCCTGGTGACGAAATGACACCAGCGGACGTTCTAGTTATAGTTAGTTGTAAAATCATTCCTAATTAACCTAGACCCATAAAACATTTTCTATGTAATCATCAGTGAAAATGATTAAAAGTGACCTTTAGTTCTTGCGGGAGACTTAGTGGGAGTCATATTTCTGTTGATATTTTCATGTCTGTTTTGTATTATTAACAGCATCGCCCGTACATTGTTATTTTAGAAAAGATTCGTTTCTCAAGAAATGATTTCGTTCTTCTTTCTCGTGCAGCTTATAAAGGAATCATCATTATTCTTTAAGGCAAAAAATTAGATAATTTAAAATGTTATTAATTTACATTTTTATTTGTTTTGAATTATTATTTTTATTTGATAATATATTTTCTGTAATCTACTATATGTACTGATGGGGTAAACTCAGGTGACGTCATAGTCACACGATAAATAGAATCACATGTTTCCAGCTAATTAGTTCATGCGCTTCAGTGTTGCCAACCTTTGTTTTTTTGTGAAGAAACTTTCGTTTAAAAAGCACATATTTGTCAACAATAATAACGACTACCGGTAAAGAAAACACACGCGATTTAAAAGTACACGATTAGCGTGTATATATATATATAATTTTGAAAAACTTTTTGAAGAATTTTAAAACCAATTTACTTATTTCAAATTGGCAACAAGTACAAGTCTAATGTCGGTTTGTTTTGAATTCAAAGGAAAACACGTGATTGTATTTATTATGTGACCATCCTCAACTTAGCCCATTGTTTGAGCCATTTTGAAAATTGAAGCCTGACGCTCGTGTATACACAGATCAATCCAGAATGTTATTTTAAGACAAATTTTCTTAGAAATGGAGCAGGATCGTGGATCAGATTCTGAGGTGTAGTTATATTTTTTCAGTCTCATTTTAAACAAATTAGGATTTTAATATTAAAAATTAGGACTCACCGTATGGATTTGATGTAAATCGTAGTTTGAATCCTGCACCAGAATTGTGGTTATCGGTGCTCATTTTGATGATCATTTTGTTGGTCGTCGAAATATGAGTTCCTGGATCATCCTGAAAAAAGAAATCATTAAAATTAGTTTAAAACCAGTTATACTTATACAAACTGTAGGTTTTTAGTATAGACTGAACGCTTCCAACATATTCAAAATAACAAGTGATTGACCACGGTCAAGATGAAAATGTAAGCTTTCAAAGAACTGAAGAAAAACTAAAAACTTTTTGTTAGTAAATATTCTTTATTCTATATATTTCTATGTTCTTAGTAGAGAGATTTAATTAAACTGTTTTAGTGTGTGTGGGAAAATAGGATTAAGATCTTTAAAACTATAATTATTGTTACAATATTAATTTTTTTCAATTCCTACTATTAGTTCACTCTCTTCTCTCTCTCTATATCTTGTTCAAATTTTCAATCGTTAATAAAATACTTTTTATGTATCCACTGAAGCTCAAATACATTCTTAAAACTTGTAGTGGATGACACTAGATGTTAATAGTTTTTTAAAATATTAATTTATTACTTAAATTTTGTTTTTTGATTTTAAATTTATTCTGCATTACTTCTGGCGAAGTTAGAATTAGCATCAACAGATGGAGCCAATAAGTTTTTCCTACAAATTTTTCTTGCCTTCAGATAAATTTTCTTTAAACTTGTAGTGGATGCCACTCGATGTTGATACAATTTTTTTTCGAATATTATATAATTCGTTAATTTAATTTAATTAACTAAAATAAAATATTTCTTTGTTGAACTAAGTAGGAATTGTCTTTAACATTTTTTTTTTATCTTACTTGTTTCTTTTTAAGATCGTTTAGTTTAGTGTTTTAGATTTACAATGCTTGTTTATAGTTGATAGATGAATTAATATATTGAGTAGGGTTGTGAGTACTATTTAATACTTTTAGTTTTGCTGTTTTTCTTGGTTTCTTCATGTTAGCTATAACTAAACAGTTTTTTTACTGTAAATAGTATCTTATCAATTATATACCTATAGTTGCATGTAATTTAAAATATGTGGTTAAATTCACTTGCAAAGTACTCGGTGAACCTTTTCCTTCATAAGGAAAAAAAGTAAGGATTTCACAGAATTATTAGGTGTACTTCCGCCGTTTTGCAATAGATGGCTGTAGCGGTAAGTGGTAGTCGAAATAAATAGATCGTAGATGTCATACAATAAGCTTAGGTATTTGTAAACATAACGCCATCGAAATATTAGTCGATTTGTGTCTGCATCATAAAGTTATTCTCGATTAAACATGTCAGCTTACGAGCCAAATTCTTGTCATTTGCGGGAGGTTTTAATTTTCTGCTTTAATATGAAGAAATCTGCGGCTGAGGCTCATCGAATACTCTCAAATACCTATGGTGAGGCCGCTATTAGAGAAAGAACGTGCTGAGAGTGGTTTCAACGCTTCAAGAAAGGGTGATTTTGACGTCGAAGACCAGCATGGTATTTGGAGGGACCAGCTCGACCTAGTGTATTATGAGTTGTTAAAACCGACTGAAACAATCACAGGCGATCGTTATCGAACGCAATTATTGAATCATAAATGTATAATCAGTTTTTTACAATAAAGCCTCGAATTGCGGAAAAAAAACGGCGGAAGCAAAGTTGTACACCTAATAAATATACGTTCAAAAATACAAGATGGCTGGCAGACAGAAAACTTCTATGAGTGAAATCTGCAGCTTTTCATAATTTAATTTTTTAAGAAAAGTTACAATGCATAATATTTGACTACTTTTAACAAATCACTTAAAATCACATGATGTGACTTTGCCGATTTTTGAACCAACAATGCTGATAGATAAGCATTGATGTTTATTTTCATATCAGATGCATTTCGTTCATTTTAAGTACTCCTTACGTCCCAAATTAGTTGTTACATTTAGGTAGCAGGCCTCATTTGACAGTGGATGATGCTAGTATCACAGAAGAATGTTTAAAAGATGAATGGAATTTGCAACTACTATGTCAACCTCCAAATAGTCCAGATTTAAATGGACTTGATGTCGAGTTTTTGCAACATCAGATGCCCACAAAAAATATTGACAGCCTAATTGATACTGTTGAAGTCGCTTTTCAAAATAGAAACACTTGATAATGTATTTTTAATTTTGCGTACATGTATGCAAAACATTATGACGCAACTCGTACGAAATAACCCATTCTCAATAAAGAAAAATTTCACCGTCGAAGTCTTCTTCCGCGAAATCTGGCGTGTAATCTCGAAACGATGTGCAAGAAATTACTCAAACATCAGTTAAAGTTATTTATTTGCAATTAGCATTTTTAGCCCATTCCTAACAATTTGTTAGGTCATTCCTAACGATTGATTGATTAGGTCATTCCTAACGATTGATTAGGTCATTCCTAACGATTCATTAACTCATTTTTAACGATTCATTAGCTCATTCTTAACAATTGATTAGCTCATTCATATCGATTCATTAGCTCATTCATAACTATTCAAGAGCTAGAAGATAGTTTTAGATCTTTACTGGTGGAAGAGACCTTACAATTGCGGCTTGGCTTTAAAGTGGGCGGATCCAGGATTTTTGAAACTAATTTGGCACTGATTTAAAAGGGGTAGGAAATATTGGTGATTGATAAGACATCATCTCAAAATCTCTTAAAAATGTTTAAGCAAAATCCTAAAATCATCAATATCAGTAATCGTACAAAAGTTTTCAAATGTAGCAACTAATTTGGGACAGAGGGAGAATCTGTTTCTATGGAATAATGAGTAAACAGGGACGATTTATATGATACGCAAGTGATACATATGAACTAATTAATACCAATTAATGTAATCATGAGAACATACCGTTCCGCAGTATCTTACGACTCTTTCTGCAGCGTTTCCAACGTTTCCATCATATAATTCTACAAAATTGGTTACACAGCCACTAGTAGAATTGAAAGCAAACATGACGAATTCGACTTTGATGGTGTGGTATCCGGGAACTGAGATATGCCAGGTGCATATGTCAGCACTTGTGTAAGCCTGGGGATACCTAGGGCTGTAGATGTGTCCTTCCTCAGCGTATACACTGCCCCCGCAACCTTGACCTAAAAAAGAACATAAAGCTCTCTTAGCAGCATACTTTGAATGTTCTCCGTATTTTGAAAGTTCCCAACGAATAAAAATCAATATAAAAGTATGAGATATGTACTAGTGCTTTTTTACTTTTTATAAAAGTACTCCACAACGTGGTAAATTATAATGTATAATCTAGAAATGCGTGATCTACACGATATGATACAGATGTCATTGTTCAGCATTCTAATCTCATAAATTCTGTGCAAAATGCTTCTTTTTATGCATTCTTGAAGATATTCTAGATTATAATATCTTGATATTCTTGTTTGAAGGTATTTAAGATCAGGGGTCTAGCCAATTTACCATTATTATTCTAGGTGCTGTACGGTAGGAAATATTTGAAATAATTCGATTCCTGCAGCAATACAAGCAGAGTTAAGGGATAGAGGTCAGAATAGTTTTATTATATATTAATTATGCCTCATTTAAAGATATTTATTAAGAGGTCTCAGGGGTGTTAAATTTGTCTAGAGGTCTGAAAATATAAACGATTTTCAAACGCGTATAATTCTTTTAAATTTAAATTAAATCATTCAAATCTTTTACGTATTATTTAAAATAGAATGGGGTTTCAGAAAAGTATAAAATGTTTAAAATATACTAATAATTTTAAAAGTCATAAGCATATGAAAATTCTATAATAAATATTAAGTTTTTTTTGCTTTGCGCACGCTATTTTCTAAAATATTAGCCTCTGATGTATAAAACTTTATAGAATTATACAATATATCATACTCTTTAAACTCTACCTAATTTTAGTATTATATATGTTTTGTATTTCAAAATATTTGTAAAATATTGCAATTTTTTAAATATTTTTTATTTATTAAAATGTGTAAGTTATTATTCTATTTATATAAAAGTAGCTACAAAGTATTAAGAATACATTTGCCTTTCTGAATCAACTTAAAGCTAGTAATTAAACCTACTCTTTTAGAAAATAACATGCGCGACGTAAAGCTTAATAAGAATTTCTTAAAGAAAAGATTCTTATGTTCATATGCTTATAATTTTTTAAATTATAATTATATTTTAAACATTTTATGCTTTTCTGAAGCCCCATTCCTTTATAAGTAATGTGTAAAAGATTAAAATTATTTAACTTAAATTTAAAGAAATTATACCTGTTTGAAAATTGTTTATATTTTCAGACCTCCAGAGAAATTTAACACCCCTGTGACCCCTTAACATTAATATAAGCAATATAAAATATAACTACACTCTGTCGCAAAAAAATATATGCACCCAGAAGAAATTGAGCTACATTCACGAAATTTGGTATGCATGTAGTGTATATGAAAATAAACAAATGATTAAAAATTCAGAACAAAATATCATTTTATTAAGCGGTTACAGCTTGCAAAAGGTTAAAAATCAGTAAGTAGTAAAGCCACCTCTGGCAGCTATACAAGCCGAAATTCGGCGTGGCATCGATTCA
Organism: Trichonephila clavipes; assembly: GCA_019973935.1. Taxonomy (NCBI): domain Eukaryota; kingdom Metazoa; phylum Arthropoda; class Arachnida; order Araneae; family Nephilidae; genus Trichonephila; species Trichonephila clavipes. Next base: position 143,298 of record BMAU01005149.1, on the reverse strand, counting down.
ATTAGATCACTTATGACCCCCTGTGGAAGATCCTGCCATAGTCTTTGCATCTGCGCAGTTAATTCTCCTGTATCTCGGGACGGCTGCAGTTGCCTTCCCAGCGCGTCCAGACATGCTCTATTGGCGAAAGATCTGGTGACCTGGCAGGCCATGGTAGGACGTCATATCCTTGAAAACATTGTTGGGAGAGTCGCGCAGTATGTGGACGAGCATTATCCTGTTGATAAATGGCACCTGGGCGACTTGATAGCATGGGTAGCACAATCGGCGTTAAAATATCGTCCACGTATCTGCGAGCTGTCAAAGTGCCTTGAAGGACCACTAAAGATGATCGTGTGTCCCAAAAATTGCTCCCCACACTGTCACACCTTGTGAAATTGCTGTATGCCACTCGACAATAAATCCCGGATCGGACCGCTGGCCGGTGCGCCTCAGAACACGTGTGCGGTGGTCATCAGCACTGAGACTGAATCGGGATTCATCACTGAAGAGGACACGTCTCCAGTCTGTCACACTCCAAGTTGCCCGAGGTCGGCAAAAATCCAGTCGACACTGCCTATGATGTGGGGTCAGTGGTAAGCGTCTTAGCGGACGTCGGCTCCTCAAGCCAACTTCGGTCAGTCGTCTCCTTATGGGTTTCTCTTGATGGCACTGGATGTCTGGAAGGAGGTAAGTGGCGTTGAATCGATGCTAGCGACGTTGTTGGTGCCGAAGTGGCCACTCTTCTGATTGCACGATCCTCGCGATCATTTGTGTTCCTGGGACGTCCTGACCCTCCCCGCGACGGTACACTCTACCTTCTGTGATCCACTGTTGCCAACACCGAGCAACTACCATATCGCTCCGACCGAGGTGGCGGCCGATACGTCTATTCGACCAACCTGCTTCTCTGAGGCCTATTATACGGCCCCTATCAAAGTCCGTCAGCTGCTCGTACTGCCGCCGGTTACGTCTTAGAGGCATCCTAAGTCTCAATATCGTCTATCAAAGTCATCAGATTCGTTTGGATAGCCGTACGGCGCTCGTACTCATGCTTTTAAACTCTCCCAGTTGCGCAACTAATATGCGCATAGCACACCTTAGCCTTGTCTCATTGGCTTCGAAATTTTAATCATTTGCATATCTCTTACCAGACTACATTCTTGCCGAGTTTCGTGATTGTAGCTTGATTTCTTCTGGGTGCATATATTTTTTGCGACAGAGTGTATTTCTTCAAAATGTATGAAAAATTGAAATTGCAGACTTATTATGCATTATGTACGTTTTAAACATGTTTATTAAAATAAGAACTAAACATAAAATATAAGTATTCCTTCAATATAGTTAAATAATAATGAAAAAAGTATTTTTAAGCGAACCTTTTGTCCCTTATCATTGTATTTTATATCATTATATCAGGGATATAATTTGTGACTTTCAATTTGACACGATTCTGAACAATCATTTGTTAAAATATTTCTCTGCAGGCTCAAAATATTCGTCATATCAGAAAAGACCTGTTCATATAGATATGTAGAACCAGTGGTGTACACAAATACCTCTTTTATAAGGGGTGGGGGGTACACTCTTAACCCTTTCACGACTATACCAATGCACATCATAGAAACTTAGAAAACAGTTTTTACTTTTATATTTCATTCATGTGTGTGTGTGTGTTAATGTACACTCATGTCCATAAATTAAGGATAATTCAGAATCACAAAGAAATTGAACTCTAAAATAAAAATTTCACCTGTAGAATTATCACACCTATTTTGAAGAAGAATATGCAAAATACAGGAAACCACCAGATGGCGCGGATAGTACGTCACAATGACGAGAGTGTAAGAGAGGGGTATATAAGGAATGGTGACAAAGAAGTAAAATTGTTGAGTGCCCGTGGTCTAGTGGTCAGAGTCATTCGCTCACAATGCTTTGCATCGCGTTCTATCCCTAGATTCTTCCATTTCTCAATTTTTCTGCTAAGACAAACATTAATATCTTGGATGTTGCTCAAAATACTTTAATCAGAACGAACGTCGGTGCCTGTAGGTACATGAGAAACGACGAAATTCGCAATGCAATTAAAATTCCTTCACTTAAATCGCACATCCAAAAATTAGCTAAAAACTTCTTTAATTCTCTGAATAGTTCTGAAAATGTAAATATGCAAAACTTAGAAAACTATACTGCAAGAATCAAGAGGAAACGACCCAGGAGTATACTCCTGGACTCATATAATCCTTCCTAGCACTTAATTTATTCTTAATCATCTATTTATATCACTCTTTTAATTTATAATCATGTTTGTCTAGCATTATTTTTAAATCTCTACATCTCCTCTCACGGCCGAGCGCTCGCCGTACTTAAGTTAAAATTCCAGCAACACCGGGAGCGGTCAATGCGAGGGAGGGCGACCGCCTCGCAAACCACCCGGATGTTTCCTTTTCTACCTCAAAAAATTTTCGCCCCTACTGGACATCCGTCACTACACCCCTCACACTCACACCCCCCCATATGGGCAGCCATTTTTCCTGAGAAATTATCCTCACTTTTCAACAGCCAATAGGAATACTCGCTCTTCCACACAGATTCCTCACTGAAAACTTTCCGAGATGTCAAGATCCATGCCTTGAAGCTCCGCCTACTGGCCTGCCGCCGCTCGTCCAATTGCAATGATCTACTACCAAACATGAAAACTCAACGATCAGCCATGTCATTCAAGAGACTTTTGCCAGATACGGGATTAAGGGTTCTCTTCGAACCCAGGTGCCAGAATAAATTCCCGCAGAAGTAAAATTGTTCACAAGCGCTTTGAAAGCCTTTCAGTGCATTAACCGCATAGTTATGGCACAAAGGAAGCATTTGGATGATTTTTAGGTGGTAGGATTATTGGACGACTGGAATATGTGGATGTACCCAGTTAGAAGTATCCGAGGAACTTGGAATCACCCAGAGTGTCATCTCCAGGCTTTGGCAATGATTCCAAGATGATGGTATGTGAGTAGATGTTACAGCACAGGTCGCCCCCGAGTTACAACGCCGAATGAGGACCGGTATTTGGCAGTTACTGCCAAAAGAAACAGACGGAGCACAGCATCAGACCTGTCTCTTCAGCTCTCTTCAGCTACCGGTACGACAGTTTCAAGGCAGACCGTGTACAGACGCTTAGGGCACATTGGTCTATATGCTCGTAGGCTTGTCAGATGGGTTCCACTTACCGCAACTCACTGTCGCTTGCGATTAACCTGGAGTAGAGAGCATGCATTGTGGACACCACAACAGTGGTCTTGTGTGATGTTTTCTGACGAGTCCAGGTTTGGTTTGCAGTCTCATTCTCGCCGGACTTTAATATGGAGAGCGCCAGGTATCCATTACTACCAAGAGAACATCATTGAACGACACTGCGTTACAATGGTGCAGGATGGCTCGTTTGGGGAGGAATTATTCTTGGTTCCAGAACTGATCTGCATGTTCAGAGTTTAACGATGACAGGCCACATCTATCGGGATGTCATTCTGGAACAACATGTACGTTTGTTTCAGGGCACCATGGGTGCTGAATTTCTGTTTATGGATGATAACGCCCATCCTCACCGTGCAAACATTGTAAACGAATGCCTTCAATCGGAGGATATCACCCGTATGGATTGGCCTGCATACTCACCGGATTTGAATCCAATCGAGCATGTGTGGGATATGCTTGGCCGACGAATTGCAGCCCATCAACCCCTCCCACCTGTCTACCGGAACTTCGGAGGGCATTGCTTGATGAGTGGTGTAATAATTCCCAAGATCAGATTCATAATTTGATACTCAGCATGCCTAGGCGTTGTAAGGCCTGTATTGCATCGTCCGGGAGACATACTCCGTATTAACCATCATACTAACCATGTTATACTGTTTTTTGTAAATAGGTTCTTTTTGAAATTTGCTCAGGGAGTAAAAATCGCAATTTTATTAATTATGTCAAACATATAGCATCTTTTTTGCTCTTTACCTTTTGTTTAATAAATAAACTTTACGAATAAGTCAAATTTGTTTTGCTTCTGTCTCTTTCTTTGCCTGAACTTCTTTATCCTTAATTTATGGATTTGAGTGTATTTTGTTTTTGAAAAAATTAAAGAATAGAATTTCGATATATAATAGGTTAAAATTTTTAAAAATTTCTTCATAAAATATTAACTTTAAGTCTTTATTTTAATCTATTGCTCATAGACGACAGTATTTGCTGGTGGTGTTTAATTTTAATCGTGGCCTTTTATTCGATGTAAAATTAACTCTTTTTGCTTCAAAATTTTTGGTAAAAGGAAAAGTTTAAATGATAGATCCTCCTATGCTAAATAAATAATTCAAATATATTACGATAAAAAATGTTTGTGTTCTGCAGTTTTCAAAGGTTTTTATACCTAACTAGCTTCAAAAAATGTCGGACATTTAAAGCTATTAATATCAATCAATTATCTATACATATAAATAAAAATGAAATGTCTGTCTGTAATTTGAATTTAACAGCTTTTTACTAAATGAATTTGAAAGTATACACGGTACTATATGAAAAAATCAATTTTTAAAATTTTTGTCTGTCTTTTTCTGTCTATCTGTCAGTCTGTTTGTTCCGGCTAATCTCTGAAACGGCTGGACCAATTTTGATGAAACTTTCACTGGCAGATAGTTAATGTTATAAGGAATTATTCAGGCTATTTTTATTATAGAAAAAAAAATTAGGGTTTCTTGAAAATAAAATTAAAACCAATGAAATGATGAACAATATCCGTTTCTAATAGGGATTGTTTTTTTAATAGGGATTATTTTTCTTCAATAGGGATTATTTTTAATCAATAGGGATTATTTTTAATCAATAGGGATTGTTTTATTTTGCGAGCCTTCTGTCTCAACGTTTCTAGCAGTTATATCGAACTTTTTTGTTTGATAAGGTTACTGAGACTCGCGATATTTCTCGTTCATGTCCGATCCTAATGATTTTAACAGTCTTCACTTACCCTTTGCTTGCGGCTTCGTTTCACCCTACCCAGTACTCACCCCATCGACTGTGTCAAAGGTCACGAGTCCCACCCCACCCCCCTGTTTGCAGATTCGTTTCACCCTACTGTTACTAAGATTTGTTTTGAACTGTTGCATCATTCCAATGATTTCATTCTCTCTCAAAAATACTGAGCAACATCAATTTTTCTATAACTCAGACAGCATTTAAACTTAAATCAGGAAGTTTTTGGGGTTTTACGTCAGTTGACTTCTCACAAGGCTCCGCATTTAAATAGAGGTAAACCAATTTCATACATCTATTGTTTATTTCATTGCCAAACACTGCACAAAGCAGTCACAATAAATGTTTGTCTTGCAAGAGTGTGCGGTCGGGGGTGGCGATCGCAAAGATAACAGGTTGTTTTATTAGATTAAGTACGTAGATAGTTGTTTCTAAAATAACTATTTTTAATTACGTTTTAGGTGAAAAAGTGCACTTACACCCTTAAATTAAGTAAGTTTATTCAAAACTGTAAATAACTTCATTTAACCTGCGCAATATCTATACATATAAATAAAAATGAAGTTTTTGTATGTAATTTGAAATTAACAGCTTTTTACTAAATGCATTTAAAAGTATATACGGTACTTATATGAAAAAATCAATTTTTAAAATGTTTGTCTTTCTGTCTCTATTTGTTCCGGCTAATCTCTGAAATAGCTGCACTAATTTTGATGGAACTTTCACTGGCAGATGTTATAAGGAGTAACTTAGGCTACTTTTATTTAAAAAAATAAATTAGGGTTCCGCGGAAATAAAATTAAAACCAATGAACAATATACGATTCAAATAGGGATTATTTTTATTCAATATGGATTATTTTTATTCAACAGGGATTATTTTATTTCGTGAGCCTTCTGTCTCAACGATTTCTAGCAGTTATATTAAACCTTTTTGTTTGATTAGGTTGCTGCCACTTGCGACATTTCGCGTCCATGTCCTTTCATCCTAATGATTTTACAGTCCTCACCCCATCGACAGTATCAAAGGTCATGCGTCCCTTCCAACACTTTGCTCAGTAAAAAAAGAAAAAAAAAGTAAAAAAAAAAAAAAAAAAAAGAAAAAGTAAAAACATTGATTCACAAAGTAGAAGAATGACATTATACTTATAGCATAGGTATTTCTTTACGTGGAATATATAATTATTATGTTTTCGTAAACTCTGCGAATTGAATAAACATTTTTTTTGTTAAATTCCACGTCGACGAAGTCGCGAGTAACAGCTAATAAATAACATAATTTAACATAAAATAAATGCCTCAGAAAGTAATATTAACGTATTACACATCCAGATATAAATTATTTACATTATTTTAATGCGTTTATTACACAAAATTTGTAACAATATGTTAATTTTGCTGAGCAGAAGGAAGGTGTTTTCAAAAATCGATCCATAAGAGAGTTACGGGGAGTTATAAGTAAAGAACCCCTTTTTTATCAGCTATTATATCTACAGACTTAAAATTTAGCAAACATGGTTTTTTGTTCAGCTGAAATATGCAAAAAGTTGTTTTTTTGTTTTATTTACAATTCGCGTAAAATTAACTCATTAAAAACTTCTTTATCCTTCAGTCTGTATTGCTTAACTTTTCAATTCACCCGTGGGAAGAACGGGTATACCAGCTAGTCATATATAAAATTTATGATAGTAGATTTTCTTGAATTAAAAAGAAGAAAATGAAGATGAAGGTATAATATTATTACGAAAATATGATAATTCAGTATACTTATTTAAGAGATACTGAAATGTAATACAATATCCAATTTTTCTTAGATTTTTAATTCGTAGTTAATACGTAGTTTTCGTAGTAGTTTATGAATTTGAAGCATTAACGTTTAATTTTAATTATAATACCAAACATCAAGCAATATTCAGAAACGAGAAAAATAGCGTGAATTGCTCATGCAAAAAATTTATTTACATGTAAACCCTCAAATTGCTAAGGAATTGCGGTTGAAGAGAAAAGCCAGCTTTTTACCGGTATTTTTTTCAGTCGGTTTACATGAGAATCTGGTGATTGGTTGATAGATTCACGTGACTATACAATTGTTACCACGAAAAAGAGAGAAACCAATAAATGTTAACAAAAATTAACGCAACCACATCACCAAATAATAGAACTATCTAGGTAACCGTATTGTAATGCTATCGCCCATCTTGGTGAACATAAACAACTTGGCGCGTAGCACTCTTACATCAAATTAACGCTGTAAAGGTCCCTTTTCGAAGCTTTTATTTTGCTGCGAATCTGTGAAACTGTCCGAGCACATTACAATTTTTTAAATTCGTCACAAATTTTTTAATACACTTCCGAGTTTCAGACTGTTACATCAAATTTTTGTTGATTTCCCCAGATGTTAATTAAAGCTCTTATTTCTTTAGGGGACCTACGTGAACAATCAATAACAGCAGCCATCTTTGAATAAATGAACCTCGGTAGCAATGCATCATGGGAAAATTTGAAAACGAACTCGCTTTTTCCTCGTTCACCCTGCTTCAAAGCGGGTACAAGAATCAAACCCGCTGTTCAAACCGGTATAATACTGACTAGTCGTATAAACGGGTATAGAGAGGATTGATTAAGGGCGTAGCAGCCTCCAAGCTACAGGGGCCCCAACATGTGCAGTACAATACTACTAACGGAGCTTACTTTTAAAATAGGGCCCCGTAGGAATTTTGATACAGGGCCCATGCAGAACTAGTCACGCGAGTGGGATTGATGCCGGTATTTTGCCGGTAATTTTAGTTCATGTAAACGGGAACTTCTATGGTCTCTCCTTAACAATTTCCCGCATATATCTGGAAATAACGATCGGATTCCAGTACAAAGTGTGAGGAACTGTAGAAAGTGTTTTTCAAATAATTCTGCTCCATCACGGAAAAGATTTTTAGAAGTTAATTAAATCTATTAGCGTCATATTTTGGTTTCTTTCGAGTCAATATGAACGATATTAATTATATTCAGGTACGATGAAAACTGCAAACGTTGTTGCCATTTTCGACAGCTTTACTTTTTTATTGTACTGGCGAAAATAAAATAAATCGTGACTTCACCTCTGTCTGCCGTGACGTAGATGAAATAATAGGATCCAGAGCTGTGCTGCATTTTCGTAACGACGTACAAAGATCTTCCGGTGGAATAAACAGGGTCCGGTTCATGGAATCCACAAAAAGTACCAAGTAAAGGAGCAGAGGTGTTTGTGCCGTCATACACCTATAAATAAAAAAAATGTAGAAAATATTTGTAGTAATACTTTTGTGTTAACAAGGAAACGAATATTTCTAGCCATATTTTCAGGAACGTCTCAAGACTTCTTGATGTCCTGAGCCCAATGCAAATGTAGGCCCTGGCCCTTACACAAATGTAGGCCCCACCTATGATCTTTAAAATAGACAGTGCATAACATACGTTGTCAAATACTCGTACAAACAATAGCCCAAAAAATAAATGTGCATGATTTACAAATCGCACAAACCGGCTCAACTGACTGCCACATTTTGACTAAAGAGTTTTTGATGTTGCTCTCGTGTGTTTATACTGGGATACATATGAAATACGAGTGGAAGAACAGAAACATACAAATACAAACAGAAGAATATAGACATTTATTATAATTGATGATCCCAGCATAGAACAGAAGAGGTGCGCTGCTTTCCATTCGAGACGGGAATCCATTGCAGGTGAAAGTCCGAATTCTTTTCCCGAAGAAGATACAACCATGCCTTACTCAAGTTTCAAACCCGAACCCACTCGGTTACAAGCTGAGGGTCATATCCACCATACGGCGACTGAATGAGTAATGATGGTGTATGGAGGGAAGCAGTGGCGCACAAAAGGAGGGGATCCCCGTGGACAAAGCCCTCCCATAGCCCTTGGTTTATTTTTCGATTGATTAAAGTCTTATGTATATAGTATATAAAATTTAACTAAGCATTTGTTATTACTAATTAATTTTATTAATTAATGCTAATTATTTACTCATTAATTAATTTTTTACTGTTTTTTGTTCTGAATAATCGAAGGAAATCAAAAGAATATGTTTGGCAGCGTTTTGGACCATGATAAGGGAATGGTGGACTTTTGACTCTGGACTCCCTCTGTTATATTTCCTAAATCTTTAATTCCATTGGTCAGTTAGGAGATTATATCCATCATATTTTTATATTGTTCCATTGTTCCAATGATTCAGTCCATGCTTTTAGACATTTTGGTTTATTAGATGACACACACAGAAGACATGTATACAGCACAAAGAACATTACTTAACTGATTCTACAAGCTAAAAAAAGTATAATTCTCAGATGATTTGCAGCTCCATCTATTCATTTTACAATCCCCCCCCTTGAAAAATTCCTGTGAGTGGCACTGGTGGTAGGCCTAGGCATGTACGTAGGTGATAGTCATCACGTGTAACCAGTTGACATATCGTCCGAAATGGAAAGTTGTTTGGACCAGAAATAGCATTTAACCATTGAAATGATTCAAGTCATGATCTTATTAAGGCTGAGTCAAGGACGAGACGAAGCTCAAGGCCTAGTTGTTCCACCCCTTAAGGCGCACCTGTAGAGAATTTAAAGTTTTTGCTTTTAAAAATTTCTTAATTTAAAAGCAAAATTTTAAAGTATTAATTTATTACAAAGTGTTGCAAAAATTGGTCAGAGAACAGTACCAGTAACATCAGCGATTGAATAGGAATTTTATTGAATCCAACTTACTTTCTTTAAAAAACTTTACAACATTAAAAAAAAATCGAACTTACCTTCATGTAGCTGTTAACACATCCCGGTGTAGGATCATATATTTCCAATCTGCTGAAATACAGCGATATTGTTCTACCCGGTATTGTAGTTATACTCTTAGCACAATCTTTAACGGCGTTGAATCTTCCAGGATACGCTAGATTAGTCACCACAGCAGTACTTGCTGTATAAGTCCTGTTGCAACCTGGATTAAAATTACATGAATGTTATATAGGTATATATTAGGTCGGGGAAAAAGAATTCCATCAATTTTTCGGTAGATGGTTGTAGTGTCGATATCTCGTGAAATATCGATCAAACAATTTCAAATTTATGCTCGTTGTTAAGATGACATTTCACACTAAACAATTATTTTGCTGTTTTTTGTTTGGTCCATTCAGTTGTGAGTTACAGGGTGTAAAATGGAAGTCAACAAAGAGAAATTTCGGTACATTTTACAGTTTTTCTTCGATAAAGGCGAAAATGCAAAGCCAGGCGGCTGAAATTGTGAATAGTGTTCATAGTGCTGATACTGTAACAGCTAATTACGTGCAATTTTTGTTTCGTCGATTTCGGTTAGGCATTTTTGATGTTAGAGATGCACCTCACTTAGTCAGGCACGTCGTAGAAAATGTCGATAAAATCACAGAAATAATCCAAGTTGACCGACATATTAGTAGTCGTAGCATCACCCAGGAGCTAAGGATTAACCATAAAACAGTTTTAAACCATTGGCTCAAAGTTGGATTCAAAAAGAAGCTCGATGCTTGGTAAACCAATTAACACCCAAAAACGTGATGGATCGAATATTCATCTGCGAAGCTTTAGCCAAGCGGAATGAAATCGACCCATTTCTTAAGCGGATGGTGACTGGGGATGAAAAATGGGTCACATATGACAATATTGTTTGAAAATGATCGTGATCGTGTTCACCGTTTCAGCGGTGAAGCAGGTCAAACGGTGGCCAAACCAGGACTAAAGCCCAAGAAGGTTCTACTGTGTATTTTGTGGCACTGGAAAGGAATCGTTTATTATGACTTGCTTCCATATGGCCAAAATTACGTGGTCCGTCGCCAAAAGCCCTCGTGTAGCTGAACAGTGTGACGTTAATATTTAATCAATCAATCAATCAATCCATATGGCCAAACACTAAATTCAGATCTTTACTGTCAACAAATGAACCGTTTGAAGCTAACGATTGACTAGAAACGGTCAGAATTGGCCGACAGAAGAGGTGTTGTATTCCATCAGGACTACACACGTCTGCAGTGACTCGCTAGAAACTCTGGGAGCTTTGTTGGGAAGTTTTAATGTACCACCATATAGTCCTGACTTGGCACTAAGTGATCATCACTTTTTTCTCGCATTGAAAAACTTCCTGAGTCATAAGAAATTGGGATCAAGAGAACATTGTGAAAATCGATTACTAGAATTTTTTGCCAATAAGGACCAAGACTTCTATGAGAGAGGCATTATAAAGCTACCTTTAAAATGGCAACATATTATACTACAAAACGATGCTTATTTGACCCAAATCGGACAGTTCAAAACATATTAGATAAAGTCTTGAATTTCATGCAAAAATAATGGATTTCCTTTCCCCCAACCTAATATATATACATATAGTTTTCTTTGACATGTCAAATTAAAGAGTGTTGGAACTTAAACTATTCAAAAGTAATGGTTTATATTATTACCGAACTACTCATCAGAATGTAGCAAACTGTTCATCCATGGATTGGTCCCATAGGCCTCATGTGTGCGCATTATTCGGCAATCGCAGATGATAAACTTTTTACACTATTTTTATGAGTAAAAATGTATGTGGACGCCACAGCATAAGATGCAGTGCGTACTCTGGTTAACGGAATTTAAATCACTCACGCGTGTACAAAATGAAAAAAACTTTAAAGGAGACGGGAACTTTAGTATCTCAAACTGGCAAGTATCCTTAAGTTTTCATGATAGAAGACACTGTTGGTCGTGTGCGCGATTCATTTTGTAGGAGTCTTGATAAGTCTATTAGGCCAGCCAGTAACGACTGTGGTGTCCATATCATTAGAAATGAAAATAGTGTAAAACATTTAGCGTCAACGATTGCCGAATAATGCGCGCCCATGCAGTTGATGGAGTCGATCCGAAAAATCTCGGTGAGTTTTTAAATCCCTGGGTGAACAGTTTATTACATTCTGATGGGCAGTTCCGTTTTATAAGTCATTCCTTTTGGATACTTTAAGCCCGGACACCCCGTATATGTTTCCTTCGTGAAGGCCATCGTCATTTCAGTATTTGAAGTTAATTCGTAAAGCGAATGATTCTTGTTAACATAATATTTATTAATAGAGTAAATTTTGTCCAAAATACTTATGTACCAACAAACATAGGAAATATAAGGAGTAAGTTAGAATTATCTGGATAAAATAAAAAAGCTCGTACGTGTTTATATATGGTCGAGGTTGTAAAAAGACAGAAAAGCCTGTATGCACGAAATTTGGTTCTCTGAAACTGTACATAATGATGTTATGCACCACAAAACAATATTTTTTAATTCTCTTTAGTTTTTTGTCTTAATAATTCAACTTTTTGGTATACTTTGCAGACTAATTCTCGAAGATTGATGCCTCAAGAGTAGAATTTATGAGCCATCTGAGTTTTTCCGACATCTGAGGCTTTTTTAAAATGAATGTTTTATTGAGGTATGTATAAGTTAATTAGTGGATTTTTTACGAATGTTTGAACATACACTGATGAAATAAATTAAGAGAATTTGTATATTTTATCGAATTGCATGAAAATAACTTAACTGAATAAAAAACTACTACCTCTAGATAAAAATGCAAACCTTTACGGCAAATACGTAAGCGCACACGTGTTTGTAGGTGGAGCCAGCAGAAAAACAGGCTTTATAGGCACGTCTAAGTAAAGATGTATTTCGTTCGCCAGCACACCTCGGCGAATTTCTAGGTGTTATTTTGAAGCAACCAGTTCAATAGAAATTGTAACATTAAAAATGAGTAACCACCAACGTTTAGAGGATGGAATGAGGTGGCGAATAGTGGGCAGGCTATAAGCAAGCCAATGTCAAATCCAGATTTGTAGAGAGTTGAATTTAACGCCCAGCGTCTCGTGTAACATATGGAAGCAGTTCCAGGATACTGGATCCCTCGAGAGAAAGCCAGGAGAAGGTCCTCCAAGAGCCGCGACGTCTAGAGAAGATCGCCATTTGTCAATTTTAGCGATGCGTAACAAAGGGGCTACAGCTTCTCACCTCTCACGTAACTAGTATGCTGCCACAGGAACCCGTGTATGAAGGGTGACCGTTTCAAAAAGACTGCGTGAGAGAGGGTTGTTTGCCAGAAAACTCGCTGTTTGCGTCCCGCTCAAGTCTACGAACAGGAGAGTCAATTTTAGTGTGGTGCAGACAGCATAGAGATTGGAGAATGGATCAATGGACGACCGTTCTATTCACAGATGAGTCTCATTTCAGCCTAAACACAGATTATTGCTGTATGTTTATATGGACAGAACCAGGGACCCGCTACCTACCCTCCAATGTCCGCAAAATCGACAATTATGGTCTGAACAGGCATCAAGTTGGATGACCGTACAACTCTCCATGTCTTTGAAAGATTCTCTGTGACTGGTGTGAGGTATAGGGATGCGGTTTTGGAGCTCTATGTTCGCATTTTCAGAGGTGCATGGGGTTCCGAGTTCATGTTAATAGACGATAACGTGAGGCCACATAGAGCTCTTCTGGTCGACGAATTTAAAGAGAGTGAGGATATTCGTCTTATGGATTGGCTAGCCAGGTCTCCAGACCTCATCCCTATAGAGTATGTCTGGGACGCTTTGGGTTGGGGAATTGCAACCCGCAACTCCCCTCCGAGAACCATCCTGGAAATGAAAAAAGCGTTGCTGAACGAGTGGGACCAGTTGCCACAAGAACTGACTTACTTCAAGTATGACGTCACGCTGCGAGTCCTGTATAGCTGTAAGAGAGGCGCTGTCTCCTATATCTTTTGTTTATTCCGCAATCGCTGTTTGATACCTTCCAACTCCAACGAGTGTTATGCACGATCATGCGTGTGCATTGCAATGGTTGAATGGCTATTTGTTTTGTATTGTATATCAATGTATGTACATACCAAATTACATTAAAATTTGTCTATTAGTTCTAGAGATAATCGATTAAGTCTACAAGTTCTCTTAATTTCTTACACCAGTGTAGTTCTGAGAAACATTTCCATCCAGAAACCAATTCATCTCAAAAGGATGTGGTATTCACTCAATAAAGGAAATAAATGTTTGAACCTTCTGTTTTTAAAAAAGAAAATTAATCTGGAAATTAGTGGATTTTACATAAAATTTCTAATTACTCAATCAGTGAATCAGTTTTCGTTTTTTTCCTTTTTGCTAATGACGATCAGTGCACATTGCTTTACGCATATTACATCCGATGATGTCATATGTGAACAACGGAATGTGTGAACAATGTGCGTTCTTTTCGAATAAAACACCCTTAAAAGTATTCTTTCAAAAATCAAATTTATACATTTCAACAATCAACTCTATAAACTTTATACAAGCGTTTAATGGAATGTTAATCTAAATTTCAAAAACTCAACTATCTGAAAGAAAGGAAAATTACAGAGAGACAAATAATAGCGATAAGATGATAATAATCACGTATGAGAGACCCGATTACAACTTTGTATCGCTTAATTGAATTGCTTAAATTTTTATGATGATACAGTTCAAAACGCATATCAAAAATACGCACAATAATTGAAATCTATTAATCAAATAGTTTAAGTAATAATTAATTTAACTTGTTTTGAGTAAGTTAATCTAATATCAATGCGTTTTAACGAACTTGGAAAAAATGCTGCCTATCTGGCAGAATCAATTTTATAGTAGAATCCTAAAATATACTGTGATAGATTGGTAAGAAAAATTTATAGATTCGTAATCCCTCTCTAATTCCCTCTCTCTCTCTCTTTTAAATTAAAAATTTTTTTTCTAATTATTTAATAAACTTGAATAAATATGTTTTACACTACACTGATGCAACAATAGGATGTATTGATGGAGCACCAATACGCAAATACTCGGATGGCAGCATATTCATAAAAAAGCAGTGTTTATCAATAATTTTATTGTATTTAATGCGAAATGTCTTTTATATGATTAGGGTCACGTGACAAAAATTATCAGAATTCGAAGGTGGAATGTTAGTTGGAGCTAGAGGCATGTTGTATTCCATTTCACAAACTATTAGGGAATTCCATAATTCTCGTTATACAGTGGATACAATAAGCCAAGAATGTGGCGTGCTAGGGAAGTTAACAGAGTGGGATGCTATCGAAGATTTTATCCTCATAATTTGACCGAGGTTCATACTTATAAGGTCATCGCAAATGACTTTGGTGGTGCTTTAGAATAAGACGTTAATAAAAGATGAAAATTGTGGAATTGCGATTTTTATTCTGAACAAGAACAATCAATGCTTCAAGATGATGATAACTTAAAAAAATTGATAATCAGAAAATGAAACTCACTTGCTTCTTGATAAGTGAAGAAGAATCCCCGTCCTGAATTGTTAATAGAATCACTGTGGAAATAAAGAGACATGCTGTTGACTGCAAAGATGTCATGCACTGGGACGCTTCCGCACAATCTGACTGGATTTCTAAATTGCTGCAAAGTTCCAAACTTATAAATTAAATTGAACTATTAAGAAAAAACAAGAAATATAAAAAAAAATTGTCAATTCCAACTTCCAAAGAAAAATTTTATTTTATCTACTTTTTATATTAAATAGTTACAATTAATATAAATATACCTGTATATACATAGGACAGAATCACAACATTAAGTGGTAATTAATTTTTGTTCATTATCATTAAAGTATCATATTGTCATCCAAAACAATCGTGTATATAAAATTTGAGTTCAACTGAATACATGAGAGCAAAAAAACCTTTTCAAGTTTTGACACAAGTCACCAAAAGGGTCGCTAAGTCGCCAACGCGGCTATGTTTGTAATTCTTTAAATAATTAGTTTTAAGGTACCCGACTGGGTTCGGAGACAATTTTCTAAAATATAACTTAGATAATCCTTTAGTTGTTATTTTTTAATTAAGCATGTTGCAAAACTATGAAAATGCAGCAAGAAGACTTTTTTTAAGGCTTATTTTTCAAAATATTGAGAAATTCCTACAAAAAAAATAGTACAAAAAATTGCTCTTTTGCAAACAACTCTAAAAAATATATATATATATCACAAAAATATATAAATGTTTGTAGGAACACACACACACAATTCTTTAACGTTTACCTATGCTTTATACCAGGCATGCCCAACCCGCGGCCCATTTAGAGAATTTTTGCGGCCCAATTGAAGTTTCTATCTATATTATTTTAGACATTTGGACTACAGACGGTTGAATCGAAAATATCGTGTTTTGACACACACACACCCACCTCCCCGTGCAGGTTCTACCGAAATAATTTTTTTCCTTCATTTGACTTCCAAGCAATTGTAATAACAGGTGTTGATGGATGAAGGAAAGCAGATGAGCTTGGATGTGTTATTCCTGTTTCAACGAGAACTTCGTTGAGAGTGAGTAGTGGTATTTAGTTCTATTTGTCAGAGAAATAATTTATGTCTATATTTTTAAGTTCAGATTAGTAGTCTTTTTCTTGTTTTATTTGGCAATGAAAGAATTCGATGATGGATTTAATGAGTTGCCTCAGAACTGTAAAACCAGCTCGTAGAAATGTAAGATAATTACGGCAGCAGAATAAAAATGTTTAATATTTTAACCTTCTGAAATTATGTAACTTCCATTTTATGATATATATTTAATCACGGTGCAATAATTAATATCATACAATAAGAAACTAAACAATTGGCTATTGGGCAGAAAAAAAACTTTTTTTGACAAACAGTGTAATAATTACAAAGCTGTTCTTTACTTAATTGCTTTTTTGCATTTAAAATAAAAATTTTGAAAATCTAAATCAATTTTATGCAAACATACTGTAACACAAGTATAAAATGTGAAGATGTTACGCACATAGTTGTTATACTACGTAATCTCAGATGGCAGCATAAATCTACTGTAGATAAGAACCTTGTAGGTTAAGAGATATTCTTCCACCAACAAGTGCAATCGGTCGACTTACAACTTTGTTGTGATTGTGATCCAGTAAAAGGTAAACTTGATGTTTTTTGATCATATCAATAATTGAATGTTGACTATATCATATTTTGAATGCTGTACGATAGTAAAATATTTTGAATATTTTTTTTTTGATATGTGCGGCCCATCTCAGTTTAGTAAATTTTTATGTGGCCCACCAACCAATTTGGGTAGGGCACCCCTGCTTTATACTAAAAAAGCTCAAATTCTACTGTAAAATTATGAAAAACAGGTATTCAAGATGAAAAATCCCAGAATTTTCTTAAAAAAACTTTTTTATATATAAAATTACATAAAAAATACCTTAATTGAAAAATTACCCTTAGCTTTTAGCAGAAAGCATTCATTATAATACAAAGAACAAACAAAAATCCATAAGAATATTTCATTTACTTTAAGAAATATCACTCTTACCGTTAACCATTATGTTCAAAAATAACATTCTTCACAAAATGCAAAATAAGGTTTGTATTTGCAATAAAACTTTTTATAATGATTTAGGAAGGTTTTAAGACTCTCCAGATTTGTATGTTGTGCCTTCCTGATTCTCATACTTCAGACTTTAACAGTTTTGAAGGGCCTTTCTTTTTTTAAGAGACAGTTTCTTATCGTAGAATCAACAATTATCGTTTTGTCGAGGTACCAAAGATATCCTTTCATTTCAGAACATAATTTCATTCCTGACTTTTGAAGTAGAGGTAACAGACCAGCAAACCCAGAATTAAAAAGTATTATTGTGATATAATTCCTTAAACTGAGTGTTTGTTGCTCAACAAAGTTGTCTTTCGGGATTATACTCCACACGACATTGTTAAATCTTCCTTTGCAGTTCTGAGCTTTCCCGTGAAGACATTTTCTTAGGAGATTTTGATCACTAAGTTCCTTATAAGTTTTTTTAATAGAATTAATGGCTGAATTTGAAAGATCCGTTGATATTTCTATCGACGTTTCTTCAACAAATACTGCTCTCTGGAAATCTCTTCTTTTATGGCCTCATTGATCTTGTTTCTGGCATGACAACTTTAATTTAATTGAAAATAACTATAACTGTATAAAAGTACTAATAAAAAAGTTATATAAAGAGATCTACTTTTTAACACAAATGATAAAAAGCTAGCAACTCGTTTAAATCAAAACCAACATTACAATCAGTTAATTGTTGCCTATTTTAAGGTATCCGACTACGTTTGGAACCGTGATTTTGCAAAGCGCATAAATGGATAACTTTCATGATATTTAGTGTCACTTAGATTAGAATATATGCATAAAATTGTTTTAAGGACACACACACACATTTTGAAAAAAAAAAATTTAAATATAACATTTTGACAAAACATTAACTTAGAATAATCTTTTTCCAAATGTTCTCCTTTTGTGAAATGTGCTTTTATTATAATAATATTTTGCCTGCATATAGCTCAGACCTCTTTACAGAGGCTCAACTAGAATTTTTGAAATGTATAACTTAGAAGTGGGTTTATTCATATTTTACGACAACAGAGGGGAGCAATTTTAAGAAAAAGACGCGAATAACTATTTCAACTGGTGGTTACTCTGAAAATAATGTGAATTTTTCAAAAATTCTAGTTGAGCCTTTGTAGAGAAGTCTGAGCTATATACAGGCAAAATAGTATTATAATAGAACCATTTTTCACAAAAGGAGAACTTTTGGGGAAAAGATTATTCTAAGTTAATTTTTTGCTAAAATATTATATTTAAATAAATTTTTTTTGTCAAAATGTCCTTAAAATAATTTTATGCATGTATTCTAATCTAAGTGACACTAAATATCATGAAAATTATCCATTTATGCGCTTTTTTAAAATCACGGTTCCAAACGTAGTCGGATACCTTAAAGCAAAATATATCTATTAAAACTAAATATATCTATTATATATCTATTATAAAGTGATATAAAGTTTACTAAATATAAAAAGAATTCGTTAAAATATTTTAAGTTGTGGAGACCCCCCTGGGTCTCACCTTGGACACCAAGATTAATTTGAGGCAAAGAACCACTAAGAGCCATTTTGTTTAATAATAATATTTATTTTTATTATTTCAATTTCTCAAAAAAAAAACTCTAATAACATATAATATTTTTATGTTACGCCAAATAAAGAGATTTACCCTTATACTAAATTAAACGTACGAATTATGCAACTAATTAATAATTACGCTCAAGATCAATAAGGTCTACCGAAATAGGAGGTCCGAGAAATACACGTATTCGAATTCTTAACTTTCAATAACTTTAACTAATTGGACTAATCTAACGCTTATTTTAAGCGTACGTAAATTATATTTACCGCTGGCTATATCAGCTTTCTGGTACTTCTGTAGAGAATTGCAGCAATACTTCTTCACTTATCTTAATATCCTGGAATCCTCTAAGATTGAGGTCAAAGTTGCTGACTCAATAGCCTTTCATCATCTTCCTTGATAGCTTACAACGCTCGACTTAAATACTTTATCTAATTTGCATATCCCGTTCATCTTTTTGGAGTTGATTGGAAATAAACGCGAATTTATATTCCCCAAAAAGACGCCTGAGGAGATTAGTGGAAAGGTTCCGTACAGATTTGTCACAAAGTGAATAAAAATCTCATTTTGCCGGTGAAAATCAACCTAAAACTCACACTTCCTGTTTTGATTTGGGCTTACTACCTCAAACAAAAACAGTTATAACTTTTTCCAATTGACTCAGAAATAAAAGTACTATAGTTTTAGAAAGCTTACTAAAAAAGCTATAAAAATAGATTATAAAATAAATTTAGATTTTTTTTATGAAAATGGTGATTTTTTAAACCCGTCGGGAGATACCTTAAATCAATTAATTTTTATTAATTATAATTAAATTATTGTATTGTCATCCAAAATTATCATGTATATAAAATTTCAGCTCAATTGAGTGCTTTAAAATGCATTTTACTAACAATTGAGAATTCCACCAAGACAAAACAAACATACAAACAAATAAATAAATATATAGAGAGGAGTTTGACCTAATAGTAGGAATTGAAAAGAAAGTTATTCAATACCAGATCAGTTTCAGAGTTTTTAAATTAAAATTTTTTCGCTTTCAGCTCTGTGGGACCCATTGAGTTAATGTTTCGAAATAACTTCCATGTTCAGTTGAATGACATCGTACCTTACATAAATACATCAATTATAACATGTAATGTCATATTTAAATGACTCAAACTTTCTTTTTACAGTGATTGGTACATTCCTACACAGTTTTGATTTTATGAAATACTCTTAAAGCGTATTTATTTCGTAATAGGTCACGTATAGCTTGCAATAAAATTTAAAATAAAAGAACTTGTTAAGTTGTATTACAATCAGTATATATAACAACTATTGAATGTTAATTAAATGTTTCTTTTGTTAATAAATTTTTAGTAAATTTTTAATGTTAAAATTTTTACTTTCGCGTGTTATTTATTTATAAATAATTAATAATCATCCTTTAAAAAAAAACCTCAACTCCTAATCATTATTTTCAGGTTAGATGAAAGATATACATGTGATACGACTTTGAATTGTAAAATGTAAGTAAATTTGCAAAATATTACGGCAGTTGAGTGGATCATGTGTATGTGTATCTGGAAAAGGAAGCTCAAAACTTCGAAAAAATCTAACAAAGGATGACAGCAAGCTAAAAATTTCAGAGGTACAGAGTTCAACGCTTACCAGGCAATTCTTATTAACCACTAATTGGTCGACGACGCATCTTATACATCTACATTCGGTACTTTTGTGCCCGTACGGTCGACGATGCACGCCTTATGACGAAACTTTGAAACTGAATTTGATGCTACTTGTACGTTGTTTAAATTCCGCAATTATAATTCTTACTATTAGATCACACTCTCTATATATTTATCTTGGTAGAATTTTCAATCGTTAATAAAATACACTTTAAAGCGCTCCATAGAGCTGAAATTTTATATACATGATTATTTTGGATGTCAATACAGTAATTTAACTATAATTAATAAAAATTAATTCATTGTTGTTGTCGTGTGTTCATTACTGGGATACATACGAAAGACATCAGATAGATGAACAGAAACATATAACACAACCCCAGAAGAATACAGATTTTATTACAAACGATGATCCCAGCATAGAACAAGAAGAGGTGCGCTGCTGTTCCTTTCGAGACGGGAATCCACTTCAGGCGAAAGACCGACTTCTTTCCCGAAGAAGATACAACCATGTCTTACTCGGGATTCGAACCCACTCGGTTACAAGCCGAGGGTCATAGCCACCATACTGGCTGGGCGACAATTAATTGATTAAAACTAATTATTAAAAGAATTACAAATATAGCCACGTTGGCCACTTAGCGAATCTTTTGGCAACTTTTTTCTAAACTTGAAAAGGTTTTTTTCTCACGTGTATTCAGTTGAACTGAAATTTTATATACACGTTTGCTTTGGATGACAATACAATACTTTAATGATAATGAATAAAAAATGAATTACCACTTAATGTTGTGATTCTGCCCTATGTATATACATATTTATATTAATTGTAACTATGTAAGGGCGCCCCCTCGAATGCCCTTCTTCTTGATTATCAGCATGAGCAAGAGGTGTGGGAATAAGTGAAGAATTAGAAGCTGCCATGATCTTAATATGACTTTATTAAGATCTTAAACTTAAACCACTAACAGATTAGATAATAATAAGATATGTGAGAGAATATATACGGTGGCTAAACACACAATATATATATATAATACCGAAATAACGTAACACGGACCACTATCAATAACTAACTCACCTAAGCTTAATTCCAATGCTATCACCGATCCGAATATTAAATAGTCCCTCCTACCTTAATGTCGAATGAAGTAGCGATCAATCTGATCCTAGTTAAGGTTGCGGTTCAGAGGAGTGCAATGGTATGCATCTTGACCAAAGGGCTCTCTGTCACGGATAACTTCTGTTGGCTGTCACTTAACCTCTTCAAATCCTCTTTACACTTGAATCACGGACTATTATATCATTCCCTAAATACCACGCCGCTTACTCTAAGTTCTGATGTTTAAACGCTTCCTAATTTGCATCATTCATTCACGTTTCACTTCTTGGTTTGGTTGGAAAAGAGTTGCCATTAATTCTGGCTCCAAAGAACCCAAAAAGACATGTTAATGAAAAGACGCGTGAGCCCGTCACAACAATTTAATAAAAAGTAGCTAAAATAAAATTTTTCTTTGTTAATCTAATTAGGAATTGACTTAATTTTTTTTATAATACTTGTGTGTGTTATTTTTTGCGTTTTTGACAGTGAGGTGAGCAATAAATCCTACTTTCTTCACAATTTTCGCAGTGAGAATACCCGCCTTAATTTGAAAATAGAATCTTTTTGTTGTACTTATTTGAATTTCACTCTCATTGGTTTTACTTGTCACAATAGCTTTTAGGATGAATTCAGAGAGTGATTTTGAGATGGGTGAATTTAATATATCTCAGTCGGAGGGTACTAGTTTGGATTCATGAAGTGATATTTATTCATACATACTCTAGTTAATCATTTGACGAGAATTTGTTCAGTGTGTCTTGTTCCTTCTCTCCTTCCAGCTTTATTGGTAAAAGTTGTTTTTTAAGTAGATATTTATCTCGAGCACTTCTCTCTCAAAGAAGTAGCATTAATACATATATAGTATCAGTGTGTATTTTTTAAAATTTTAAACGGGTGCATTGCAGGGATAAACTGGGGATCAGTGGACAAAAACCTGCTTACTGACAAAAACATTTTGCATTTTTGAATTTAAGAAAAAATTTGTATTAATATTTAGTAATAAAAACATGCTTGTTTTGGGACGGAAACTCGAAAAAAAGCATGACCAAGGAAGGATTAAAAGGAACTGGGAGTTCATCAATTAATATGGCTAACAGATGTCTTAATGGAATACGAAAATATATGAAGTCGAATTTCATCAAAAGAAAAACAAAAAAGTTTTATTGTATACAATTCTTTTAAGATTAGTATTAACTTATATTTGTGAAACTTGGTCCATGTCTCGAATAGATGAGAACTGATAAGCATCTACGAAAGAAGGATTTTAAGATTTATTTTTGGAGGAATTCAGGAAAATAGAACGTGGCGGAGATCAAATTTAGAGCTCTATCACTCATGTAAAGAATCTGACATAGTTAACTTCACCAAAATACCACAAATTAAATGGGCAGGTCACGTTGGTCTGAATGAACGAAGATCGTGCAGGCCAAATCTTAAATGGATTGATGGCCTAGAAAAAGATCTCCTAGTTTTGTGAGCTAAGAATTGTAGAACACTAGTAGGAAGAAGGCTGGCCGGGAAAAGGCTTCTTGAGAAGGTCAAGGCCCACGCTGGGCTGTCGAGCCCCTGAGGAAGGAAGGAAGTTCATTTAATTAGGCTATTACTCTCCCTCTTGTTGATCAATGTGGGCTCCTGCACCCAAATTCTCTATTTACAATATTGTATCTATGATTTCATCCAATCTGAGCACAGGTTTCTAGTAAAAGCAATCCACATACCTATGTCAGAATTCTTCTACGTCACCTATACCAGAAGCACGTGTCTGTTTGTACTTCTCACATAAAACTTAAAAGTAAGTTTTTGTTATCTTTTTATGCAACATTTCAAGGTGTTGTTACTGGTACACGTTATTTGCAAGTGTTCTGCAATGTTTATTATTCGCGTGGTTGAAACTTCCCATCTGCTTGATGCTTCCTTCAGAGTGTTGAAATTTGGATGGTTACACAGCATTGTGTACATGAATTAAATTAATTACAAAATATCATTGGGAAACTAAGGGTACCAAGATATGCTCGAAAGACTAAAGCACCAAAATTAAAGACATATCTTTAAAAAAAATTTATTTTAATCTTTGTATAATTCCTAAAGTAATTTTTTAGTTAAAAAAGTTTTTTTTCACGTGTTTTAATTAATCATAGTATAAGCTTATATGATTAGGTACAATTCTTTTTAAAAGTATATCGTAAGTATTCAAAATTTTTTTCACGCATATATGAAACAATACACAAATTATAATAAACCTGTTTTTATGGGGAAAATATCAGCGTAATTTCTTTAAAAATATAATGAAACTTAGTATTTTTAAAATTTTATATTTTTCTTGTTTTCTTATACATAAAATAATTTTTAAAAAGTTCAGCATTACTTACAGAAAAAAATTATTGGTTTACTATATGCACATGTATTTTGTGTAGAAGTATAAAAAATGTGGAACCATAGCGCAATAGTCTTTTTTTTAATTTACGTAAATGTAAAGAATACTTTAGAGAAAAGTGAAAAAATTATGAACAATGTTTTCATATATTATACACTTGATTAATATTTGTCTGCCTTTTTATTGTATGCCTAATAATGATGACTTAATAATCCTGTCAAATAACAAAAGTAATTTTCAGTGAAAAGGCATTTTCACTTTTTTTAGCTGAACATGAACATAATTTTGTAATTGATATTTTTATTTAGGTAGTACTATACTTTTTACAAAAATATTTATATAATGTACAACATATTTTATACACATGTATAAAAAGTGGACAAATCATAGTTAAACAGTTTTTTAATGTAATCACTGCATAATTTTTTTGAAAAAAAATCATAAAACTTCAAAAATTTCAAAATTTTATTCCCCCCCTTCTTTTTACGCGTAAAATTATTTTTTTACAAAAATTACATATTATATCGACAGAAAAGATACTTTTGTGTCTTTCAAATGAAAAAAATAACGGTTTACATAAATCACACAAGAATAGCTACCCTTTTAAAACGTGTCAAAAGAGTCGTGGTCTCTTTGTGAACATTTTTAACAATTTTATTTTTCAAATTTTAGGGGGCTATTTTATCAACGAACAAATAAATGTTAAAAAATTTTGATACAGAGAAATATGTACTATTTTTAAAAGTAAAATTGAAAAATAGATTTTGGGAAAGCATTTGATGTCCCCGTACTCTTTAAAAGAAAAAAACTGCTTATAATAAATTTTAGATCACATTAGTTCTTTGTTTTCTCTCTTTTTCAGGATAAATTCTCACCATTTCTTTTCTTGGAAGTTAACAGTTTCTTTTAGAGTGTGAAAAAAACACGAGTG
The DNA here is from genome assembly GCA_019973935.1 of Trichonephila clavipes. Classification (NCBI taxonomy): domain Eukaryota; kingdom Metazoa; phylum Arthropoda; class Arachnida; order Araneae; family Nephilidae; genus Trichonephila; species Trichonephila clavipes. Next base: position 118,207 of record BMAU01005149.1, on the reverse strand, counting down.
CAATCGTTGTATTATCAATTAATACACTATATAGATTTCGAAATTTTCCAATAATTGAGAGAAAGAGAATTCGCGAAAGAAACCGCTTCCCCACCACGTTAAACACATTTCCGAGATAAGGTCTTGTATCCTGGACTGACGTTGTAAAAGGTTTATAATCTTCAGAAAAATAACTTTGCATTCAACACTTACCGAATCAAAATATCTTCTTCCATTGATTTGTGACCTCATCTAGAGAAAACAGAAGCATATAATTTTAATTAAAAAAATATGTTTTCCAAAAACCATACTATTCAATATACATGAGATAAATGTTTTAGATTAAATTTCAGATAATATAAAGATAATATTACACAATGGTCTAACTGTTGACTCAAAACTTTATTTGGAACCCCAGTGACAAAAAAACGTGTGACAACTTTATACTATCTAGTTCAAGAATTTTGAGAACAAATGAAACCTATCGTGCAGCAGATACCATTATTCTGTACTAGAGTACTTGGTGGTATAAGAACTTCCGCCAAGAACTCCCTCAGCAGGACAAATTAGGTGGGAGTTCATTCTATTTTTTTGAGTATAAATTGCAAAAATACAAAATGTATGCAAACTTTTCATATTCACCATTACGATCTGATGTATATGGTAGAAAATGGTTCCTTCGTGGGTAAAAATCTTTGTATTAACTTGGATGACAGTTTTTACATCATAAAGTTAAAAAAACTGAAAGAGTTAATCAAATAAAAACAAATAATAATCAATAGACACCAAGAAAGGAGAATAGGGAGGGTGGAATTACAACCTCGAAACCAAACGGGTTATTTTTGATGAGTATGTCATATGATCGTGATGGATGATAACATTATATCTTAACAAGTGTTAGGTCTCTATGAGACTGAATTCCTATCTGTTTAAGTGAAGACAGTATTAAGCGGCACAATGTTTAAGTAGCAGAGCCAACTAATGAATTATTTCTTTCAGATATCGCTACACATTCAACAAATCATTCTTGGGATCTTATACTGATTTCAACGTCGAAGGCACTTGACATTTTACTTTATGACACACAACCCACTACTTATCTACCGTCACAATTCATTTCAAGAATGTCGCCATTTCAAGCCGGAAAAGCAGGAAAACACAGGTTAGAATTCGAAAGTCTCACTGATGTGTTATAAGCTGATGGGGACGCAAAAAAAAAATATCCAAGAAACTCAATGCTACCAGCAGTCTTACGACGCGTTCCGTGAGCATTGAAGGCATTAACTTATTCTCCAATTGGACCAAATTTAAATGGCTTGATAAAGAACCTCTTCATCAATCAGAACGTCCCTGATCTTGACTGCTATTGAAAACTATTCATGTCAATTTATGTTGTCAATTGTATCACACCCATTAATTTAAAATATACTCCGTCTTTCTATGGTTCCAATATTAGCTTTGTAAAAATCATTCGACAAACAGCATCTTTTGTTCGCATCATGGCCTGCTACGCTAATCATCTCAGATGCTATTCAATAAATGCTGTACATTCAGAAATGTCATCGTCGCCGAACAGAAAGGATGAAAAGGATACCTGAGATGAAGTCCCAACTTCTACACTCCATCAAAGTGAGATTGTACACCAATACCGCTAAATGATGTATTTTTATGGAATAAAAATTTTAGCATGTGGTTTGATTGAGACATCGTCATCGAGTAGCTTTCGATCATCACCACTTGACTACCAAACACACTATTGCAAATTAATAAGACAGTCCTATTTTTGAAATTGCATTAACTCAATGGTGAAACATAACGATTCCAACTCTTGTACGATGGCAACTGAAGTCTCCAGGTACTTATGCGCCAAATAGTGTCGAGAGCTCTTTTTCATTACTTGATCAAAGGTATCTTTTTTAACGAGTGAAGGTTTCTCGCACTTTGCTTGATCTGGAAAACTTCTGTTTAATTTTTTGAATTTTCGAATTTCTCTAAACCCATCGATGTGGTATGATGTTACCAATTGCATTCACTTCATTAACTACGGCTGCAATAGTGGTCTTGAGCAAACGCTTACAACTCATACAACTCACAGTATCTGACATTCACTTTGATTTGCTATGTTATAATGTGTCAAATGTTTTTATAAATGATATACTTACAGAAACATTATGTGTTTACTACTCGTTTTATTCCCCAACTATTTCAATAATCATTATAATACCATACAATTATATATGAGCAAGGATACCTTCTAGATTGATTAAAACTTACCTTTTGGACTTCGACATAGTCTCCGGAACAGTTTATACCCAAGTCCTTGATGGTGAGCTGTACCATAGCACGACCACTTGAATTTCTATAGACGATCCACTTGCATCTCAAGTTTATGGGATACTGCAGGGGATATGAAGGGGTGGTGACAGATTTTGGTTCTGCTTCAGCAAATAAGGAAGTAGGACCACACGGTGCTGAAACAAAAAAAAATGAACTTTGAAGTTGGTAAGGCAGGATTAATTTTGCAGGGTATTTTTAAAGTTTGGTGCTTTTAGTTATCTTTATGATTCGATCATTGTTACAGATAATTTAAAATGAAAACCTTTACAATCCATACAGAGAAGGTAAGAGAATAAATGAAGCAGAAATAGGTTTTACCAGGCTATTGTAAAGGAATGTATGTGATGTAGTTATGAAAGAAAGGTTTGAACAGTAACGCTGTTCTCTGCAAGACTTTTTTGCGCGAATTCGTGAACTTAATGTAAACATTACCAATATTTTTCAGATCTCTCCAGATAAGCTATTACATAGATTTGATCACCTAAGAGAGGACAAAATAATGATATTAAATTCTCATTACACCTTGTGAGAACCCCCTTGGGTTCCACCCTGTACACTAAGATTAACTTGAGGCAAATAATGACCAGACGCCTTTTGTATAATAAAAAATTATATCTATTCAATAGATTTAATTAGAAACCTTCTAATTACAAATATTAAGCAATATGTAAACGTCAAAGCGATTTACCTTTACTATTAAATTAAATTACAAAATATGATATTAATCAACTACTAATCTCAATATCGAACGGGTTTACCGGAATAAGAGGACCGAGAAATATACGCAACCAGAATTATTTACCTTCATTAAATTTTCGCTAACTTTATTATACATTAACTCTTGTGGTCAGAGAACTAAGTTATAATATATCACCTGGCTGTAAAGTCGTTCTCTCCAGGAACATCAATCCTTCTAATGCTACTTTGCTGAATAATAACAGCAATACTTAAGCACGCCATCCACTCGAATCCTATTAACTTCGTCACTACTGCTCTCGGCTCAGTCGCCTTCTATCTGCTAACTTACAACGTTCTCCTTAAATACCTTTTCATTTACGTATCTCATTTCCTTCTTTTAGAGCTGATTGGAAATATACTGGAATTCACAATCCCCAAAGACGCTTAAGAGTATTAGTGGAAAAGTGCCGTACAGATTCGTCACAACCTTTCTTCGATATTTCTTAAAGATCGAAAAGATTAGTTGAGATTTCTTATTTACGTCTCACTTTCATGCAACACCAGATCTATTGGTGAAAGACTTCGCAATCTGAACCATGGTCAAGTGTCAAGAACACTAACCACTATACAAACTCCCACACCATCCAACCTGCCAACTTGAGAACCGACACCTCTTAAAAATGCAACACTATGAAAATAAACTTATCAAACAGGAGACAGCTACAAGAAATAAGTGACTTTTACTTAAAAGTGATACTTGTAACATTGAGCGACAACAATGTCAGACAAGTAGGTTGTAGAACTATCGTGAATAGCGATAAACGAAGCAACAGCCAATGAGAGTATGAATGGCCTTCTGATTAGTAGCTCTTAATTCCCTGTCAATAATTTACCCCAGTTCATCTTTAGAACGTGACAAGAGTAAGGGATGCTAACAGCGTCCAGTCACGTTACATACACTCATGGACAAAAACAATTAACTCACCAAGAAGGAGTCGTCAAAATAAAACAAAATTTTACATACGTAATGACTACTTTGATGTAAGTAAATAATTAGAAAATCAAAGAAAAAGGATCATTTATTTCAGAGAAAAAGGCAAAAGAACGCAGGATTTAATACCCTGTTGAATCCCCTCTAGCGTGAATGCATGATGCGATACGATCGGGCATTGAGACACACAAGTTCTGTATGATGTCTTGAGACATTTCGTTCCATATTTGCTGTAACCTTGCCTCTAGTTCGTTCAAACTCGTGGGATGCCCTATTCGCCGTCCCAAACTATCCCAGATATGCTCGAGTGGTTGTAGGATGTCATGAACATACCGCTGGGCTGTCGTGGTGCCACAGATCAATACTAGGAGTGAATGTGAACTTTAGGCAATGGCACCCCATACCATCACACCAGCTGTGGGAGCGGTGTGTCGCTGTAAAGCAAAGGCAGAATTGAGGCGTTCACCACACGCGGACACGATTGTCATCATTGCTGAGATTGAATCTGGATTCCTCGCTAAAGACGACCTGGTTCCATTCTGCTGCAGTCCAGTTTCCTCGAGCGCGGTATCACTCCAAACGGAGGCGTCGATGGGTGGGCCTCAAGGGCAGCACAGGCAATGGGCTCCGCGATCCCAAATGTCCTTCACCCAGGCGCCTTCGTATGGTTTGAGAAGACACAGGGGTCCCTAATGAAGGTTCTACCTGGGCCTGGATGGCCGTGGATGAAGCAGTTGGCTTTACACGGGCATTTCTTACGATGTGGTGGTCTTCTCGACGTCTGGTCTGTCGAGGGCGTCCTGAGCCTTGTCTTCATGTAAGTGACATCTCTCGGATCCACTGGTCCCAACATTTCATCACAACACAGAATCAGAACGGCCTAATTGACGAGCTACTCACCTAGCGGACTACCCATCTTCAATCATGCCGATGATGTGTAATCCCTGTCTTAAATTGTGACAGCTGCTCATATTGTCTTCGAAAACGGCGCAATGGCATGTCTACCTCAGCTCTTTCTTTGTAAACGATTCAGCACATGCAAACAAACTTGGGTTAACTGTTTTAGACTCCCCGGAAAACGACGTTAAACGCCCTCTACCGGCTACACGTAATGCGCAATCATGCTGCATTTCTAATCATTTACATATCTCCCTCACACGTACCTTCCTGATAAGTTTCGTTACAATCCCACACTTATTTCTTGGTGCGCTAATTTTTTGTCCATGAGTGTGTATATTCACTTGGCGAAATTTTAATGAAAAATGGTGGTCAAGCGATCATCTTTCAGAGCACATTGATTAATGCAAGCAATATGCGGTTGAACGTTTCAGTATCAGGTACCCCGAAAAAAAAGGGTAATGTTGACTGCCGCATTGCATCATACATATATCGTTAGATCGTCATAGTGCCCTGCATATATATATATATATATATATATATATATATATATATATATATATATATATATGAATCAGAAATGACTTGCTGTTATACACAATGATGTCTTTAACCGCGATGCCACGTTTTCGCATTGTATTATTCTCGCGATTCCCAGATTCGACCTGACCCCACGTCGACGCCGCATTTGTATATTCTTATCACAGGACAAACAGAAGCGTGACTCGTCTGGGAACAAGATCCTGGACCATTCTGTGTTCCACGTTTCTATAGCAGCCCGGAGACGGAGTAATCTATGCTGTGGGTGTCAATAGCAATTTTTATTGGTTACCATGAAAGCTAGCAACCAATCGATATGTGATAGTTCGACTAATATGGGAACATCGTGTCCTGCTGTTTCTGCAAAATGGCAGTATAAATGACTTGAGTGACCACTACTACACCGATTCACGCGTGCTGAAATCCCTGAGGCTCCCCCAGCACCTCTCAAACTTATTCCATTCTCTTGTTTCAATCATCTTTGGCATAAAAGGTGCACCGAGGGCGCATCTATATGGGTATTAGTTGAGATTTGGCGTATCAACCGACTTTACATTCTCAGTCCAATCATCATATAACTTACAAAATTATGTGTTTGCTGTCTTCGTTGAGGGCGGCTTGGAATTCTTTACAATTGCACGTGACGTTTGAAATAAGAAAAAATCTGCAATGATTGCCGTAGAGGAAATAGCTGTCAGGATATTGACCAATCTTTCCTCATAGCTTACAAAACGTGTGCTGGAAATCCACATATTTCACACATGCTTATTTTTTTGCTGTTTTGGATATAGCTTAATACACTACCTTAGGCTTGAACCTTAAAAATTTTATAGAATTCACAATACAGTGATAAACTTAAAACGGTTGAAAGAAGAGAAACTTAAGAACTTATGTAAGTACTTACAATCAATTGTGTAGAATCGAAGCTTGAAACCAGCTCTGTTGTTCTTTCCATCCGAATGGAAAGTAATATACAATTTATTTCCTGTTGTGGTGATAGCAGTTGGGAGTGTCGATCCACAATATCTTCCAACAAATCCAGTATCAGAGTTGGCATCTTCTTTTAACTGCAAAGAATTATATTACATTAAAAAATGTGTAATTTCTAAAGTAAATGGTAAAAATAGCTATGCGAGATATTTTTGATAATCTGCAGTCTCTTTTCAACACACACACACACATGTATATATACACTGCTGGACAATTGCTAAGGACGGATAACACTATCATCCATAGCAACCACAAAATGAAAGGAAGCAAAATGTGGAAAATTAGAATAAGTGCGGGATATTAGTAAGAAGAAGTATGAGTAAGCAAATTTTTTCCCACGCCTGTTCATCACGTGATAGCGTTCATAAGAGCTTTAAAGGTTTTGACGCGTGTGGACAGTTGTTGTTTCAAGTCAAAGTTTTACAGGAAAGATTTAATAGACGAACTTAAAATTTTTGGCATGTCTTCCCGACATCACATAGATGATTTTATGCGTGGCCGAATTATTGGAAAAATCGCAGAAGGGCGAAAAATAACAGATGTTGCCAGGGAGTTCGACATCGCTCACAGCGTTGTTTCACGGCTGTGAAAATCATTTAAAACTACTGGAATGTGTAGTAGACGGCACGGGGGAGGTCGTGTTAGAAGTACGACGCCTGCAGAAGACAGATATATCGTCCTATCAGCAAAAAGGAACAGGCGCAACACAGCTCAGCAGGTGGCAAATAAGTTTCTTTCTGCCTCAGGAAAACAGATCTCTCGAAAAACTGTTGTCAGACGTTTGAGGGGAGGAGGACTATACGCACGCAGACCTGTTGTGTGCGTCCCATTGACCAGACAGCACCGTACTGCCCGTTTGCATTGGTGTCGTGAGCATCACAATTGGACTGAACAGGACTGGGCATGCGTACTATTTTTAGAAGAGAGTAGGTTCAGTCTGTCATCGAATTGTAGACGCTAACTGATCTGGCGCGGGAGTTTTACTGCTTATCGTCCAGAAAATATCCAGGAAAAGGACCGATATCTGACATGCAGTATCATGGTGTGGGCCGGCATCATGATCAATGGCCGCACGCGCCTACATGTGGTTGCGAATGGGACTATGACGGGCCAACGATACATTGATGAAGTTCTACTTCCTCATGTTCGTCTTTTCTGTGGTGCTGTCGGTGATAAATTTGTTTTTATGGACGATAACGCAACATGTCATAGAACACTCGCTGTTCAGGATTGTCTAGACAGCGAGGGTATTCAACGTCTCGTATGGCCAGCGCGTTCTCCAGATCTAAACCCCATTGAAAATGTGTGGGATGCTTTGGGGAGGCAAGTTTCTGGTCGAAACTATCCTCCGACAAACAAGAACACCCTCATACGTGCACTCACAGAGGAATGGGATAAATTGCCTCGACAGCTGCTGGATAATGTTATGGAAAGTATGGTACGACGTGTGGAATGTTGCATCACACTCCACGGTGGACATATCCCGTACTGATACCTTTCTTTAAGGTGCCTGCTGACTTTTAGATGCATTGTTCCATTTCTCCGTACGCAGATCAAATGAACATTTTTTTTCTTCTTTCAGATGTTTCACAGCTTTTGTACTTTCCAGAACAATAAATATTCTTTATTCTAATGTCTGAACAGTGTGGCAACTATATTTTATCCTACTAGGCCTCATGTCTCGCTTAATGTTATGCTACATAGCAATTTGTGATCCGTCCTTAGCAATTGTCCAGCAGTGTATATTAGATTGGGGAAAAAGAAATCCATTCTTTTTTCGGTAGATGGCTGTAGTGTCGATATCTCGTGACGTATCGATCAAACAATTTCAAATTTATGCTCGTTTTCAAGGTGACATTTCACACTAAAGAAATATTTTGCTTTTTTGTTTGGTTCATTCTGTTGTGAGTTACAGGGTGTGAAAAATGGAAGTCCACAAAGAGAACATTCGGTTCAATTTACAGTTTTTCTTTCATAAAGGCGAAAATGCAAACCGGGTGGCTGAAATTTCGAATGGTGTTTATGGTACCGATACTTTTACAGCTAATTACATGCAATTTTGGTTTCGTCGATTCCGTTTAGGTATTTTTGATGTTAAAGATGCACCTCGCACAGGTAGGCCCGTCGTCGATATAATCACAGAAATAATCGAAGTTGATCGGCATGTTAGTAGTCGTAGCCTCGCCCAGGAGCTAAAGATAGACCATAAAACAGTTTTAAGCCATTTGCGCAAAGTTGCATTCAAAAAGGAGCCCCATGTTTGGGTACAACACCAATTCTCACCAAAAAACATGATGGATTGAATTTCCATCTGCGAAGCCTTGGCCAAGCGGAATGAAATCGACACATTTTTTAAACGGATGGTGACTGGGGAGGAGAAATGGGTCTCATACTACAATATAGTGCAGTGTTTCTCAAACTGTGGGGCGCGCCCCGGGGGGGCGCGATAACCCTACAAGGGGGGCGCGAGCATATCGAAAATAGAAGATTTAAAAATAATTAATTTATACTGGAATGAATTAAAACAAAATACTTTCAGACATATTAAAAAATGCACTTTTACTCAGATATAATTTATAGGTACGCGATATTAAGTCATCAAAAATAAAAACTTCTTCAATACCTAATTAGCTATCTTTGATCTTATAACCAAATAAAAAAAACTTTTATTTGATTTGCTGTAATCCCATGATGAGAGATTTTTTTTTACTACGCTTTCTTTTTAAGCCTAACATATAACTCTTTCAGAGTAAAAACAGATCCCAGACCCAGAATCGAAGAAATTTAGGAACATAAAAAATTCATCACTGTCATTATTTTTGAAATACTGCACATTATAGCTGTAATCTGTATGACCTTCTAAGTTATTGGTACAGTTAGTTATGACCCCTCTTTAAGAGGTGTTTGTTTCTCATTTAGGGAAGTTGTAAGTAATGTATTTCTCTGTTGCGCTTTTTTCCATGCAAAAAAACGTTTTACACAATTTTTTTAGCAGTAACATACATATTATCATAATGAATACAATTTTTACCTGGAAGTGATCGCGCGGGACACACAGACTACGAAATCGTTAATTCTGGCAAAACTGTTTATTTGTTACCAAAGAAAAATTGAAAGTTCTTGAAAGTAGGTAAGTAAACTTTCTCTTAGTTAAATTATTCACTGAAATCACGATGTGTATCGTGTACAATAAAATAATTATAAAAAAGAAGATTGGGTGACTCAATAGCCCCGCTCGACCGTATCGAGTGAGCGCCTGTTCCAGGTTAAAACATGTTGAAGTCTTTTCGCTTTAAATATTAAAAATAATACAATTATTCTTCATCGGAAATTTATATTATAGTTCATTATTTAACATCAATTATAAATGCTAATTCTGTGAGGCTTAAAATTACAATTCGCTTAAAACTAATTATAATTTGAGCAACCATTTTAAAAAGATCATTTTACATTTTTGTAAACATTATCGAGCACTTGGCTTTGCGCTCTCCTTACAATTCAGCTATTATATCAATAATGTTTTATTTTCTTACAAATAAACTCGGGCAAAGAGCGGGTACTTCAGCCGGTATACTTTTAATGTATCAGTGCTGCACAGAGTATTTTATAACTAATTAATTAATACTAAATTAAGAATAAGTTTAATAAGTATTAACGACTTCCATGGGCTTGTCTTGCAAAGCAAAGTTTTTATAAGGAATGCTTATGATTAGAAATTGACCCTCTAAATTATTTTTCTATATTTAGCAGATATCTATATTTTGTCTTCTACGCAGCCACCGGATTTTACAATATGTTCAATTTAAAAATTAACATAATAATTATCCTATTATTTTATTTATTTATTTTTGCTTAAAAGTAGTATACAAAATTTAAAAATTATGTTACTAATTTGTATGGTTTATAATTAAGATCGCCTATTCTAGCTTTAGCTTCAAAGTGCATTATTATTGCATTCAGTACATTATTAATGTATAAGGGGGGCGCGATAAAAATTGTGACCGAAAAGGAGGGCGCGATAAAAATTGTGACCGAAAAGGGGGCGCCAGTATTGAAAGTTTGAGAAGCACTGATATAGTGTGAAAACGATCATGGTCAAAGTGCGGTGAAGCAGCTCAAACGGTGGCCAAATTAGGACTAACGGATAGGAAGGTTCTACTGTGTGTTTGGTGGGGCTGGAAAGGAATTATTTATTAGGAGTTGCTTCCACATGGCCAAACGCTAAATTCAGATATCTACTGTCAACAACTGGACCGTCTGAAGCTAGCAATTGACCAAAAATTGCCAGAATTGTCCAACAGAAGAGGAGTTGTGTTCCACCAGGACAACCTCAGTACATACACTTCTGTAGTGACTCACCAGAACCTCTGGGGGCTTAGTTGGGAAGTTTTAATGCATCCACCATATAGTCCGGATCTGGTACCAAGCGATTACCACCTTTTTCACACATTGCAAAACCTCCTGAGTTATAAGAAATTGGGATCAAGAGAAGATTATGAAAATCGATTACTAGATGTTTTCGCCAATAAGGGCTAAGACTTCTATGAGAGTGGCGTTATGAAAATACCTTTAAAATGACCACATATTATACAACAAAACGGCGCATATTTGACCCAAATCAGAGTTTCGGAAGCATGTTAAATAAAGTCTTGATTTTCATGTAAAGATAATGGATTTCTTTTCCCCCAACTTAATATATTGCAAATTTTCCGAGACACGTGCAAAAATTGCTAATCCACACATGCGCTTAATATAAAAGCTTCTTACCTTGTGGTGTGACATGCCTTATATATTAGGTGTACAACTTCGCTTCCACCGTTTTTTTCCGAAATTCGAGGCTTTATTGTAAAAAACTGATTACATTTATGATTCAATAATTGCGTTCGATAACGATCGCCTGTGATTGTTTCAGTCGGTTTTAACAACTCATAATACACTACGCCGAGCTGGTCCCACCAAATGCCATGTTGGTCTTCGACGTCAAAATCACCGTTCTTGAAGCGTTGAAACCACTCTCGGCACGTTCTTTCACTAATAGCGGCCTCACCATAAGTATTTGAGAGTATTCGATGAGCCTCTCAGCCGCAGATTTCTTCATATTAAAGCAGAAAATTAAAACCTCCCGCAAATGACGAGAATTTGGCTCGTAAGCTGACATGTTTAATCGAGAATAACTTTATGATGCAGACACAAATCGACTAATATTTCGATGGCGTTATGTTTACAAATACCTAAGCTTATTGTATGACATCTACGATCTATTTATTTCGACTACCACTTATGGCTACAGCCATCTATTGCAAAACGGCGGAAGCAAAGTTGTACACCTAATATTTTTTATTTTACCTTTCTTAATATTCCAGGACTATTTTCATTTCTTGAAATACGGTTTCCTACAGGACTGAGTTTTGGGGAAATGCATTAGCAAAATTTGCAAGGGGAAATTATAGCATTCGGATTTGAAAAGTTTTGAAAATAAGATATATTTTTATTAAGGTTCATTCTTTTACTACTTAAAATCGAAGAATTCTTAAGTTTCTTAGTTTCTCTATCGTTTTATAACAAAACGTACCTTTTTTATGTCATTAAAGAGTTGATTACTTTTATTGAAATATGTGTGCATATAAAACACCATTATACTAAATAATCAAGATTGTCCTATTGCTTTTGTATTGAGGAGGGAAAAAAAAGGAATTTTTTCAACTAAATTATTTTTATTCGACAAAATATCCATTTTTGCTTTTTTTCCTAATGAGGACCTAATTTATAAGTTCCATTTTTATTAAAATTTTATTTTCATTCTGAAAAACAAAAATACTTCTCTTTTAAACTTTTATCAATTATTAAACGCATACAATAAAAATGTTAAAAGATAAAAATAGATGATAATTCAATGGAGATATTTAAGAAGAGAAGAGTATGGAGGGTGGTTTCTCATCTCTTTTGAAATGCATAGTTTTTGTTCTGGTCTGTATTGCAATCTGTACTTGTGTGTGGCACGCATTTTACTTAATTTCCAACTTGACCCTATTCAGTGTAAATCTTCCTATCTGTTTTTTAACTTACTTTGAACATTTTTGCAGACTGTTGACACATTAAACTTCAATCAATTTCAATAATTTTCTACAGTTGGTCGTCATTGTTGTTGTTGTTTGAAATCTCCTTGGAGTAGGAAAGCCTACACCAAGTCCATTTGATCTTCCAGCACAAAAATGTCACAAGCTAGGTCTTGATCTCTGAACAACTGCCCACGGCCGCGGTAGCCGAGTGGTATAGGTATCGGACTGAGGCTTGCTTTGTCACGGGTTCGAGCCTAGTACCACTAAAGACCCGCCGTGTAGGGCAGCGATGCACGTTAAATCTGTCGAGAGCTGAAACGTCCTCCCGTTGGTGTGGTGTGGTAGTTAGGAGAGGGGGGTGCCAGCTCAGGTGTCGTCCACGTCACTTGACCATGGTTCAAAATTACGTGGTCCGTCGCCAAAAAGCCCTCGTGTAGCTGAACAGTGCGACGTTAATATTCAATCAAATCAATCAATCAATCTGAACAACTGCCCCAGCAGTGCAGAAGTTGAGCAGGAGAAGCAGGGAGAGAGCAGGGACAGGTAAAGAAAGACTTTACCCGTGCACAAAGGTCATACTACGCGGGGGACCACTTCTAAAGCGCGCAAAGGCCGTCCGTCTGAAGAGACCTGGATCTCCACAGTTGGTCTTAATATAGAATTTAATCTGCCTGACCTGGTAAAGGCTTTCTAGAGATTCAGCCATGGCAGAGCAATATCTTATACTATGTGCATGGGCTCTTTTTATATAATTCTTTTTTTTCGAATGCTGAACAACTTTTTTTTTTTAGTTTCTGTTAGGTTCTTTAAACGCATTTATTACACTAAGTTTCGCAGAGATTTTTAAGTGTTAAAATTATATGGGATATTAAAGTGGAAGATTTGAGTTTCAAAAATAAACAATTCTTAGAATCTTGTTACATTCTTTGGAACTTTTATCTACACATTATTACATTAGGAAAACGACAAAACTAACTTCGTAAATAAACTTTATTTTAAATTTTTTTTTATAAATGCTATATAAGTTTTTATATATATATAATACGCTAGTCTTACTGACTTGGTGATACAGATAGAAGATTTTATAAACGTATAAATAAACGAACCAAGGGAAACTTTGGACAAGATCGAAAAGTGGGGTTAAACTAGTTTGATGGAACCAATCTTTCTTCTATTGCAACTTGGTAAGCTAAAATGGATTTACAACACAAAACTATCGTTTAAAATTGCCATTTCACAAGCCTGCACTGGATATCAATATTTTTTTTATCCTTTCGAGACACTATTGTTAAAACAAAATAAAAAACTTTTTTAATACAGGAATTAAACAAAATGAAAAACAGTGAGGCAGTATTTTTCAATACATATCTTTCATCTTCATAATCCATGAAGTATTACTTAACTTTAATTCTGATATATGACCAATTTATAATACCTCACGGCTTCCATGTTAGACTATACTGTAGGGAAATTATTAATAGAACTGACTACGAGCTTCCATACGTTGTTCACATATTCGTGCATTCTAAAAGAACATATGTATTATTTTGAAAATCTAGTGCCGCTTCATCCATTGGGCGCTTGGGGCGGGCACCCAGTGGCGCAAGGCACGGAAAGTCCTGGAAGGGCCCGGATAAACTGCCCTTAACCAGATTCTCCTGGTATAATTTTTATTTGACAGTACTAAGGGGGCCTGTAGATCTTCTGTTCCGAGGGTTCGAAATGAGCTTAAGTCAGCACTGTGAAAATCCCTGATAAAAAAAAGAAGTATATACGGAGTGAGCCTTAGCTTTATTGAAGAACACTATAATTGAAAATAATGTAAATGTTCTCCGAAAAGTATGACTTCACTTTCTAAAATTAATTAAAAATAATCAAACATAGATTCTTTATGTTTCATAAAGAAAAAAGATTATATAGTTTTTGTTTTTCATGAGAAATAAACTAGAGATTGCAATGTACACCTCTTTCAAACATTCTTATTTCAAAATGGCTTCACTGCAAGAACAAGCGCAAGTTGTAGCAGGGTTTATCAAATTTAAATCTGCAACACATGTTTTGGAAGTGAGAAAAAGTTCCCCGGACGATGAATTGGAAGAGGAAGTCCAATATTGCAGCTGCTGATCTGTAGACATAACACCTTTGGACCTCTTGTACGGATACATGTTAAATATTGTTTACCAATTCAATTAGGGACAATTAGGACAATTCAATTAATTCAATTAATTGTTCAATTAGGGACAATGATGAAGTGAAAAGTCAGATAGCCAGTCCTGCAATAGTTTATAAAACGGGGCTTGAAATCTCGTATAGACTTGACGCGTTGCACGCACCTAATAGGTGGCACATCGAAGTCATGAAAAAAAGCATTGTAAAAAATTGGATGATTTCTTTATGAAAGAAAAAAAAAGTCGTTAGTGAATGTATTTTTTCTGTAATTAATATTTGAATGTGTAGTGATACTTTTCAGAAACCCAGTACAAACGGAAAAGTTACACTGATTGAATGATGAATGAAATCGGTTCGGATAAAATGCGTATTTAAACGACACGCAATTGCAGAAAAATCAAATGTAATATGGAGGTTTCTTTACCACAATAAAAGGCTGTTGCTCACCAATTATTTACTCCGAAGTGGAAGCAGTAAAATTCAGAATGGAAATCAAGTTCTCTACTGTTTTGTTAAGTATTTTGCGGATGGGGGCGTGAAAGGAATGCTATATCTCAAATTATGTGTCTCCTAACAGAGAAAAAGATCTGAAATTTTACTCCAGGCCTGATAGCCGCAGACATTTGCATATATCATTGTAAGGATTTATTACTCACACCTCTGGAAACAGGTTGAGCATACATGAGAGATCTGGCACAGAAGTAGCTATATATATAGGAGGACCTAGCAACGAAAGAGGAGAAAAAAATTCTGCTGGTCGGAGGAAGAAATTCTGCTGGACGATGGGTTTACAATCTGTTTGCATCTTAGCATCTTTTATGGTTTATAATGAGTCTCGTAGGAGAAGTGAAATAAATCAATGGGACCAAAACCTGACACGGCAGCTTTTTTTTCACAATTCGAACACGACACCGAGAAGAACCCACATCATTCCAAAAGAACCCACAAGTTTACAATTATCAACTTGGACGTACTTTAAAAACCGTAACAAGATTAAATGTGGTAGTCTTATATGCACCAAGTAAGGGCTTTAAATGAATTTATAAATCTTTCTGGTAACCCAAATAAAATGTAACTTTTCTTTCTGGCTCTTATATGTTTTGCCTTTATCAAGAGTGAGTGAGAGTTTTATTAACACAGCACTATAAAGTTACACCAAGGCTATAGGGTACGGACCTTGTAATTCTGAGTCTCGATCACGGGAGAAAGATGCCACCTGAAGTGGCCCCCACCCCTCTCCAAAATAACACACCACGACAAAGAAGCCCGACAGATTTAACGAGCATCAGCATCAGCCCTCTCTTCAAGGCGGGGCTTGATTGGAGGCACCAGGACTCAAACCCGCGACACGCCGGCGACGAGTTCATGACCCTAGCCAATAGACAACCGTAGCCACATGCTTTTATTGAAGTTAGTTGAAATAGTTTCGTTGTCTATGCAGTTGGATATTTATTAAAGATCATGGATGCTATTATTTGTAATAATTTATTGCTTAATTTGTTGTGGTGCAAAAGTTTGTGTTATAGATTGTACATAGCTGTGAAGAAAAAAGGAAGAACAAATTTCGCAGTTTGCTTATTCCAACATCGACGTTACAACACATGCGGCAGTGCACATAATCGCGGGTAGTGAGTATGTGGGTGAAATGAACATTTTTGTCAAAGTTAGGACAGTGGGACATTCTTTGACTAACACCGATTCATCCTCAAGAATGATTGAGTGTAAAAAGAATACAACAGAAAGCTATCTGAAATGATTTTTTCCATTTCTACTATTAGCTCACACTCTCTATATTTATCTTAGTGGAATTTTCAATCGTTAATAAATTCATTTTAAAAAGATCCATTAAACTGAAATTTTATATACATGATTATTTTGGATGACACTACAATAATTTAATTATAATTAATAAAATTAATGGATTAAAACTAATTATTCAAAGAATTACAAATACAGCCACGTTGGCATCATTTTAAGCGACTTGAGTCAAAACTTGAAAAGGTTATTTTCACACGTTTTAAAGCGTTCAGTTGAACTGAAATTTTATAGACACGATTGTTTTGGATGACCATACGATACCTTAAAGATAATGAATAAAAATGAATTAGCACTTAATATTGTGATTCTATCCAATGTATATACATATTTATATTAATTTTAACTACTTAATAAAAAGTAGCCAAAATAAAAATTTTCTTTGTTGATCTAAGTAGAAGAATTGATTTAATTTTTTTATATGTCTTGTTTTAGTTGAGGACTTATAAGATGGATATGCATCTTAAAGAAGATGTGCTTGTATATCGAATTTCATGATTTTCTAAAGTACAATGACATCTTATTAAATCGCTTATAAACTATATATATATATCTATTTGGAGGGACTGCGGGTCTACTGTATGCATCCATAAAGGATATTTCAAGGGATCGAGAGAGACATAATAAGGTAATACATTGAAAGTGTGACACCCCCCGCATATTTTGTGAACTTACGTTCAAAAAACACGTCTAAAATGATAATATGTGCTGAAAGAAACCATCCTTTTTAAAATTGAAAGGAAAAAAAAACCATTTGGAAAAATGAATGGTACCAACCTTTTCAAAGTTCTCCGAGACAATTTACGTGTGAGTATACATAAGAGATACAAAATTTTTCGCAATGTGTGTTCTATTAGGTCATACACCATGCTAGGGGATTTATAGTTGCATTCATTACTAAAAGAAAGGATATTAGAATCAGCATCAGGAATCCTGACCACTGTTCCGTCTTTAGATCGGAACTCATTGCTATTAGTGGTGCTCTCGATCATGCTCTCAACACTACAAAGGACAGTATCTGGATCCTGACAGACAGCAGAAGCTCCATCCAATATTTAAAGAATAGGTCAAAAATTATGGACAGCACTGGTCTAGATATTTTATCCAAATCAGTTAGGCTTGGTCAGAGGAAACGAGTATGTCTCCAGTGGATTCCATCACATGTGGGTGTGCCTGGGAACGAAGCTGCTGATGAGCTGGCTGGTAGGGGATGTGATCTCCCTAACCCCAGTTCCACTGTCTTAACCCATACGGAAATTTATTCCTTCCAAAGAAATCAAATGAATTTGACTTGGCGAAACCCTACTGCTCACCACTGGTACGCAGCTAAGAGTCCTGGCCTATCTATACAGTGCAGGAGTTCCAGGGCTCATCAGACGGCCTTGGCGCGCCTTAGAAGCGGTCACCTGCGTAGTATAACTTTTGTGCAGGGGGTAAATTCTTTATTTACCTGTCCCTGCTCTCTCCTTGCTTCTCCTATTCATCTTCTGGACTGCTGGGGCATTTACCTGCGACAGTTGTATGAAGAACAAGGCCTAATGTGTGAGACTATTACGCGGAATGGTCAAATGGACTTGGTGTAGGCTTTCCTGCTCCAAGGGGATTGGAAACAACACAGAAAGGCAGTTTAACTATATTATGAAAAAATTTCAATATATGTATATTATTGTAACTTTAGTTCTTTTTTTCTCCATCAATTTCCCATTTCAACGAATACTATCTATTATAAATCAAAATAATATGTTCCTTGTGTTTGTAAACTTAACTGTCACTAAACAAGTTGGAGTTTTCTAAAATTATTTAAGTAAATATATATATATATATATATAGATACCACAATCCTCTCCAAAAAATACAGTCTTTTAAATTATAATATAGTTCAGCATTTCAATAGTTTGATCTATCAATAAAACTTAATTCAGTTAAGAAAAAAGAATGAAATACTCACTCCCACATAATCATAAATGCACGAGTTATTTCTCGATGGTTCCAGGTCAAATGTCTCGAAAGCTACTGCCAGAACTTTGCCGGGATCATTCGTATTAATAAACCATATGCAGTCTAGATTGGGCTCATAATAACCATCGGAGTCAATGTCCAGGGACTGAATCTCGCCTGAAGACACATTAAGAACTCCTCCGCAACCATGGTCAACACCTGAAAATCGAATACAGTTCTGTAGATCAGCATTTCTTTTTCTTAAGGGTTATTAGCACTTTTCGCTTGTGGATCTTCCGAATCCTAGCTTTAAAATATGAGGTTCCCCACGTACGAATATGTAATCTATGTGTATAATAAATTATATATTTTTTAAAAAAACTGAAAAATATACCGTTTTTATAGTGAATTGAACTAAAAAGAAAAAAAAATTCTTAATATAAGAATAAAATGATTAACGAGAAAATTAATGTCGTTGGGATAAATTGTTATATTAATTGTTATAATTTCTTACTAGTTCTATTCCGAAATGCTGCATTAGTGTAAAAATGTAGTTTGATTCACTATAAAAGCGTGCTTTTTAGTTTTTTAAAAAGATATTTATTTTTCATTTTTATAATCTACAATGAATTAGTCAATCTACAATAAAAGCCTGTTGTTTTTTTTTTAGTTTTTAAAACTATCATTTTTTCTTTGTTGAATTTATGCTTGAGTTTAAAATTCGGAGCCGGAATTACGTGGCTGCTAGAATTAGTCTTGTTCTTCAATGGATCTTAATGAACGGGTCTGAAGATTATTTCTTCTCTCCTTTTACGACGCGCCTCGGTTGTGATATCGTTAGATTTCAAACATTCCGTCTCTATAGATACAGGGCTAACTGATAAAAGTGTGTTAAGAAGAAATATTAAAAGTCATTCGTATTATCACTTTTTAAACGTATTGCTATAATGTTAATTCGTATCATCACTTCTATATAAACGTATTTTTTTATCAAAATAAAAAAAATATTTTGCAGTTAGAAAATAAATTTATCACACACACCTTTTAAACGTATGGCTATTATGTTAGTTCGTATTATCACTTCTAAACATATTACTTCATAAAAATAAAACATATTTAGAATTAATCTATCTATCTATCTATCTATCTATCTATCTATCTATCTATCTATCTATCTATCTATCTATCTATCTATCTATCTATCTATCTATATATCTATCTATATATATATATATATATATATATATATATATATATATATATATATATATATATATATATATATATATATATATATAGATAGATAGATAGATAGCAATAAAATTATTATAAAATTATATATATAAAATTATAGATAGCAATAAAATTATATATCCCCATATATTTCTGACTCCTAAATTTCATAAGAATCCAATCAAATTCCGCAGTGTAACAAATGGGTTCAATACTTATATATCAAAATCGGGAAGAATTTTACAGACCATATTACAAGATACAATAGACAAATTTAAGGATACTTCTATTATAAAAAACAGCCATGATGTAATAAAGAAAGTTGATCAACAAGAGGTATTTTCTGTGAATGGGTTCGATTTCGAAGATTTATTTAACTCCATTAAAATAGAAGATATAATTCAGGTACTTTCAGATGCATATGAGAAATATGATTTGAATAATTACATTAGTTCTGAAAAGTTCAATACACTTATTCGTTTTGTTATACAGGAGAACTTCATTTTATTTTTGAGAACAAACTTTATAAACAAATCAAAGGATTGCCTCAGGGTGGCCCGGCTAGTAATAGTCTCGCTAACCTGTATTTACACCATTATGAAATAGTTCGAAGAAAGGAACCCTCTTGCCTCTTGTTAAGATACATAGATGATTTAATTATTATAGGTCATGATAGAGAATTTAAACCTAACATTAATTTTTATCCGGAATACCTAAAATTAATACAGACGAATTTTAACTCAAACAAAGTTGAATTTTTGGATTTGGATTTAACTATTATTGACAACAAATTATATAGCAATATATATGATAAAAAAGGAAGCATTTAAATTCAATGTCATAAAGATACCAAACTTCAATAGTTGTCTTCATATATCTGTATTTAGAAATATAATTTTAAATTTTTTGTTGAGAAATAATAATTTAACTACGCACAATATTGATAGATTCAAAAAAATATCCAGAAATTTATATTATTGTGCATACAAAATGATTATCCCATCAATTTCCTGAGAAAATATATAGATCAGAAATATTTCTTAAAAATATTTTTAAACTCGTAAATGCACAAATCCACCACACAACATTAGGTCCACAAAGTCAGCTTGTTAGTGGTCCAGCTGTGAAGAATTTGTGCATTCCACACACACACACAGGTTACATTTTAATATACATTTTAATACACACACAATATTTACACGACTATATATACACTTTAAAATTATTTATTACCAGTTAAACATTTATGTCCAATCAGACATTTATGACCAATCAATCAAGCAAGTCTTTTACATGTGATATGGTTTGCCTCTAATGCCAAGTAGTCATACTCTGGTGTTGGATCAAGAATCGATTGGATTGACATGGTTGGATGTTATGAGCAAAATATGTGTATTTGATATATTAAAAATGAAATGTCGTGCAATAAAAAAAATGGATCATATTCTTGATGGGATACTGTTTGGTGAGTCTTTAATGATTTACTCTATTCTTTTGCGAATATACTGTATTTTTTAATGATTTACTCTATTCATTTGTGAATATACTGTGTTTTTAATGTGAACATTCGGTTTTTTAGAAATTTTTAGTTTGAACTTTCGGATTTTTTAGCTTGAACTTTCGAATTTTTTAACTTGAACTTTCAGATTTTTTAACTTGAACTTTCAGATTTTTAACTTGAACTTTCAGATTTTTTTTTAACTTGAACTTTCAGATTTTTTAACTTGAACTTTCAGATTTTTTAACTTGAACTTTCGGATTTTTTAGCTTGAACTTTTTGATTTTAGATAATTTTTGATTTGAACTTTCGGATCAGGAATTTATTTTTTTTCTACCTTTACAACTATTTTAAAGATGGGTGCATCATCTTGGAAGTTTGAGGGTTCACTTATATTATGTACTAAATTGTTTTTAAATTTTAATATTGCAATATCTTTCGGAATGTGATGGCGAATAGTTTTATTTTTCAAGTATAATGATTTAATTTTAACTTTTTAATTTAAAGTATAATGGTTTAATTTTAACTTTTTAATTTTTAATTTTTTAAAATTTTTTTTTTCTGAAATTTGAAAATTTTCCAATTAAATTACCAAGTTGCAATAGGGGGAAGGTTGGCGCCATCAAACTAGTTTAACCCCACTTATCGGTCCTAAGTCCGAGATTGCACTTGGATATTTTATAAATTTTTATTTTATTTTATAATTTTTTAATTTTGTTTGAAAATGATGGAACATTATCTTTTATATTCACCATTGATATTCTGAAGTGTTTTGGTATTTTGGGATTCATATATTTCAATTTTTAAATTGATAATTGTGATTGTTTTTATATATTTAAATATATATATATATATATATATATAAATTTTTTTTTCACATCCACGAGCCTTTTTTTTATTTCCATTTTCAGAAAAACTAGACTTATATTATGGTAAGAAATTGCAGAGGCATCCACCCTACCCTTTCTCACATAAAGAACACTTTTTGTTGTTTTATTTGTATTCATCACAAGAGCCAATTCGCAGTTTTAGGGTTGCACTTTAATCTTTCAGTTGCTAAATTAGAATTAGTCGCCAAATGTGGAAATGGCAAATGGAATTAATCACCAAATCTGAAAATGGTTTATGCAATAAGTCGCTAAATCTGGAAGTGGTATATGGAATTAGTTGCCAAATCGCTTTAAATAAATTTTATTACTACCTACATGGCCAAAAATTTATCATACATACTGACCATGCAATCTTGTTTGGCTAAAAAATTTTAAAAATTTAAGAGGTCAATTATTCCGCTGGTCATTACAGCTAAGTATGTATGATTATAAAATTAAATATTTAAAGGGTTCTACTATCATTGAAGCAGATATGTTATCCAGGCATCCGGTTGCTCATGGCCTTCAACATTCAAGTCATTTTCTTGACATTAATGAAATTAAGACTCATCAAAAGAACGATAATCTTTGTTGACCTAAATACCATGAAGTCAGAGATGTAATAGTTATTAAAAAGAAAAATTTACATAAAATAGTTATTCCATTTTCATTAAGATTAAAACTGTTAAATCAAGCTCATGAGCAGTTTGGTCACCCTGGTGCTCAAAAAATGTTAAATTTAATTTCACTTCAATACTATTGGCCTAACATTACAACTGATATTAGTGAATTTGTTAAAAATTGCATGGTATGTCAACTTAACAAAAAATGAAACAAAAGAAATTTGGATTACTGCAACAAGTTCCACCTACCAGTAAACCTTTTGAGTTTATATATGTTGATATGGTTTTGGAGATTTCAATTATTATAATTCTACAAACAAATTTCTGCACATTGTGATTGACCATGCAACAAGACATGAGTGGGCTTTTCCTTCAAAAAATGAAAGTTCTGAAACTTATGCAAATATCTTAAAACCAGTCTTTTGGATGACAATACGATAGTTTAATGATAATGAATAAAAATGAATTACCACTTAATGTTGTGATTTTGTCCTATGCATGCACATATTTCTGTTAATTGTAACTATTTAATAAAAAGTAGCTAAAACAAAAATTTTCTTTGTTGATCTGATTAGGAATTGACTTAATTTTTTTTATATTTCTTGTCCTGTCCATCTCGTAATAAAATATTTAATAAAACTATTAAGTCCTAGGTTAGCTGCTGAGAAGTCATGTGTTTTAAGCCAATATAAGCGTGTTCATTGTTAGGCAGCATCAGCCGTTAACATAACCTACCGTATGTCATTCGATAGGTGGCTGTAATTCCTTTATCATATGCTGGGTTGGTTTGGAAACCCATGCGAAGCTTCACGGTCAAAATGTTCCCGCTTGACTTGACGAGGATGTGTGAGGTACCACATATTTTTCCAAGAGAAGGACCATCCTCCGGGCCGTCTAGAATTTCTACGTAATCCTGCCAACATCTGTAACGTACATTCATGACGAAGCGTGAAAAACTGCAAAATAAATAAAAGGTTTTATAAAATTGTGTTCAACAGAATTATACTGACCTATTTTCTTGCTTTTGAGGTGCGAATATAGCAGAGCTTTTCGAAAATGGATTTAGGTTAGATTATATGACACAACATGAATCTGGGACTGAAAGAATGTAATGCAATTTTTAACACTATATTTACGGACTGAGCCAATTTGACTCATAAAAAATTTGATTACTATATATGAAACTTTAATATTATTTTTGAAAGACATACCTTGGTTTTTAGTGAAGTAATGAAATATATATGTAAATGTTGTTCTTCCACGCAGACCCTTTTCATTTCGCATTATCGAATGTGGTATACCTGTTTTTACGGTTGTGAGCCAATTTGACTCATAGAATGATTTAACAATTAATCGCATAACACATGCAATTTATTGCTCATATCAGGCCTGGGTAACAATCTAGTTGCTCGTGGTTTTTGTTTCTCTTCTCATTTTGCATTCACTGCATACAATATTTGTGCATATGTGAGAGTCATCGTCACTTTTTTTCGCTACTCCGTTCCATTATTACCCCCTTTTGATATAATTTCGATTTATACATCGCGAGTGAGCAGTGCATTTTTAGTGAACTAATATGTAATTTATAATTTTGTGTAATTCCTTTTAAACCAGAAAAATTTCATCCACAAGCGCGATTTTGTAATATTTTCGTCAAATGTATTGCAATTGACCTTTATTTTATTTGGTCATCTAAAATAGCTCTTTATGGACAAAAATCGGAAAAATTTTCCTTTATTGAAAAAAAGTAATCGAAATACAAAAAGACCAATAAGACAATGAATCCGATTCAATTGATAGAGACTAGTGTGATAAGGAAACCGAATCAGAGGAGGAATTTCCAAGCAGTGAAGATGAAGATCTTCGTTATATATAGTTAGTTCCTAGCAAAAAAGAGCCAGGGTTATTATTTCTGATTTTGAATCCGAAATTGATTTATTCGCTATCAATACATCTTCTGATAAAGAAATTTCAGCCGAACAAGTTGCTGATGGGACTTTATGGAAAACATTGAATGAGGGTAGAAATGTCCACACACACACACACAGGTTACTGGTTTAAATTATACTAAAAAACGTCTCTGGTTCAACTGCCTAGCCCGAAACCAAATGGTCCGAAAATATAGCGTTGAAGCAAGCTCACGCAGATGGTATCTACAAGTTTTCTATAGCATTTTAGATTCTGCAGCTATCAATGCTTGGATTCTGTATAAAAAGACCACTAAAGTAAATATTTCAAGATTTTATTTTCCAATTGGCTGAAGAGTTAAGAAGTAAGTATAGAGAAGAAGTCGCGAGGACACACTGCCATACCAATGACAAAAGTGATTCCAATGAATTGTCAAGAATCATGCAATAGAAATAGATGTAAAATCCTTTGTGGTAAATGTAATAGAAATGTTTGTGGAAAATGTATTTCAAAAACAGAACTTAAACATAAAAAATATTTTCAATTAATTTTTTAATAATAAATCTTTCATTTAAATTGATTTGGAACTATTTTCTTTGCAACAAATTTCAATCTTGTATGAGTAAAATCGAATCCCTACAATAAAAATAGGTATCTAGTGTTAAAAAATCTATAGTTATATAAAAATCATAAACGTTGTGAATACAAAATTGATGCACTCATTGTTTCCTGAGATAGCGTGCATTTTTCATTATATGCAATACGTGTTCTTATTAAGATGCATGACTTTGAAGTGTGACAGAATTATACCTGTAATAATAATATCGAACACTCTATTATCTAAGGAAATGGATACACAATAAGTACAAAAATGCTATGTTTAAGCGGAATGTAATAGAAATAAAAAATTTCAAAGACGGGGAATGGAAAAAATTGACAATATTCCAAATCAGGGCTACTCAGCCTTTTTTCCCGCCGGGCCACATACATATGTCAACTATTTCTTACGGGTCGAAAAGTGAGGATTAATGGACGATATAAGGTCAAGTACGTTTAAAATGTGGAAAATTGATCAAAATATTAACACTCATAAATTTCGGATTTTATTTTAAAACTATATTAAACTTAATCAAACTCAACTCTCCAAAAGATAGGTTTTATGTATTTTTTACTCAGTTATGGGATAATTTTAATTTTCATTCATCAGTGATCCCTAGGGACCCCCGTTCCCGAAATAATTTGTTCCTGCTTCAAAGATTTATTTTTAAGAAAGCCAATTTATCTCGTCTTGAAAGAGATCCTTAAGAAAAAGAACCATTGAAAGATTTATGCTTAGTGGTATATTGACGAGTAAAATTATATATTTTTTAAATAACATGTTCACTACAATTTAAACAAGTTGTTGATTCTTTTTTTTAATCAAATAGTCAAGATCCCAATCGTCTTGAAACAACATATATTCTTGACATATTTTGCGTTTGGGAGACATGAGGGTTGGTTAAAAATTAATTTCATTCATAATACGGTCACTACTACACTGTTACTTGTTATCACAAAAAAAATTGTAACAACTACAAAAAGAAAAAAGTTATCTCACATTTGGTACCAGCACGACATCGATAGCAAAAGTGATATATGTGATTTCTTGCTTGAATGAATTTCTCACTAAACGTTTAATGCATTTTTCTTAAATAATTGAATGTGTTAATGCAACGAGCTGTGACCAGGTCACTCAGAAAGGTCCAGTGGCCCACAGGTTGAGTACAGCTGTTCTAAATGTACATTAGCTATAATTTGAGGCATGGAGCACATCATCTATAACCGGGGTGGGCATTAAGTCGATCGCAGTGGACCGCCAAGATATTTTGGGGTGACCGCCTTCACATAAAACATTAGACGCGCATATTAAAGGATACACAGTTGCTTATCAAGATAATAGAAACAGCCGTGAATAAAACTGCAACCCAAATTTGAGAGAAGTTTTGAAGAATTTACTAGACTAGAATCACACAAAAGTTGCATTCATGGATTATCCGCTTAGTAATGTTGATGTGAAAAATATAACTAAATATATGTTACATGTTCTCTTTATCTCTCGAGGAAAACAAATCTTTTCTCTTTCTAAAGAATAACTTTTGGAATCTATTAGTCGAAGCAAAGTATTCCAAATTTAAAAAAGCTGCAATTCATTTAACATCGTTCTTTCGCTCTACCTGCCTGTGTAAATCTACATTTTCTCTCTCAACGAAGAATATAATTAAGACAACATATTCCAGATTCACAGACGATCACTTAAAATACAATGTAAGATTAGCAATTAGTAATTATATACCAAGGTATTCAAGATTGGGGCGGATAAAATGAAGACTAAGTCGTCTATTGAGATTATAGCTATAAGAACTAATTTTAAGCGAAAATTATTTAATTTGTGATGTATTGTGAGTTGCTTAAAAATGCATAATTTAATATTAAATTTATGTCAATAATTATTACGTTCGCATTTTGCGTTTTACTTAAAAAGTAGTTTTAAAAGAGTAAGTTTATCTGCTGTAGTTATGTAGGAAAGTACACACTGTATTTACACTGCTGGCCACCATAAATGCAACACCCTGAAGGAAGCATGCAAATAACATGACATTTACAACATGCATTAGTGGAGGTGAGATATGCAAATAGTTAGAATTTCAGCGCAGGCACACATCACGCACGCCTGTGGCGCCACCTCAAAGTGCTATTTAAGGCTTGGAGATTTCGACGATTTCAAGTTCGGCAATTGTGTTTTTCTTGTGGTTTTTTCAAAGAACGATCAGTTATGTCTCGTAGAAAACAGCGATCAGCTTTCGATCAAGTATCCGAGTCCGACAGAGGAAGGATAGTGGCCTACGGAGATTGTGGATTATCTTTCAGGGAAATCGGTAGTCGTGTTGGACGAAACCAAACAACTGTAATGCGGATATGCGACCGTTGGATGCAGGAGGGTACAACGGACCAACGTGGTCGATCGCATCCCCCTCAGTGCACAACTTCACGTAAGGACAGGTAAATTGTGCGCATGGCAGTGACGGATCGCTCACTCACATCACGAACCGTTGCACAGCACATTGAGTCTGTAACGCATCATTCAGTGTCTACGCGTACCATTCGACGCCGTTTACAGCAGAGTGGACTGTCCGCAAGACCTCCACTGCTTGGTCTACCCTTGACGCAGAACCACAGACGTCTCTGCCGCCTATGGTGCGATGAAAGAAGGATGTGGGTGGCAGAATGGAGTGAAGTTGTCTTTACTGACGAGTCACGCATCTGTCTGCAACACCACGATGGTCGGATTCGAGTCTGGAGACACCGTAGAGAGATGATGCTGAACAGCTGCGTTATGCACCACCACATTGGTTCTGCACCGGGTATTATGGTATGGGGCGGTATTGAATATCACTCTCGCACTCCTCTAGTACGCATTGCCGGTACTTTAAACAGCCAGCGCTACATCTTCGAGGAGTTGGAGCCAGTTGTTCTTCCTTACCTTCAGGACTTGGCCACAGCCATATTTCAACAGGATAATGCGCGACCACACGTGGCCCGCATTGTCCAAAGGTTCTTCGTCAATCATCAGATTGAATTGCTTCCTTGGCCGGCTCGCTCTCCGGATCTTTCACCGATAGAAAACATGTGGTTCATGGTTGCTCAACGATTGATCCAGATTACACCCCCCCAGCAGCCACACCAGATCTACTTTGGCAACGTGTGGAAGCTGCTTGGTCTGCTGTACCCCAAGAACACATCCAAAGGCTCTTTGAATCAATGCCGAGGCGTGTGGCAGCGGTGATCTCCAACAATGTCGGCTACTCTGGCTACTGATTCTGGCAGGAACCACACTTCACAGAAGTCTATAAATTTAATCATTTGATACTTGGTCAGCATGTTATCTATAGAATAAATTTTGTTTTGCTATCTCTTGTCTTTCTTGGTATTGCATTTAAGGTGGGCAGCAGTGTATTATTGTAATAATACAAATATTGTGTTGAGTTGTTTTTTTTGCTCATCGCACCTACGTCACATGGTGGACCGCAACACCTTGAAAAAATTAAAAGTAGACCGTGTCATGTAAAAGTCTGCCCACCCCTGATCTATAACAACAACCTTCTTTTCCTCATTACTAAGGTTGAGGTGGGAGTTAAAGAACAAGCATTATGAGTCCCCTGTCCAACCTCAGTGGCGTCACGTATACCCCTGCATATCGGGGCCTCAAAGCCTTACTGACGACAAGTACGTCTTTAACTAATTTATAAAATATTAAAGACAAAATCTGCCTTTCAGTCCTTAAAAATGCTGAATCACACAGGCTCA
Source organism: Trichonephila clavipes (assembly GCA_019973935.1). Lineage (NCBI taxonomy): Eukaryota > Metazoa > Arthropoda > Arachnida > Araneae > Nephilidae > Trichonephila > Trichonephila clavipes. The sequence goes on along the minus strand of BMAU01005149.1, from coordinate 89,339 downwards.
AAAAATTGTTTTATGGGATTGATAAAGTACAGGATGTGTGGTTCATAAAAATGTACACAGTTTCGATGCACTATAAATTAAGAACAATGTAAGATATTGTATGCAACCTGTAACAGAATGGTATGATACTATTTAAGTTTTGTTAGAGGCAGTCACAGATATTCTATGTGAGAACCCTTAGTCAAACGACACACACCAAGGTGGTAATCCCTTTCCGCTCATACGCGTGTTAAGGGATGAACTCCGTTGTCAGCGGCTATGTTACGCTGTTTCAGCATCTCGCCCAGGACTTTTACTTTTGCAGATTATTACCTGTAATTTTAAATTTTTCATACCACTGTTAGATAGGCTTTCTAGCTCTGGAGGCTCTTTTCAAAATCGTGATAAAAATGCTATTTGCACAGTAGTCAGGGATTCCATTTTGCTAGATCCAAGAATACAAAAAGCCTCTTTTACTGCAGACATCGCCTTTTCGGATGGAATATTGTATCTTTCTATTTTTCAAACTATATTTTTAATATACTATACTTAATTTTTATTTAATTATTATTATTATGCGCAATTTCTATTTTATATGTGTTTTGTGTAAAATATTTAGTTTTGCTGTCATGTCAAATAGCATTGTCATCTACTGTATTTATCTTTTGTGCGATGGCAAAAGTTGCTGGCTTCGACATTTGTAATATAATCTGTGTGAAACGTTCAGTTCTTGTTCTGTACCTCGCTAGTAGAAGATATCGTCGTCCAAAGCTGCTGGTATTTGTATAAATGTTTATACACAAAATTAAGTTGTTAAATTTTTAAAGCAAGAGTCCTTTTTATTAGTCCCGTATGAAGAACATTGCCATTTCGATTGATTAGTCACATGACACGCCCATTATTGCTTACGTCACTTCTGTCAGGGGCTAGACACAAACTTTAAAATTACATATGCCTTACAGTTCGCTGAGGTGGTGCTTTTCTTTGACTCTTATTGCCTTATAGCCGGGGTGGGCATTAAGTCGATCGTGGTCTACTGGTGGATCGCCAAGACAAGTTGGGGTGATGGTCGTCTGAGGATTAGCAGTTAGTAAATGTATACCGAAAGATTCAAGATTGGCTGGCGGTATTGAAGTATTCTACTGATTATAACTAGGAGCAGTGGCATAACGTACACCCTCGCTATTCCCGCCTAAGTTACCTTATTATTTTGCAATCCTTTGTTAAGATTCGGTGGGGCCCTAAACCCGATTTTGTAGAGGGCCCTAATATTCTCCGTTACGCCACTGACTAGGAGCACTAACTTAAGATGACCCTGGTTTATTTTTAGATGTATTTTGAATTGCTTCGTAACAAATGCATCGTTTGATATTATTTTATTTGTGTGGTTACTATTATTATATTTGTAGCTAGTATTATTATGTTTGTGTATCTTGCGCTTTGCTTTAAACGCTGTCTTAAAAGTGTACTTTATTGTAGATAAGTGCATATTCCGTATTTATTATTAATTTATATTAAATGTAGACCTTTATGGACCACAACACCATGAAAAAATTAGAAGTAGACCGTACCCTGGAAAAGTCAGCCCACCCTTGCCTTATAGCATCTGGAAAGAGCATACTTTATGAATCACCCTGTACATTTCTAGATGAGTATCTATTTAACAAGTTTTCCTCATGACGAACTTTTTTGGGGGGGGGGGATTTAGTGACTTCATTAAACAGAGGTCCGACTTTATTATCAAGTATTCCATATTTAGAGGAATAAACGAATTTAGTACCCTACAAAATATTTTTAAATTTCTATTCAATAGACTTTCCTTACTTATTGAAGATATTGTTGAAGAGATTATCAATGTGGGTTCAGAAGGAGAGATCCAACACTAATAACAAATACTTAATCTTTGACAAATCATGAAAAAGATCAGAGGATTTGGCAAATTGTTCATGTTTTTTAACACCTAAAAGATAGCATTAATAGAAATCTGCTTATAGAAGAGAGAGTTTAAAGAGGTCATATGAGAGAGTTCAGTATCCGTAACAAGTTGGTGAGTTTTGTCTGTCTCACACTTTAAGAAATGGAGCCATGCAGGCTCCACGGGGGGCACATTGTATTCTAATTTCTCAACTTAGCAATTAAAAATTAATTAGAGATTCCAATGAGAGATACCAAAGAAACCCTATTTCTAAAACTATTTCAAATTTTAGCGTTTGCAGTCAATATAGTTTGGGCCGTACCACGCGTATACGTATTTGGAGCAATTTTTCTTTCAAGCAACCCTTTTGAACAATTTCTACCCAGTTACCACAGCAATGGTATTGAAAAATACTTACCTAGTGAGCTTAAAGAATTACTCGAAATTCCAACCAATGGAATTCTTCATTTCCCTACGTCATAAATAAGATGGTGGTAAAGATGGCCGTCTCAGCTTCGTCAAATATATCAGAAATAGAGTATAATATTTTAAACTTGCCATTTCCGTTTACTACCATCTATAAAAAGTGCAAGGGAAACAAAATAAATAATATTGGGTGTTCGTTTTTCGAAGCAGAAAAATCGGCGAGTAATATTTGAAAATGAAGATGGGGTGCGGCTGATGTCAGAGCGTATTGTTTTGCTTATGGCAACCTTTCACACTCACAGTTGCTCGAAAAATTTTCTTAAATGGTTCGAAATATGCGTCAGCGAAAAGACCTTTATTTCAAAAGGCGCTGACGTTTCTAGAACAGGAGTTTTGTGGTGCTGCATAATGAGGAAGCACAATGCACCTCCGAGTTAACGAAAACAAAACTTTTCATTTTATTTGCTCTAAAGAAACAATTTCTACTACTTGGAAAATGATGTTTACAAATTTGGAAAAGTTTCTAATTTCGCTTATTTGTTGTTCTTGTTTTTTATATCATGTCAAAATAAACATCATTTATTAATTGATGATGTATCTGTCTGCTTTCTGATTTTCATCATTTTATAAGCATGCTTTAGTGGTGTTGCAGTTTCACAGTCAAGCAATTTATTTCTTGACTTCGTAAATTATAAATGAGTCTTCAACTTAGCATCCTTATGTCAATATGATGTTCTCTGCCCTTATTAAAATTCGACAACATGTGTTACAGTATGAAAAAGAAGGATGCAACGTATTTGGCACCATACAACAGGAAAGCGGAGGGTTCTAATGTTCGAAAAAGAGATTTTTGATCATTCTAATTGCGAGATGCTGAGAAGAATGATACTTTGATTGCTCTAAATTTCACAGCAAAGATGCGAGAATAGTTATTCTTAAATCTCAATGAATGCGATATAAAATAATGTAAAAACTTGAATAATAAGGAAGATTCTCTTAACTTTTTTTTTACATGTAAAAGAAAGAGAATGCTAAAAATCACCGTTTCAGGCACCTAGGAGGAATAGATGGGGGAAAAAAAAAAGAACTCAGAAGAATCAGAAATTCTTACGACATCGAAGATAAATTGAAATGGACTTTTGAAACTAAGAAATATAGATGGATTCCTAATACAGAAATACAGGGTGATTTATAAAGAAGTATACACTTTCCAATTGCTGTAGAGCAGTAACAGTAAATGAGACAAGCACCACCTCATTGAATGCTAAGCTAGATGCACTCATCATGTTTGTGTTTAAACCTTGACGGAAGTGACCTAAGCAATAGAAGGTGTATCACGATATTAGTCAGTCCAAATGGTGGTGTCTGCAGAGGAAAAGAATATTTGTGGTATTGAATGGAATCTCTGCAATTGCTGTGCAACGGCAATTTCGATTACGATTCAGAGATGAACCTTCCACTAGAAAATATATCTAACTTAAAACAACTGGCTTTTTGTGCAAAAGTAAAAGTCCGAAATGAAACCGAAACGGCGTATTATAGCCGCTATCAATAAATGCGTTTGGGTGAAAACGGAGTACGTGCTCGCGCGATGTATGCCCTGAAACTAAGGGCTTACGTATAGAACATGTGTGACTTTATCTAACAAAACTCCAAGTAATGCCATACAAATCTGTTGCAGGTGACTTATATCTTACATTGTTCTTGATTTACAGTGCATTAAAATTGTATACTTCTTTATGAACCATTTTGTATTAAACCTTAGACTGCATGACGCTACACAGTTTAAAACAGCCTTGATTCTCTTAGAAATAACACTAGGACCCCTGGAGATAGTCCTCATAATTTTAAGTCATAAACCATACCGAGTTGACATACTACTCTCTAAACTTTACCTTAAACGCGTATAAGCGATTTCAACGGTGCCAAGATTTGAATTCCTGAATCTGTAGAAAAGTCGGTGCTGCAGGGAAGGCGATTCTTATACTGGGTGTCTACAAATTATTCGGGCAATTTTTCAAATTAAGAACTATTGAAATACGAAATGAAATTAGCTCCTTTAAAGTCAGACTAGTAGGAATATATTCAAAGTTTATTCATAGAGAGCGTTAGGTGTCATTATATAAGAATTTGGAGGTCGGAAAATCGTATGCCGTGCTAGAACATGAAAGGGATGGTTCCAAAGTAAATGTGTTTTGTGTAGCGAGTTCCTCGAATATTTTTGGTCCGTTTTTCTTCTCCGAAAAGACTGTTACGGGAGTTATTTCCAGGACATGTTACAGGATTTCCTTATTGCAATCTTCAAAGAAAAAATGACAGGAGTTTATATTTTTCTACAGCATGTGTGTGTCGCGCCTTTTCACTACTACAACGACGTTACATCTTACCTTAATGATGAGGTGCCAGTTTGAATTGGTGCTAATTATTGGCCATCATAATTACAGATTTTTCACCCCTGATTTTAGTGTATGGGGTTTTGTAGAGGATCAGGTGTACACTTCTCAATTTCCTACATCTATCGCGAAACTAAAATCAAGAATCTACGCTGTAATTCCCTAGGGGGAGCCTGTAACTCTTACAGGGCGCGTCCCCTGGTGGCGGATCGGGGAATCCCTCTATTGGCTTTCCAATAGGTGATAGAAGGACCTTCCGTGGACCAACAGGCATGAGGTTTAGTCAGTCTTCCGCCCAAGTGGTTCCTCGCCTAAAGGGAAACTGCATAATACCCTTCGCCATGGAACAACCGCATTTATTTGATTCTCACACTGCATCGTCCGTCGCGCAGGTAAATCAGGGACGTGCACAAGACTTAGGTAGAGAGCCCTGTGTGATAAATATGTTAGTCTCCACAAAGTAAAAGATCTTCTAAATATCTTCGTTTGCTGCAATGCAATATTAATGGATTAAGTACTGTAGCTACAAGAATTAAGTTAGACCAGATTCTGGAAATAGCTGATGGACTAGATGTGGAAATTATAGCTCTTCAGGAAACTAAATTGTGCGAGCAGAGACTTCTGAATGCTAAAGGATATAATTTCGTCCGAAGGGACAGAGCTTCAGGTGGAGGTGGCCTCATGTTTCTTATTCGTGACGTCCATTTTCAGAGACTACCAAATATTGACAATGACACCTCTAATCTCGAATATCTAGGTATAACTGTCCACTCTAAGGATCATACTATTACCATCAAGAACCTCTACCATCCTTCAAATAGTCAACATCTTGATACAAACAGGATGGAAGGTCTGTTTGATGACAACACTATAATACTAGGAGACTTCAATGCTAAGAATACTACCTGCGGTAGCACTATTACAAATGCGAGAGGTTTGGAGCTTAGTAACTTGGTCAAAGACAAGGCTTTCTTGTGTCTAAAGGAGGGCACTCACACTTTCCGATCCAACAGTTATGGTTCTACTGATGTCTTGGATTTGACATTTATAAGTCCTGGTTTATTTCCTTACAGTTCCTGGAGAGTACTGGACAATATTGGCAGCGATCACTTTCCTATTTTAGTCGAAATAGATCTCAAAGTCAATTGTAATGGTGTGAAGAACCTCCACTGGAATTTTAAGAAAGCCGACTGGAATCTGTTTGAAAATATCTCTAACAATCATATATCGCAAGAACCTATTTCGAACAACTTGGAAAAGGAATGGTCCCGTTTCAAGCACTCCATTTTTACAGCTGCTAAGTCTTCAATCTCTAGGGGGAAAGTAAGCAGATACGTACTTTCTTTGCCCACAATTCAGACCTTATTAAGCCATTGATTGCCCAAAGGACGGAACTCTTAAAAGTAATTTCCCCAAATGGCGGCTTGGACAAAAACATTGAAATGAATAAGCTGAACGCTGAAATTAAGAAAATTTATATATAAGTCAAACGATCAAACTGGCAGAATCTATGTGAAAAGTTAGGCTATAGAACTTCAAATACTAAATTATGGAAACTGGCTAAGCAAATTGATAACTTAAAGCCTAGTAATGAAGAAACTAACGCTATCATTAGTGATAATGGCCATGTCTCGGTGGATGCTCGGAAAGCAGCAGAGGCCCTGGCTCAGCATTATGCAAATTTAAGTCGGCTTGCTTTTGGTAGTTATGCCAAGCACTTCGCCAGAGTCACCAGAAATCAAGTAAAATCTTGTAGGGACAGGCCAGCAGATAACCCATTATTCAATATTGATTTCATCTTACCTGAACTATCTTTTGCCCTTCAAAATCTGGACACCATCAAATCACCTGGTCCAGATAGCATCCCTGGACATTTCTTGTCCCACCTTGGAATTTTGGGTAGGGAAAGACTGTTATACATATGTAACTTATCATGGAAAACTGGCACACTGCCATGATAGTGGAAATCGGCCATCGTTATTCCCATTCATAAACGCAACAAGAATGCCGGTCTTACGATTAGCTATCGTCCTATTTCTCTTACCTGCATCACTTGAAAATTAATGGAATGCATGGTGCTGCGGAGATTGACTCACCATTTACACCCTAATAACTTAATGCCCTCGGAGCAATTTGCTTTTCGTAAGGGTCACTCTACTATTGACCAAATTTTATACTTAACCCAATGTGTTAGAGATTCTCAGAATCACAAACCAACGAGACACACCATGGCGGCATTTTTAGATGTGTCAAAGGCCTTTGATAGGGTATGGAAATATAAGCTGTTAAGCAAGTGCTTTGGTGTTTTTGGCATTAAAGGTAAAGCTCTGCCCTGGATCTCAAACTTTCTAAATCACCAAAATTTTTGTGTCAACTTTCATGCTACTTTTTCGAACTCTTACAAAACCAATCAAGGAATTCCCCAGGGCTGCGTTTTGAGTCCAACTCTTTTCTCATTATTTATTTCCGGGGTTGAAAAATATGTTAACCCTTCTCAAATTAGACTTTTCGCTGATGATGTCGTTTTGCAGTGCAGTGATACAAATATTAGCAAAATGGAATCCCAGATGAATAGGTCCTTAGTAAATATTCAGGAATTTGCAGACAACCACAAAATGACTTTCAATGCTTCAAAGTCTACTGTCAGCCTCTTCACGACTAACAGGCATCATTACAACTACTCTCCTGAAATTTTTCTAATGAGTGAGTGCTTGAATTACAGTGAATACCCTACCTATCTTGGTTTTACTTTAGACTCGGAAGTGAACTGTGGTAAACATATTGAGAAAATAGCCTATACAGCAAGAAAGAGACTTAAGATCTTAAAATATCTTTCTGGCAGAGACTGGGGTTCAGACACCTCCACACTTAGAATAACTTATACAACCTTGGTTCACCCAGTCCTTGAATATGGGTACCAAATCTTTCAAGTAGCATCTCCTAAAAACTTGAAAAAACTGGAGAGAGTGCAACTCAGTGCTGTGAGCATTATCACTGGCCTTAGATATAGTAGCCCCCTGACATAGTTCTCTACGAGGCAGACATCCAACCTCTTACTATGAGATTCAAAGTCAACTCATATAGGCATCTTAACAATATTAAAAGCTTTGGATCATTCAATAGAACCTCTTCTTTCATTTTAAATTGGACAAGTAACCAACGTTTAAAGCGAGACAGCCCCTTAATTACATGCGTAAACATGGTTTTATTGATTTCAATGTTGACACATCTAAACTTTTTAGCTGCATCCACATTCTTTTAATCATGTTGAATTCCGGGAGGAATTATTGACCAGTACTCCTAAGCATAGCAGCCATCCGAAATTAGATGGTCGTCGTTCGGATACGGGTAGAGCAGAGGGCGGTATTTTTAGTAACACTCCTGGGAACGATATTAAAATTAGCATCAGGAATCCTGACCACTGTTCCGTCTTTAGATCGGAACTCATTGCTATTAGTGGTGCTCTCGATCATGCTCTCAACTCTTAGAAGGACAGTATCTGGATCCTGACAGACAGCAGAAGCTCCATCCAATATTTGAAGAATTAGCCAAAAATTATGGACAGTACTGGTCTAGATATTTTATCCAAATTAGTTAGACTTGGTCAGAGGAAACGAGTATGTCTCCAGTGGATTCCATCACATGTGGGTGTTCCTGGGAACGAAGCTGCTGATGAGCTGGCTCGTAGGGGATGTGATCTCCTTAACCCCAGTTCCACTGTCTTAACCCATACAGAAATTTATTCCTTCCAAAGAAATAAAATGAATTTGACTTGGCGAAACCCTACTACTCACCACTGGTATGCAGCTAAGAGTCCTGGCCTATCTATACAGTGCAGGAGTTCCAGGGCTCATCAGACGGCCTTGGCGCGCCTTAGAAGCGGTCACCTGTGTAGTATGACTTTTGTGCAGGGGGTAAATTCTTTATTTACCTGTCCCTGCTCTCTCCTTGCTTCTCCTATTCATCTTCTGGACTGCTGGGGCATTTCCCTGCGACAGTTGTATGAAGAACAAGGCCTAATGTGTGAGACTATTACGCGGAATGGTCAAATGGACTTGGTGTAGGCTTTCCTGCTCCAAGGGGATTAGAAACAACAACAAAAAAACAACTCTGTAATGAATTTGATTGAGGAAAATATGCTGATAAATCTGTAACAAGAACTGATTTATCCATGTGAAATTTTCATAGTCACATCAAGTAATTGTGATAATGGACTATTTCTCTATCTTACAACAGTATGCACTTTAATTTTTTTCCTATAAATTACATGCAATAAATTATTCTTTTTGCCTAACTGATTTGTAGACAAGCTGTATTTGTCGCAAATTTAAATGTAACATATTGGCTTCGAATCACGAATGAATGAGTGAGTGAGTGAATATTAGCGTCGCACTGTTCAGCTACACGAAGGCTTTTGGCAACGGACCTCGTTATTTTGAACCATGACCAAGTGACAAGGACGACACCGGAGCTGACACCCCCTCTCCTGACTACCCCATCACACCAACGGAAGGACGTTTGAGCTCTCGACAGATTTAACGTGCATCGCTTCCTTACATGGCGGGTCTTTAGTGGTAATGGGCATGAACTCGTGACATGCCAGCCGTGATCCGATACCTTGACCACTAGGCTACCGCGGCATTTCCAATCACGAAAGTGGGGTAATTGGGCAATAGTTTTTTCTCCATTTGTCTATTCATTTTGTTCCTAACTGTCATCTGTATGAAGAATATAGAAAATGAATATTTTAAACGGACAAAAAGGTCGATAATATATATATAACAGCGCGTTCACACTTTTCAAAATAATTTTTGCAATAAAAAAATCCTAAGTACTAGAATATAGTTTAAGTAAATCAACTAGACGAGATTCTTTCGGATACAATTTGTAAAACATGATTCAAAGCTACCGTAAACAAACGGGTATTTGGAAGAGTATTCAATACGCACTTACCTGAGGGCAATAACCTTATCTGTGGGTCCCACTATCTGCCACGTGCAAAAGACTTCACTCGGGTGGTCAGGATGTAGTTCAGGAGAAAAAAACACACCTGAGGGTCGAGTTAATGTCACTCCGCAGTCTGAAATGAAATAGAATTGCATTTTCATTAATAATAATAAAAAAATAGCCGTAACTTCCATTTAAAAAAATTCTATGCTCAAACCAAAGCAGAGAATAGAATTCTTGTAAGAGTTAAATTTTTGCCAAGTTCTCTCTGATTCAAAGAGCCGGTTTTTAAAAAATAGACTCTTTTACATACTGCGTTACAAAAAAAAACACATAAAAAATTTCTTGTTTTTTCTCAAGACTGGTACTCCTTTCTCCAAGACTTATTTTTCTCAAGAGTTTCTCTCTCTCTACATGGTGAAAACATCATTAGTTAAACATAATTTTTATTATGCGGGTATCTTATTTGTGGTCTTAAAAAGACTCGGAAAAATTGAGCAAATTCTTTCAGAGGCACTTATGGGAAACGGAACTTGATGTGAATATAAAAACTATAGATCAGGGATGGCGAACCACTGGCACGCGTGCCATTGATGGCACGCGACACAATATTTTGGGCACGCCACCAATCAAAACGGTTTTGCATTTTAATTCAAAATAACAAAGTTCAGTATGATTACAATAAGATTATTACGAACAAACGAAAGTAATCGGTCGCAGTTTTCACACACACACCGAGATTTTTCAGTTCAAAGAATTATCGGAAACGTTCAAGTTTTTTTTATGTACCCTGATTGATTTCATTTAATAAACTGAACTTTGTGACGAATTTATACGGAACTTTATCATTAATATTCTTGGGCGTTTTTGGGATTGTAAATTCGCGTATATTTCCAACCAGTTCTAAAAGGAGGAAACGAGATATGAAAATGAATCAAAGTATATAAGGAGAGTATTGTAGGTTAGCGGAGAAGTCTATTGAGCCAAGGGATACATAGACGGAGCGCTAAGAAGATTCAAGTTCATTATGTGATTAGTTTCTAGCTGAGTATCAGGCAGCGATCTACATTCGGAAAGTGGATCCGACTGGAAAGGAGTGAAGTAGCAAAAGTCAGGTGATATTTAAATCAATTAGCCGATAATAAGAGTAAATAAATAATAGAGTTAGTGTAAAATTAATGATTGTTAGTAATTCAAATTGCGTATATCACTCGGTCCTCTTATTCCGGTAAACCCGTTTGATAGTGAGTTTAATATTTGATTAGTATCCTATTTCGTGATTTAATTTAATAGTAAAGTTCAATCACATTGACGTAGACATATAGATTCATATTTGTATTTAGAAGGTTGATAATTGATTCAAGTGAATAAAAAATATTTGTTATTGTAAAAATGTCGTCTGGTAATTATTTACCTCATTTCAATCTTAGTCTCCAGGGTGGAACCCAGAGGGGGGGTCTCACAACTTGTCCCAATTCGATTGGTTGGAAATTGAAATTTTGAAAAGCAACTGATTAATTTTCAGTCTAGTTTAATGTGAATTCAAAAATTTGTTGATAAAAGGAGAAAGTTGGAACTGATTGAAACAGAAAGATTAACAAGTAATTTCAGTAATAATGGTAATAATGAAATTTTTCGGAAACATGGAATTACATTCCAGAAAAATTTAACTGTTTGAAGAAGCTGAGTCATCTATCTTAACCATATTTTAATCTACCCACGACTGCAAATCATTATTTTCAGAGATGAATAGCATTAAAAACTCACTTAGAAACTGTTTGACGGATGACTCCAATTCACCATGCATTTTACTAAAAGTAACATCCAATCCTAATATAAGTTGTTTTTCATCTAGTCGGCAGCAACAGAAATCCCACTAATATTACTTTAATTTGAATCACACGTATGACTAAAATATTTACTACTATAAGGTGCAAAATATATTTTTTTCGAAATAGAATTTTGAGTTACTAGTACTTAGATTTATTATTTTCCCAATAATCACACGTCAACATTATTTGACGGCAGCTCTATACCTCATTAAACATTTCTTTTGAAAAAATGGCACGTTCATACATAAAGGTTCGCCACCCCTGCTCTAGATGGTACTGTTCCGTGCAGAGGATCGCTTGATTCATCGGAGTTAGTAAGGACCTTGACGTTCTAGTGACATATGATTAAAAAAATGCACTTCTGAAATTATAGAAAATTAAAAGCATTTCAAGACCCACCCAAGACAGTTGGAGATATGTTTGAAAGACCATTTGGAATTCGATGGTGATTAATAGAGCGTAATGACAGAGTAGATGTACTCTTCATATTTATTTAATATGAAGTTAAACTGTAGACATATATAAGTTTAATTGGAGTTTGAATGAGTAACAATTATACACTGCTGGACAATTGCTAAGGACGGATAACACTATCATCCATAGCAACCACAAAATGAAAGGAAGCAAAATGTGGAAAATTAGAATAAGTGCGGGATATTAGTAAGAAGAAAAATGAGTATGCAAATCTTTTTTCCACGTCTGTTCATCACGTGATAGCCTTCATAAGAGCTTTAAAGGTTTTGACGCGTGTGGACAGTTGTTGTTTCAAGTCAAAGTTTTACAGGAAAGATTTAATAGACGAACTTAAAATTTTTGGCATGTCTTCCCGACATCACATAGATGATTTTATGCGTGGCCGAATTATTGGAAAGATCGCAGAAGGGCGAAAAATAACAGTTGTTGCCAGGGAGTTCGACATCGCTCACAGCGTTGTTTCACGGCTGTGAAAATCATTTAAAACTACTGGAATGTGTAGTAGACGGCACGGGGGAGGTCGTGTTAGAAGTACGACGCCTGCAGAAGACAGATATATCGTCCTATCAGCAAAAAGGAACAGGCGCAACACAGCTCAGCAGGTGGCAAATAAGTTTCTTTCTGCCTCAGGAAAACAGATCTCTCGAAAAACTGTTGTCAGACGTTTGAGGGGAGGAGGACTATACGCACGCAGACCTGTTGTGTGCGTCCCATTGACCAGACAGCACCGTACTGCCCGTTTGCATTGGTGTCGTGAGCATCACAATTGGACTGAACAGGACTGGGCATGCGTACTATTTTTAGAAGAGAGTAGGTTCAGTCTGTCATCGAATTTGTAGACGCTAACTGATCTGGCGCGAGAGTTTTACTGCTTATCGTCCAGAAAATATCCAGGAAAAGGACCGATATCCGACATGCAGTATCATGGTGTGGGCCGGCATCATGATCAATGGCCGCACGCGCCAAAATGTGGTTGCGAATGGGACTATGACGGGCCAGCGATACATTGATGAAGTTCTACTTCCTCATGTTCGTCTTTTCCGTGGTGCTGTCGGTGATAAATTTGTTTTTATGGACGACAACGCAACATGTCATCGAACACTCGCTGTTCAGGATTGTCTAGACAGTGAGGGTATTCAACGTCTCGTATGGCCAGCGCGTTCTCCAGATCTAAACCCCATTGAAAATGTGTGGGATGCTTTGGGGAGGCAAGTTGCTGGTCGAAACTATCCTCCGACAAACAAGAACACCCTCATCCGTGCATTCACAGAGGAATGGGATAAATTGCCTCAACAGCTGCTGGATAATGTTATGCAAAGTATGGTACGACGTGTGGAATGTTGCATCACACTCCACGGTGGATATATCCCGTACTGATACCTTTCTTTAAGGTGCCTGCTTTAATTTTAGATGCATTGTTCCATTTCTCCGTGCGCAGATCAAAGGAACATTTTTTTTTCTTTCAGATGTGTCACAGCTTTTGTACTTTCCAGAACAATAAATATTCTTTATTCTAATGTATGAACAGTGTGGCAACTATATTTTATCCTACTAGGCCTCATGTCTCGCTTAATGTTATGCTACATAGCAATTTGTGATCCGTTCTTAGCAATTGTCCCCAGCAGTGTATATATAAGGTCTTCAAAAAAAGGTTTTCACAAAATGAGAGGGGGAATTGCATTTTTTTAGGCAAATAATGTTAGTTATGGTACCTAGGATTGCTTTCCACTCCTAGTAGCATGAATGATTTACGACTGAATTGTTAGGTGCCCGAACTTTAAAGCAGCAGGCCTTTGATTCGATTGATTAAACCATTAGAGATTCCCAGTGCTTACAAAAGTCACATAAGAGTTAGAATTTTCAATTGAGCCCAAGAAGAGAGAGCTGAAATGAGTGACATCGAAACACAATGTATGCATGGGGACGAAGAAGGGAAGGGGTGGGGAGAAGATAAATATACAGGATATCTGGGATTAAAGTATCCAAAAGTAATGGATTATTATTGCGGAACTACCCATCAGAATGTATTAAACTCTTCATCCATGGATCGGAAAACACTGACTTCATTAGTAGAGATGTGGACGCACAGCAAAAAGTGCCTTGCGTACTTCGGTTCACGAAATTTAAATCAATCACGCGTGTACAGCGACGTGTTTGAATAGAATGGAATATCGTTACTGACTTGCCTAATGAACTTATCAGGACTCCTACAAAATGAATCATGCACACGATTAACAACATCTTCTATCACAAAAACTTGAGGATACATGCCAGTTTGAGATACTAAAAAAAAAAAAATCCCGTCTCCTTTAAAGTTATTTCCCATTGGTGGATAGATTTTGATGTCGGAGGGCCGACATTCCATTCTGTTCCAACACGTCGCTGTGCACACGTAACTCTGCTATAAATCCCATTAACCTAAGTACGCACTGCATCTGATGCTGTGGCGTCCACACACATTTTTACTAATGAAAATAGTGTAAAAAGTTTATCGTCTGCGATTGCCGAATAATGCGCGTACATGCGGCTGATTGGATTAGACCCAAAAAATCTCGGATGATTTTCTAATCCATGGATGAACAGTTTATTACCTTCTGATGGGTAGTTCCGTAATTATCAACCATAACTTTTGGATACTTTAAGCTCGGACACTTCGGTTTAAAAAATGTGTCTTATTCTTCTTAAATTAAGAGGCTATAAGAATATTTTTTCAATACAATCGAACACTTAATGCTAGGACTTAGATAACAACAATGTAAAATGAATATATTGTCTAACAATGCCATGAAATACCCAGCGAAGAAGGAGGGTAACAGCCTGTAAAACATGTAATGAATTTATTACGAAGATATGTTATTTTTGAATATTTTCTTCGTAATGTATTAAATATCCTATAAAAGATGAGAGATGAAACAATTGATTGTGAGGATTATGTATCCATCTGCAGGTTGGTACAAAATTTTTCAGAATGATATACACTACTGGCCATTAATATTTCTACACCAGGAAGAAACGCAAATAATAAAATATTTATTTGACAAATATGCTATACTAGAAGTAACAAGTGATTAAACTTTCAAGAAATTTGGGTGCATAGATCTTGAGAAATCAGTACCCAGAACAACCTCTGTCTGTAATGACAGCACTTATACGCCTGGGCATTGAATCAAACAGAGATTGGATGGCATGTACAGGTACGGATGACCATGCAGCTTCAACACGATATCACAGCTCATCAACTGTAGAAACTGGCGTATGGTTACGAGCCAGTCACTCGGCAACCATACAACCATAGACCAGACGTTTTTGTTAGCGAGAGATCTGGTGAACGTGCAGGCCAGGGCAACAGCCAAATGCTTTTCGTATGAAACAAGATACGTACAATACCGGCTGCATACTGTTGTGCATTATCCTTCTGAAACACAAGGTTTCGTAGGGCTCAAATAAAGGGTAGAGCCATGGGTAGTAAGACACCCAAAATGTAACGTGCGCTGTTCAAAGTGCCATCTATGCGAACAAGAGGTGACCGCTACGTGCATTCAATAGCACCCCATACCATCACCCCAGGTGATGGGCCATATGCCGATGACGAATGCACGTTGCCAATGTGCGTTCACCACGATTCTACCAAAAACGGATGTGACCATCTTCATGCTGTAAACAGAACCGGGATTCATCTGAAAAAATGACGTCTCGCCATTCGTGCGCCCAGGTTCATCGCTGATCACACTATTGAAGACGCCCCTGTCAGTGATGCAGAGTCAAGGGTCGCCACAGCCATGATAGAGCTAAGAGTCCATATTGTTGCAGACGTCGTCAAACTGTTTGTGCAGACACTTGTTGTCTTGAAAACGACCGTAACTCTTGAATCAGGGCTCGTAACGTGGCTGCACGATCCATTAAGTCCATGTGAGTAACATGCCTGTCTTTTAGGCTGATAGGGATAGGGGGCCGTTGGGATCCAGCACGTACTACCGTCCTGAGCCCATAGATTCCATGTTCTGCTAACTGTCATTGCATCTCGACCAATGCGAACAGCAATACTGTGATACGATAAAACACAATCACGGCACGCTACAATTCGCCCTTTATCAAAGTAGGAAACGTACTGGTACGCATTTCTGCTTCTTACACTAAGTACCACAACAACTTTTCACCAGGCAACAACGTTCAAATGCAATTTGTGTATGAGGAACCGGCTGAACAATTTCCTCATTTTAACACATTGTAGGTGTTAATACCAGTACCTGCTCTGTCTGAATGCATTGAAAAGTTAATCATTTGTATATCACACTTTCTTCCTTTCGTTTAAATTTAACGTCTATAGCGTGTCGCCTTCTTGGTATAGCAATTTTAATGGCCTGTAGCGTATTACTTCAGATTTCTTCCGTATAATTCTTTCCTGATACATCCTGAACTTTAGCTCATACCCATTTCAATAACACTCTTAGTTCAGAATAACAGCCGGGAGGGGGATCTCTTTTTATCCTGCGATCTAATCATGGGAGCAAAAATTTTTTTTATATACTTTTTGTCTCTTATTCTAAGGTATCGCTAGTGAAAGGCTGATAAGCTTTTCAATATAGGATCGCCTTAAGTGGATCTTTAGGTCAATTTAGGGAATTAGATGTAATGTATTTATTTGATGATGGTGACAGCAATTCTAGAGAACGCAACAACTGTAATACAAATACAACTCATTTTCATTATTTAGAACATCTTGCTCCGAGAAAAAAAAAGAATGTCTAAAAATTAATGTTGGATGCGTAAGAAGCATAAAAAAATAAGATAGGACTGGGTGTTTTTGTCCAGTGTATCCCAACAACTTAACACTTTGCGTTGATTCTTACTTCAAAGCTCATCCTACACAACAACAATAAAAATATTGTTTTTATTTTAATAATTTTAGGAATACATTCATATATATATACACTAGAGGACCCGACAGACGTTGTCCTGTACACACATCTTAAATTCAAAAATTCCAGATTTTTATGAATAAGCTTTAACAATCTGGACCGTTTTGAGTAAAACTGAGTAAAATTTCAAACAGTGATTACATCTGAATGTAATAATTTAATTTATAACACACAATTTATTACAACAAAATAATAACACGAAGTGACAAAATATTTTCCTGAAATGATCACAGCACCAACTGTCGGGACTAACTTGAATTATAATAAAAGATTTTTGAATATTCGATACTGCGTCCGTAGCGCAGTCTGCTGGATCCAATGTAAAACATTCCAAGATCAACAATTTATAAATAAAAAATTAAATAAACATTTCTAAACCGAATTATAAATCTAAACCATTCTCGAGTCCACTGGAACAGACGAAAACTTTCATCAAAATCTTTCGAGCCGTTTAGGAGGAGTTCAGTTACATACACACGCACAGAAGAACTACATCTATAAAGATTATTTGAAAAGATTTTAATTAAAAACGCTAAAAAGCGTGAATCGCGTCTGCTTTTTCGTAACAATAAAAACTGGGCTTGGCCAGTTTGGCTGAAAATCAGTTTTCGACGCCAACTTACGTCTTTTTCAATTCCTACTATTAGCTCACTATCTCTATACATATTTTATTTGTTTATTTATTTTGGTGGAATTTTCAATCGTTAATAAAATACATTTTAAAGCGCTCAATTGTGCTGAAATGTAATGTACATGAATATTTTGGATGACAATACAATTATTTCAATATAATTAATAAAAATTAATTGATTAAAACTAATTATTTTAAAAATTACAAATACAGCCACGTTGGCGACTTAGTGACCCTTTTGGCGACTTATGTCAAAATTTGAAAAGGTTTTTTTCTCACGTGATAAAGCATTGAGTTGAAACGAAAATTCATATACACGATTGTTTGGGATGACAATACGATACTTTAATGATAATTAATACAAATTAATTACCACTTAATGTTGTGATTCTGTCATATGTATATACATATTTATATTAATTGCAACTATTTAATAAAAAGTAGCTAAAATAAATTTTTTCTTGGTTGATCTAAGTAGGAATTGATTAAATTTTTTTATATATATATTACTTGTTTATAACAATAGCGTTGTTACAGCAATGCAGGTGAATGTTGAGTTGTATTTTTTGAATGTTTTTAATTAATATCTTTTTAACTAATTGCGATATCGCACCGAATTGTGAATCTAAACCATTCTCGAATTTATTTGTACCCACACAAAAAAACTTCATCGAAATCGGTTCAGTTGTTTAGGAGGAGTTTAGTGACAAACGCACGCACAGAAGATTTTTATATATAAAGATATACATATATGTATATATATATATATAGTTATTATGTTATAATCTAACTATCTGAGTTATAATTTACTAATAAAAATTGATAATTAATATGTTTTGTGCATTATATAATTCCTAATAATTCCTAACTCAAATGGAGATATGTCATCAATCTAACATTTCGGCCTAAACAGCGAGATATCTCGCACCGGGCAGTCAATGGGTCGAGTGCAGTGTTTCTCAAACTGTGGAGCACGCCTCCCTAGGGGGCGGGATAACCCTACAAGGGGGGCGCGAGTTTGTCGAAAACAAACATTATTTTAAAAATTATTTATTTTCTGAAAGGAAGTGAAAAAATAATACATTCTGACATAATAAAAAGTAAAAAGCACATTTACACTGATATAATACACTTATAAATATATCAGTACTGCACCATGTATTTCATAATTAATTTAACAGTACTAAGTCAAGAGCAAGTTTAATACTCACCAGTGACTCTATGGGCACGTCATAAAATTATATACAAATTTGAAACTTATCTTGATAATTTGTACGGTTTATACTTAAAGTCATACTGTAGATTTACAGCAAAGTATATTATTATACAATTCAATACATTATTCTTTTATGTAAGGGGGGCGCGATGAAAATTATGATTGAAAATTGGGTCGCGAGTATAGAAAGTTTGAGAAGCACTGGTTTAGTGACATTACTGGCAGGAAATATTTGAATGAAGCCTTTCTGAAAGAATGTATAATTTCTCCCTTTTTATTTAACTATTTTTTTTCTTTCGCAAATTATGCCTAAGCACCTTACCTTGCCTAAGTAAGGTTACTTTTCTTACCCGATCCTTAGGCAACCATGTACTATCTCACGTTTCGTCTCATAATATTTACTATGTTAAACTCGAGTAATTTGCTCAAATGTATTCTAGCGATCTTTTTTTAATTTTGACCTAATCTCTTTAGTCACCCAATACTTACTATTTCTTCTTTCCCGAAACATTCGTTATATATTTGTAGATATTACTTACACAATACTGTGTGTGTGTTGACTATACCAGGGATGGCGAATCTTTTTGAATCAATATGCAATTTTTTCTGAAAAAATGTTTAATGAGGTATAAATGTGTCGTTAAATACTTTTGATTTGTAATTATTGAGAGAGTAATAAAACTAATTACTAACAACTCAAAGCTCTTTATTCACTACGAAAATATACATTGTGCACTGTATAGTAGTATGCTTTAGTTATACGTGTAATTCAAATTAAAGTAACATTTGAATGACTTATGCTGTTGCAGATTAGATGGCAAATAACATTTATTGGATTAGGAAATTTTACTTTTAGCAGAATGCATTCTGAATTGGAGTCATCTGTAAAACAGTTTCTAAGCGAGTTTTTTTTAATGTTATTCATCTATGAAAATAATGATTCGCAGGCATATGTAGATGAAAATGGGGTTATAATAGAATGAGTCAGCTTTTTTAAACAGTTAAATGTGTCTGGAATCGAATTCCATGTTTCCAAACTTTCATTGCTGGCATTTTTTTACTATATATTAATTCCAACTTTTTCCTTGTTTCAATAAATTTTTGAATCCATATTGAAGTACACTGAAAATCAATCAGTTGCCTTTCAAATTCTTCAATTTACAATCAGTCAAAATGGGACAATTGAGTTTATCATCAGGGTACATAATAAACTTGAGCTTTTCCGATAATTATTTGAACTGAGAACATCTCACTGAAAATTCCTTGATTGAAGAATCAATAACGGAAATAAATTATTCTATAACTACTTTTCTTCGTATGGGATCTCATGTATATTTAAATCTTTGATATTCTTTTCGAGTATGAGAAGTACTTGTACTCTCTTGTATAATATCATTTATGTGAATTCAAGTAGTTTATCGAATGAGAACCTTCATGAGAATTACTTCATAGTGAACATTGTTATTTTCGACTAAAATGCAAACCCTTTTGATCGGTGGCGTGCCCAAAATATTGTGTCGCGTACCATCATTGACATGCGTGCCACTGGGTCGCCATCCCTGGACTATACTATCAAATCAATGAATATCTGGCGCAGCTGTGGGATATATATAATATGAGTCAATAAAACTGATTATAAAAAACGATTTCATTGGTCAGAATCAATTATTTTAGATAAAAATTGTGTTAAAAAAGTTGGACCTTTCCTCTGACCGATCTAAATAATTAAGAATTTTTTTTTGAAAACATAGAAGATCAATATTATATTTTAATCAATTTAATTGCTACAAATGAATATACACAAGGTACAGATACTAGTGTTTTTCATGTTATAGAAAGTTTTTTTTAATCTTGTTTCTTGGTGATGTACGATGCATAATTTTAGACATTGAGTAAGTGGCTCTACGTTTTCTCAAATGTGGTAACTAGGATGTTGTTAAGAATTAAAAGGGCTTCAAAAGTTACTGAAAAAATGGGCTGAAATTCCTTCAAGATGACTTTCTTCTTATACTAAGAATCTTTGGCATATAACTTTGACAACCAACATCCTAAGAAAAGAGCAAGTAATCACATATTTTTAGTCTAACCTTTTTGAAAAATTCTTGCTTATACTTAATACGTAATTGTATCTTATACATATAATACTGTAATGTAGATCCGGGTTCGAGGATTTTATGCTATCAGTTTCAAAGAACAAGACAAGATGAAAATGTATTGTCGAAAAACAATCCTTAGAAATACAGGATACTACACTAAAATTTGCAAAATAAATCCCACAGAAGGTCTTCACACCTTCTGCTTCCAGTTTCTGCTAGCTTTTCTCTATTAATAGTCTGCACGGAATTCTCTCGAAAATTCCATTTACGTCATAAATCATGATATTAGTAGATTTCTCCAGTAATTTCCAGAAGCATCCATAGGGTCACCAACTCGCCAAAAATGGTGGCCAACATCGTCGCTAAATCACCAAAATGATCACCAAAAATGATGCCAACTTGGCTCTATCACCAAGATTTCATCGTTTCCAGTGAATCGCCATTATAATGTAAGGAACGGCGTTTCCTGCTAATATTGCAATTTGAGCTTAAAATAAATACAACAGAGCGTAATATTAACGTATAGCACATCCAGATATAAATTATTTATACCATTTTAAGCATTCATACCACAAAATTGGTAAGAGTACATATACATAAAACTAAACAACAGTTATATGCGGTTAGTATTGCGCAGAAAAAATCAACATACCCGTGATTTCAAACATCGCTCTAAATCCACGGGCAGTGAAACTGTCATCGCTGGTGAATTTGACTATAACCGGGCCGGCCATGGTTCTGGGGGCAGGTGCTTCAGTACCGCAATATGGGCCTAGACGCTTCACATCAGATATGTTGCCGTGATATATCTCAAGGGAGTCGTAAGAGCAATCATCTTTGTCTGAAAAAGATAAATATTAAAGTACAAACGTGCCTTTTCATTCCATTAACTGTGATACCCCCCTGCCTGAGGGTACCATCTCTTCATGTACGCGACCTAGATTCGTAGGAGGAAATGATTGATCTCTCAAGTTAGCCATAATCAAACTAATTTATTATTATAACATTACATTGATCCAAACAACACAAATCTTACTATAGGGATGCAATCAGGAATGATATAATGTATTTGTAAATTCTAAGTAAATAGCGCCTGGAATCTTAGCCACTTATATTTATGAGAAGTTCTAAGACCTACCTTAAATTTCTTAACACAGCGTTTTTCAAACTGTGGGGTGCCCCTCTTGGGGGCATAATAGTCCTACCAGGAGGTCGTTGAAAAGTCGAAAATAAAAGATTTTTAACAAAAGAAGATACATTCTGACATAATAAATAAAGTACATATTTACACTGATATAATATACTTCTAAATACATCAGTACTGCACTCTATGTATTTCATCATTAATTCATCCATACTGAGGCTAAGTTAATTTACACATGGCTGGTCATTTTTAAAATTTAATACTTATCTTGATAATTTGAACAGTTTATAATTGAAGTCATATTGTAGCCATAGCATCAAAGTCCATTTTTATTGAATTCAATGCGATGTTACTGTATGGAGGGGGTCGCGATGAAAATTATGATTGAAAATTGGGTCGCAAATATTAAAAGTTGGAGGATCGCTGCCTTAACACGCTACAGCCCGTCCTATAATCACGCTTCTATGTTTAATGTCTTACCAATAGCTCACGGCATTCAGCATCTCAGCTTCCTTTCTCCTTCTTCTATTCTACTACGCGAATGCTAAAGCTCCATTATATATCTATTAACTAATCTGCATATCGCGGTTTCTTCTTGAGAGGATTGGATATGAAATAACTCAATTCTGGCCCCAAAGATTCCCCAAGAGGATTAATAGGAAAAACGCGATAAAGCCCCGTTACAGTACATAGGCAAAGACAAAAAGTCCCTTGGGTGAGGATTAATCTCGCGCTACAAAGCAACACCAGGGCCATAGGCTTCACAAATTTGAACGGTCAAGTGAAGATGACGACACCTGAACTGACATCACTTTCTGCAAACTTCCAAACCATACCACGGGAAGAACTTGACCCTCGACATATTTGACGGGAATCAGCCCCTCTATATGGCGGCTCTTTATTGGTACGAGGGTTCGAACTCATGACACGCCGGTCACGACCCCGTGACCATGACCACTAGGCTACCACGGTCCTCAAAAGCCTCTTGGGACACTGACAACAATTTTCTCGGTGATCGTCCCAGATACAACTTCTTACAACAACAAAATAAAAAATGCTTAAAACAAAATAATGCATCATATGGTGTTCTTCAATGAAGAGAGTCGCTTATATGAATAGCAGAAGTAGTCTCAAACTTTACAAATTCCATGATAATACTGTATTTTAAAGATGCATGGTAAATATTGACACTGCTTTTTCTCACGTTTAAGTGGTCACGTTTAAGTCACCCTCAAGTGGTCATTTTTTTGCCCAAAATGTTCCAGAAAAAGGCACATATTTTTTCTATGTAACTAAGCACAATACTTAACAGAATTTAAAAATGGAAAAGTTATATATTAATTTTCAATTTTAAAATTTTCGCACTATTTTTTATTTTATAATTGTGCAACACAAAACCTCCTAAATGTGTGCATTTTATAAGTACACACTTCATGCTATGTGGAATGTTTCATATATCTTAAAAGAATTTCTCTCATACTTACAAAATATTTCGTGTTTGCATCCCTTTTTCACACGATTGAGGATTTTGTGTGTGTGTGCATATAAGCACATACAATATGAAGCATGGTGTAATACTGAGTCTCACATTGCAATGGGGATGGGAATAATATCGGCTTTTTTCGATTATCGTTCCATTTTCATTTCTTCTGAAATAACAAATAGCACATTACCCCTGTTCTTTATCGAATATTTTCAAA
Source organism: Trichonephila clavipes (assembly GCA_019973935.1). Lineage (NCBI taxonomy): Eukaryota > Metazoa > Arthropoda > Arachnida > Araneae > Nephilidae > Trichonephila > Trichonephila clavipes. Next base: position 65,667 of record BMAU01005149.1, on the reverse strand, counting down.
CATCTAAATTCCATTTTTTTGATGAAAACTTCCCGCCTTCACGATGAAGAAAATCCCGGATGAGAAGTATTTCAGTACCATGGACAAACTGCATCATTCAAAAACACTCTAACACAGCTTTTACAACTTTTCTCAGACGGTGGAGCACGGGCCCCTAGAGGGCATGATAACCTTACGTAGGGGACACAAGCATATCAGAAAGTCGAAAATAAAATATTTAAAATAATTATCAATTCACTAAAAGGAAGCAAAACAAAATACATTCCGACATAATAAAAAACAAAATACATATTCAAACTGGTACAGATACTTATAAATGTATCAGTACGACAAAAAGTATTTTATAATTAATTTATCAATACTAAAATAAAAAAAAATTAGTAATTACTAGTGACTTTTCTATGGGCTTGCCATACACAAAATTATATACAAAATATAATACTTATCTTGATAATTGTAATTAAATTCGCATTGTAGCTTTAATGCTGAAGTACATTATTATTGCATTCAATACACAGTTGTCGTATGAGACGGGGTGGGAATTATGACTGAAAACTGGGTCGCAAATATTGAAAGTTCGAGAAGCACTGCACTAACACTATTAATCTCACTATAAGAACTAAAGATATGTGCAAACAAAGACAGAAAGAAAAAAAACATCAGTCTCCGTACAGCGTATGGGCAAAACGGGTGTGGCCAGCTTTCTGTAGCCCGTCCGGTGTACGGACAAACCAGTTAAAGGGTTAAACTTAATTTTTCAAAACATCTTTATTATCTCTTTATTAAGATCCATCTAAATTGATAGATGTCTGTCTGATCCTCATATTAGAGTTTAAGATTGAAACCCCAATTACTAATTGCCTACATTCCATTACTAATTACTACTATTACACCAATAGCCTACATAGTATGTTTACCCACAAGAGCTCGTGAACCATTTGAAAGAATTACGTAGTATTGTCCCGAAAGTAAACACACATTTTCAATTTGTTTTTAATGAATACTACCAATGCAAAACTATTCCTAAAATACAATACCCTAAAAACATGCAATTTTGTAAATAAAGGTTATATGAAGAATAATTCATATGACAATAATAAATAAAATATTACTTTATTTTCTAATTAGAAGTAAATCGACTGCAATTAAAATCAATTGAAACGCAAAAACGAATGCTTAAACTTTACGACAGTAACTGTTTTTCTACCGTAAAATCCGGCGTATAACGCGCCCTTTTAACACGAAAAATGAGATCGAAATTTATGGAGTCGCGGGGGTTATACGCTGGGTATAAAAATGATAGCTCTAAAATAAGGAAAGAAATGAGCATATAAAGAATAGACATCTATATAGATCGAAATACTTTTTATTTAGAAGAAATGACATTCTTTATGAACTTAAAGGGTTGTAGTTCTAGAAGTAAACTATTCTTTCTAAAATTTGGATGATAGCATGACTTCAAGACAAGAGAATTGCACCCGTGCATTTCACTTTCTCCCTTCGTAAAAAAGGGAGTGCGCGTTATACGGCTTATTTTACGGTATATTACTTATAATATATGCAGATTTATATCTGTCTACCTATAGAGAGCCTATACATATCTCTAGGAAATATCCTTAATTAATTTTGAAAAATTTTAATCTATTTCTATAAGCAAGATAGACATATTTACTGTGATCAGGATTTATTAATAACCTCTTAGAAGATTGTGTATTGCATTAGTTGTTTAAAGCTCATATAATAATAATCTGTCGTCTGAATTATAAGAATTTATTGTGTTTTAATCAATTAACAGGTTTAAAACTCCCTATTGACTATGTAATTCACTTTTTTTTGTATAATTAGCGGGTATGCACTGGCGTAGCTAGTTCTGAGTGGGCCCTGTATCGGAATTCCTTCGGGACCCTTTTTAGGTATGAGAGCCCTGTTATTGAGACTATAGTTACACATGTTGGGGCCCCTGTATCTTGGGGGCTCCGTAGCATTGATACGGCGATAGCTACGCTCGTTTTGGGTGGGTATATTTTAGATAGATCTAAATTTTAATATTATTATGAAATAGCTTCTACTGCAGTCCATGATCAAAGGGATAAAAAATGAAAGAGTTGGAAAAAATATTCCTTTGGTCCTCGACTGTTTAAAAGAACCACTATCTTACTGTTTTTGTTGTTACTTATGCCACCTGATCGACAGTAACATCTGATCAAGGCCTAGGAAATTCATCGCTGCTAAGAGCTATATTCTTATACCTGTCGTTAACCTTAGCTTTGAGCACCACGCAGGTGACAGTACAATTTTCCTCGGTACCACCCCAATTTTGAGGAAGATCAGGGACCTCCCACCTTTCTTTCCCTTCCACCTACTTTTCGAGAGGACTTGCGGCTCGACGGCTATTTAGAGTATCCCCATGCCACGAAGGCACTACACATTTACAAACATCCATGCCTTCTCCGGGATTCGAACCCAGGCCCTATGGCATCGCAGTCAGCGTCACTAACCGCTATACTGGTGTGGCGGTTTACTATCTTACTACTACTTGATCTGACTAAAGCTAAACAAAGTACTTGTTAAACAGTAAAGGTGAAAAAAGTTTTTTTTATTTTCAAATGGGCTACATTTCGCCAGCCAAGCCTTTGCAGACACGGCAAGTTCCTAAATGTGAGAGCCATCTCGTTGGTGGCACTATCTACTCGAAGCTCCCGTTACCAAATTTATGACGCTTCAATTTATATTAGTCTCTCGTCGGATGCTATGTATTGCTCTGATTTAATTTTGCCGAGAGTATCAGAGCCAAATTGATACTTAAGGGATATTTTACGTGCCACATAATCATATGACATGCATAGCTACGAATTTTACATCCAGAAAACCTATCGACTCCAGCCGGGTTTAAAATAGGGATGGCGATTCTTTCCGAAAAAGATCGATTTTTGAATTGATTCGATCCGATTTTCAAAGAAATCGAGGTCTAAAAGATCGATTTCTAAAAAATCGACTTTTTCAAGTCTGTATTTACAATGTAAATATAATCCATTTTATGAAAAACAAGAATAATACCATAATAAATGATATCTTATCAGTAAAATCAGGAATTTTTTAGTTCAGGGAATTCGACACATTTACAATTATTTTTACATAGTGTAATGATTTTGCACAGCTCTGGGTTACAACTATTTATTTTTTACACGTAATCAGAAGTTATAACAGCACAAAGAATTAGAAATAGGATGGGTAGCTTTCATCAAAGATTCCCCACCGAGTCGGGAGAGGTCGCAGGTCCAAATACGGATTCCGCAGACTTTGCGGTTTTCCTAGTTCGTTTCGTGGAAGGCACCTCACTAGGGCTCCCTCAAAAAATCAGTCTCTTCGCGGGAGGAGCTTCACAACCGTTCTCTCTAAAAAAACTCGTATCGCTTCGAGGGGCTCGCACCAGCACTCTCCAAAACACAATCTTTTATCGCTGCCAGGGGCTTCAACACAGCACCCTCCAAAACGCCAAGTCTCTCTTTTTTCCCTCTCTCTGACCCTCTCACTTTCCTTATATATCCCCAGATGTTTTCCCTTTTCCGCCCCTATCGGACTCGGTTCTTTTGAACTTTTGTCACTCAAGCGCTCACATCCGTTTCGACACATTCCAGCTCAAGCCCCACGGGCGCCGATGTCTGGGTACACATTGTGTTTCAAGACGCGCTGCCGTCACCGGATCGGTAGAAAACAAAACACATTGTTGATGCGTCTCTTGTGACGCCGAGGACCAAGTTCCGAACTTCCTTTCCAGGAATTAATGCATAGACTGGAATTTCCACAACTTTGGCGGCAAGGGCGAGGTGTCCGTAGTAATTGAAAGGAAGTGATCGGCTTCGTCACAATAGGCTGTTCAATAAGTAATAAGGCTAATTTTTCTGCCACGAAAACACTCAGTGGAATGTTAATTTCTTTGGCATAGGGGAAAAGTTTGTTGTCTGTTAACAAAAGCTACCGATAGATGGTGTGTACAGACTCATGTTCTTGAGTATCACGTGCTCGAAGTGAAGCGTGTTTGAGACGCCGACAGTTGTCGAAATGAAAGCAAAAATCTGCAAAAATCAGCACTGGAGACCTGTGATATGATACGATATGATTAAAGACTGAAACAAGAAGGTGACATTATATTAAAACGCTTCATCAAAGCAGACAAAGCTTGGTTGTATCACTGATCCAAACATAAAACAACAAAGCATTGAACGGAAAAATCCATCTTCACCTACTCCCAAGAAAGCAAAAACTGTGAAATTGGCTGGTAAAGTTATGATCATAATTTTTTTTTGATTATGGAGGAATTGTGTAACAACGCGCTGTCTAACCCGGTACTACCGTAAACGGCTCCTACTACGGGAATGTCCTACGAACAATGATACAACACGTTAAAAGGAAACGTCCATTGCTCCGAAATGACTTCCTACTGCACCATGATAATGCCCGACTTCATTTAGCTCGTTGCGTACTGGATGTTTCGCAGCAGAGCGCAACGTAGATATTTACCACACCCTCCATACAATCCTGATAAAACTCCGTTTATTTTCTGGCTGTTTCCTCAACTGAAACCATTACGAGGCAAACGTTTTGCAAGCAACAAAGCACGTGTTAAGACTGCGGAAGCGATTTTGATAAAGCTCTCACAAAACGGACTTTTACATGATTTTAAGAAGTGAACAGAACGTGCTGCAAGTATTGTGCAACAATAGCAAGTAACAAGTGCTACAAGTTATTTTGAAAAAGACCATGTAAATGATGACGATTAAAGGTATTCTTTTCTTTTTATAATTTTAGTCTTTTTACTTATTGAACATCCCTCGTATTACCATATAAAAGTATCAGTTATAAAAGAAGACATTGATTTTCTAAATGTATTTGCTACATTAAGAAGTTTAGAAAATAGATTATATAGCTTATAGTTTTTTTAAAACAGCAGTCTCTCAGGTCTACTGGGATCCAAATGGGTTCTGCTCATCAATTACGATGTTGCCGGCAATCGAAATAAGGCGCTCACAAGGAGCAGATGATCCCACGATACTCTAGATCAGGGATGGCTAATCAGTGGCCCACGTGCCATTGCTGACACGCGACAAATTATTTTGGGCACGCCAGCGATCAAAATGGTTTGCATTTTATTTCAAAATAACTAAGTTCACTATGAAGTATTACGAACAAACGCAAGTGATTGGTTGCGGGGAGCACCCTCGTTCGTTATTGTTTTGCCTTAGTTACGTCGTGGACTACAATTGCTTAGGATGCAAAGTTTGTCTACGCATAGCATAGTCAATTTCATTGACACAACTATATTTTACAGTTTATTTGTGTTATATTTAGGATTTCTAACTGTTATTTAACATGGCTAGTCCAGCAAAAGAACAACAACAACAAATCAAATTAGTAAGTGTAACAGATAATTTCAAATTTTGTGAATCTAGAAATATAGCATTATTAGTAAAGGCGACAAAAAGCGGTGCGTGGTTTATATTTTGGAATAGTGGTAAGCAGAACATCGTCTGTAAACCGGCATTTTGAAACAAATCACTAATCCTCTTGTCAAAGGAGTAAAACAAAGCAAAAAAATTAATTCTGCATGCATTTTACTAAAAGTTGCATGTTACAATCCTAATATAAATCATAAATCATTTGCCATTCAATGTGCAACAACGGAAGTCACATTAACGTTTACATTAATTTGAATTACACGTATAACTAAAATCTTTACAACTATGCAGTGCAAAAGAGAGGCATTTTTTCGTGGTAAACAAAGAGTTTTGTGTTTTTTTAGTTTTAAGTTTTATTATTTTCCCAACTATCACAAGTAAAAATTATTTGGTGGCACGTCTCTACCTCCTTAAACACTTTTTAAAAAATGGCATGTTGGTCCATAAAGATTCGCCTCCCCTGCTCTAGATCACGGCTATTGAGTGAACGTGATGAGAAATAGTTTTTTTGTTCTTGCCAGTAAAGTATAGGATCATACTTCAGGTGCACAACTGCCTGGGATAAATAATGTTTAAATTCTTCGTTTTTTATGGTTTTTACCAAAACGGGAAAAATGTCGAATTTCTAGGATGAAATATCGACTCACTGAAACGATTCAGTGCTACATATCGATTTAAAAAATCGATTTTTTTGGACTTGAGAAATTGAGTTTTCGATTAATCGATCTCAGGTTGTCATCCCTAAGTTAAATCCTCACCCTTTGACTTACGAGGTGGGCACACTACCTCTAAGTCACCAAACTGACAAGGTAAACAAGTATATTTTCCACGCAAAACAATTGCCCTTAAATGTTTTCAAGCGCTTAAACTGCCATACAGTATTTAAAATTTTTCTAATTAAAATACCTCACATAAAAATTTCGAAAGGAAAAGGGAGGTTTTTAAGTAATTTTTTAAAAGCGTTGTGCTAAATAATAAAACATACTTGACCCTCTGACCGTAACATCAGTTTTTTTTGCCCCATCGAGAAACATCCGTCTGACAGAGGGGCACACATTTTTTTGAATTTTATTACCTTAAGGACTGTTTTAAATGTCCTTATCGCTCATGAAATTGAGTAGAATTTTTAATATTTAAGTGTTTATGAGGCACACTATATTAATATTTTTTTATCACAAGAAATGTGACTAGTATTTTTATCAAACTGATTGGAAATTATTTATATTCATGTAAAAATAATAATACCAAAAACGAAAAAACTATAGGAATATAGATAAGTATAGACTGTGATAGATAAGAAAAATCGCACGTATCGTGAGTCGAAAACAATCATCATGTACCCCACCTCATGATCCTCTCACTGGGTAGAGTCCAACTGAAGATGTCAAGGCAGACTACCTTAAAAATCCCTCCACAGCGTTATCTACAGTCATCAAAGCAAATCATCCCCGTTTGAGAAACAGAGGGTTAAGACTAACACGTAAGATGAATTAAGATTTCTGAAGAGGTAGAAAAGTGTTCGTTGATGACTTACTTTCGATACTGAACAAGTCGTCAAACTTCAATGTAACGTACTGTCCGGCTCTCCCGATGGTGTAGGTGCAGTTAAGCGAATTGTCATAGGCCTCCGGGTAATTTGGTGAGAATATTTCGTCTCTCCCATAGGTGAAATTTCCGCCGCACACTGTAAAGTGTATACAAAAAGTAACTTTAATGCGATCAATAGTAAGAATGTTATCAAGATGTTTGAATCCCAAAAGGCGAGTTACCTGCTGAGTAGGCGATGTTGAATCCATCTCCATTAATGTTTTCATTCGAGTGAAAGGTAATTCGGATTTTCCTCTGTTTGCTCATGTAGGGCTCGGGATTAGACGGACCACATTTTCGCACTGGTCTTGACCACCTCCGTCCAAGTTCGTTATACTCCTCGATCTATTCGAATAAGTAACTTCTTTACTTTATGCATGCATATTGAATTGAGCAACCTCTCAAATACAAAGATTAATGGTTTTAATGTAAATGGATAATTTTCGAAACTTTTTTAAAAGTTAAAGTCATTACTTAAACTTTTAAAAAAGTTTCGAAAACTATATATTGGTCGACATCATTACCAATATATGGATATGTTAATCTCGGGAAAAAATGAAGAGAGAGAGAGTTCAGATTTTTTAAACACATTTTCCATTAGTCTTGAATAAGCGATTTTAGTCTTTTAATTTTTGAATGTTTTGAACACAGAATTTTGATGCTTAAAAAGTCCCATAAATCCTTCTGTGAGACGCAAGAAAGTGGAAAGGTGATATGATAAGGGTTTATTATACTTTTAAACATAGTACTTGTGCTAATTTTAAAAGATTAGACGGAAATAATATAACACACAGAAATATTGCCAACACTTCAAAATTAGGTCCAAATTCAAGTTTCCGAATAGTTCATGAAATTCATTTGCATTTATTGGTATTGCGATTACGTAGCGATTTGTTCCTCCAGAGCAGGAAGCATATCCCAACGATAACGAACCATATACACATTTTTCTTCGCACAGTTTCAAGAAAATGGAAAGTAAGTATGGTTATAGTCTAGTGCAGTGGTCGCCTCACGGACCAGTAAATTCATAATTTAAATCCCGCGGACCACTAATAGGATTTAAATATGTTTTTAAAAAATTGTTATCTAAGAACACATAAAATGTACCTAGTTAATAAAATGAAACTATTAATTGTAACTGAATTATGAAAGCTTTATTAATAAACCATAATAAAATAAACAAAAACTGTAAAAACAAAACAATTAAAAAATGGTTTACGTGTATCAAACTTTTAGCGTTATACATTGCTAGTGTAATGGATGTCTCTGCTTACTTGAAGTAAGATTATGGATAGATGGATCGAATTTTGTAACTGCACAAAACATTTATTTCAAGCTGAGATCAGCACCGTGTTTTGATGGCTGTGACCGATGAAAAGGGCATTTTACATAAATAAGTTGTGGAGAATTGAATCAGAATTTTCATTGCCTGTTTACTAAGAAAAGGGTATTCACTTTTAACACATATTGGGGCCCATTACCAAGGGTACCACATTTTTCTGAGGACCGACGAAATTTTCTCGCGGACCACCCCTTTGGCGACCTCTAGTCTAGTGTACAAGATGAATAAAATGAATGGAAAAAATACGATAGATTCAGAGAAAACTATCAGAAATAAAACTATCCTGATTGACGTTCAGCGTTTTACTTCACAGCAGTTTGATAGGAAATTATTCCATTCGCTTAACATTTTCTCCGTGATGGCTACATGTTTTAAAATTACAGGATTTTATTTTTAATTCGATTTGTAAACGGGTTTTGAATTTGAGGTTAATTTTGTAAGAAAAAATGTACTCGGAATAATATATTCGGAATTAAACGGTATATGTGGGATGAAAAAAATAAACATTTATGTCAGTGTTACAAAGACATCTAACATTATTCTAAAGTAAAAGAAATATAACCTTGTGGCTTCTTATTAATAATTACACAGGGCTGCGATGAAAAAAATACAAGAGAAGTAATAGCTCACAACTTTATGTACTTTTTGGTGCTAATTGAACTTTATGTACCTTCTGGTGCTAATAATGAAAAAAATCTATCAATTCAATTTTACTTGAATTTTTATGGGTATTTACCAAATTTTTTTTTCAGTGTTGAATTTCTTCCCTCTATGGCTGACTTTCATTCCACTGTGGTGAAAAATATACAGAATACCACTTTGTGACACCTTCCTCTCGCAATCTCTCTCTACCAATAGTTTCGCCACAGGTTCAAGACTCCAAAATCGAATATAAGTTATCAATTTAATGATACACGACAAGAATTCTATGTCTTTCGAAAAGTCAGCTAAATTGATGGGTTTCAAATTGAAAAAGAAATGTATTGGAGAAAAACCTCTTTTTATTGGTATAGGAATCGAGAAAAAGAATTTGTTGACGAAAACGAGAATCCGGTGTATTGTTGAGATGTTCTAGGATTGATAAGTATATTTAATATCACCTACAGCAGGGTTGGTCAACCCAAATGACCTCGTGGGCCACTTCGGAAGAACTTTACGATTCCGCGGGATCATATAAAAACATATCTTTATATTAGATTTGGATCCATTACAAACATTTGTTGGGATGAAAATTTAAAACAGACTGATATATTATTGTTTGCGTTGTTTTTCATGTACACAAACATAAATAGTATAATTATAATAATGCAATAATCATATGTTTAATTTATTTAATTAGTGAGATATCTGCTTCTCAACTCTTTCACTTAGTTTTTGCAAGTCGATCTAAATGCATGCGTATTTACGTATCGTAATGGAAGTTGCAGATTTTCGTGCGTTAAGTTTGAGCACACGATTTATGTAAGATAAACTTCAATTTAGGAAAAAAAAATTCGCAGTAACAAAAGCAACGTGGTAAAATAATAACAGTTATAGGATTTATTTTTTACAAAAAAACCCCCTCTTTAAATAAAAAATATTGTACAAAATAGTCGAATTTTGTAAAGTTGTAAAGAAACTCGTGGGCCGCGGGTTGGACACCCCTGACCTACAGTAAAAGTGAATAGAGGTTGTTTATAGATTACTCGTAAAGGAGTCTTAAAGGTACCTTTCTTCATCTCAGCAGACTGTATGCATCTGTACAAGTTAAACACTAGGTGCATTAAGAAAAATCAGTAGGGTAAAAACTGTTTGAAAATCGATTTTGAGTTTTTGATATTTCTAAAATCTCCAAATCATTACCTTTCCAATGATATAACAAACAAGCCATTGTATGAATTAGAAGTATTTTAAAATGTCTTTTAAAAAATAATCAGCTGCCACAGGCCACGCCCACTTTGACAGTTTAAGTGTAAATATTGACTTTTTAAATCTGAGAACTTGCAAAGCCTCCACGAAATTTCATTTAATCATACACAATTAACTGTAGATTAAATTAAACTTAATTGCAAGATTAGCTGTTAGTTTGTTTACGTACTTTCGGAGCCAAGTTTGTAAATATGATGAAAATATTTGCTTTTAATTTGAAATTTAGTACCTGGGTGAAATTTTTTTGTTGTGTTTTATTTCTGCTTTCGAGTTTTTATACTTTTAAATATTTAACAACTTGTTTGTGAGGATTGAAAATAAGCTTTTTGAAAAAATGACAGTTATAAAATTATTTCAATAGCTTAAAAATGAGGGAAATGACAGAAATGAGAGTGAACTTATTGCAACCAATTTTGATACTGGACAGGTAATAGTTGTTAAAATATTTCATATGTAAAACACTTGCTTTTCATCTAAACAATAGTAAAAGACATTTCATACCATTAAATCAATGAAAATTGAATGGGAATCTTACCCTTCATTACCGTGCAAAATAAATTATAGGCTACGTTTTTTTTTTGATGAGGTAAGATTTTTTTTATAAAAATTTCTGTTTTCTAAAATTTATATTTTTAAAAATGTGTAAATTTCCTGTGTGCATGTATTATGTTTCTTAAATGTAATTGTGTATACTGAAGTGATATTTTTGAAATATTCTTAAAACATCCAAATAGAAGGCAGATATAACAAAAAATAACAATTTTCAATTCATTCATAATATTAATGTTTGTTGAACTGACAGTTTGTCTTTGAAAAAACTAATTTTAATATATTTAAAAAAATTTCACTTCAGTATAAATACAAATGTCTAATTGATATACAATAAAAATTTGAGTATTTATGTTTAATAGTTTCTGAGAAAAAGGTATGAGATGACACATCAAATGTGATGTTTGTTGTCTTTGCGAGAAGCTCGTTACATACATAAAAATACATAAATTTCATGTTTAAAAACACAAAAGAGTTTTATTTTGGCTGTTTTAGAAATCATTTGTCCAGTTTAGAGTAATTTTTGAAGTTTAAAACTTAGAAACTGTCTGCAACAACAAAACCTAATGATAACTTCACAAAAACCCAGCGAAAACTTTCAAAACGTCGTATATAATCAGGTATTTTTAAACACCGTCTCAGATTCATACCAAAACCATATTGATACATTTTCACATTATATTTATGATGCTTTATGTTCAAATTTGATACCTGTAAAGCATGAAAGCTACTAATTCTTCAAAAATTGATACAGAATTAAGAAAATTGATGTAATACTAGAAATTATCTCGTTAAAAAAACCCCTGAAAAATGCAATTCTGGGCAATTTAAGATTTTTTTGTGTACTATTTTATGCAAAATAAATTGCAAAGATGCTAATGTTTAATAAAATGGGACAAATACATGTTGTAATTCATTATTTTTCTGATGAAGTCACACTTTATAGTAAAAATTCAATTTTCTCAAAAATGATGTTTTTAAAACTGAATGCATCTTTTCCTCAGAAAATAATGTATGTTTGCACATGAAATATTTTCCTTCATGTTACTGATATGTAACTATATATATTCATGTGAGTTTTTTTTTTTGGATTTTCCCAAAATATTTGACTGAAATCCATATATCGTGACAAAAAATGTTATTCTTTTTAAAATTCATACTGATATTTTTATATTACATGTTTTTGAGAAAATTAAACAATATATTTTAAATATTTCAATTCATTGCAAATGTTAATGGTCATTTATTGTTCAGACAAGTTTTTAAGCTTTAATATTCAAAAGTATTACAATAAATGGTAACTAATTATAACTCAGATGTTTAATGCTTTTTGTTGTTGCCAGAAGCTTGTTGCATGCATAAAAATACATAAATTTCATGTTTAAAAACATAAAAACAGTTTTATTTTTGACTCTTTTTTTAGAAATCTCTTGTACAGTTTAGAGAAAATTTTGATTTTTGAAATTTTTAGAAATGGTGTTTACATAAGAACATACAAATCCATATCGAATCATTTCGCAATGTCATAAAATTACATATTTCCAAATCATTACTTTTACATATTGATACATATTTACATTATATTTATGATGTTATAAGGTCAAATTTGATATTTGTAATGCATCTAAGTTAAAAATTCTTCACAGATTGTTAAATAATTTGGGAAAATTGATGCAAAATGCTAAAAAAAAATCTCGTTGAACAAAAACTAAAAATACTAAAGAGTGTTTTTTTTCCACCTATAGAAGTTTAAGTTGGCATTACTTTCCAAGATGGCGACTGATTTAACAGCTGTCAAGTGATTTATTCTCAGTTTGGTTTGGCAATTCAAGAATTGAAGCCAAACGATCATCAAGCAAGGCGTAGATTCGTCGAATGGGCCCAAAACGAGATTGCCGTTGTTCCCAATTTTCATAAGCGAATTTTGTTCAGCGATGAAGCGCACTTCTGATTGAATGGCTACGTCAACAAACAAAACTGCCGCATTTCGAGTGAAGCTAATCCACAAGTGTATGTCGAAACACCGTTACATCCAGAAAAACTGACTGTTTGGGGCGCTTTATGGGCTGGTGGAATCCTTCTTCAAAAACGATGAAGGCCACAACGTTACAGTCAATGGTGATCGGTATAGAGCCATGATTACTAACTTTTCATTCCTGAATTGAACAAGCATGATGTCCAGGAGCTGTGGTTCCAACAAGACGGCGCAACATGTCACACAACTCGTGCCACAGTCGATTTATTGAAAGACGTTTGGTGACCGCCTAATTTCACGTTTTGGACCTGTGAATTGGCCTCCAAGATCTTGTGATTTAACACCGCTAGACTATTTTCTGTGGGGCTATGTAAAGTCATTGGTCTATGCGGATAAGCCACAAACGCTTGTCCATATGGAAGACAACATTCGCCGTGTTATTGCCGATATACGGCTACAAATGTTGGAAAAAGTCATCGAAAATTGGACGTCCAGATTGGACTACATCCGAGCCAGCCGTGGCAGTCCTATGCCAGAAATCATATTTAAAATGTAATGCCACAAGAATATCTTTCGAATAAAAAAAAATTCATGTCAATCGAATAATACATCGTTGTTTTATTGCAATTTTTAAAGTTCTATACCTCTAAAAAAACACCCTTTACATATGTATTTTCTGTACATTTTAAGATTTCTTTGTTTCCTATTTTATGCTTAAAAATTAAGAAGATACTAATGTTTAGTGAAATAGGGAAAATACCTGTTGTAATTCGTTATTTTTGTGATGAAGTTCCTTTTACACTAAAAATGCAATTTTGTCAAAATGATTGTTTTCAAACCACGTGTACCTTTTTCACCGAATCTACTGAATGACTGTACTTGCAATTTTTACTGCACATAAATAATATTTATATGTAATGGAGCTACTTTTTTAGAGATTTCCCCAAAGTATTTTGCTGAAAAGCAGTTATCGTAAAAAAAAAATGACAATTTTCAAAAATTTCAAAGCAATACTTTTACGATGAATTTTTTTAAAAAAAAGTAAAGAATATATTTGAAACATTTTACCATTTTTTAAATAAAAAGGCCTAATTAATATACAGACAAAATTTGAAGTTTTTATATTTAACAGTTTCTGAGAAACAGGTTCCTAAAATGGCTCAATTTAACATTGTCGGTATAGGGGGTACCGTCTACTCTTGTTGAAAGATAATTGCATAAAAGAGAGAATCTTAAGCCAGGCACTAAGAATGTGATTTGGAACAACTTAGTTGAGCGAAATTATGATCTCTTCAGGATCTAAAATTAGGTGTAATGAAGCAGTTTGAAAGGCTATTTCAAAAGATGGTGATTGAATCAAATATCTATGCAAAATGTTTCCAGGTTTATCTGAAGTCCAGCTGAGAGAGAGGGAATATTTGTTTTTATCCAGATATCCGCAAGCTTGTGAAGGGTAAAGAATTTGACACTACCATGACAAAACAAAGAAAACTGTAGCTTGGGAGGGTTGGGTCAACATACACTTCCTTCACTCAAATCTGGACTTTTCTCCAAACCTTTAGGACAAGTTTGCGAAGAACGTAAAGAAAGGTTCCATCCTGAAAGATATGGAGCGCAGTTGTCAAGGAAGATGGGATAAAAAGAGGCTCTACATTGTAGGATATTAACACGAAGTAGGCGTGATATTGAACATAAAAGAAAAACGTCAAAGAAGTTTCAAATGAAAAAGAGTATATATTTAAGTAAAAACTTTGTTTTATTTTGCTTTTAAGTGGAGTTTGAAATTTGTTTCGAACTTCCATATACTAAAGCATAATATTTGCTCCTCTTGGTTAATCGTTTTCTTTATGTAAACAACCTTAATAAAAACAAACTATAAAATAGCATGTTGGTAATTGTTTCTGGAATCTGTACCATAATTGGATGCAAAAAGTTTAAACCTCGAAGAAACATCTTGTTTTCTTCTCCACCGGAGGCAATTTCTGAGATCTGACAATAGCAATTTTCATTCAATTTGGTGAATAAACAATTTGCTTCATCAAAAACCTATATTTAAATAGATTTAACTGGATAAAAATGACTTTGTTGCTAGACAGTACAAGCTAAGTTGTTAAGGAGAATTCCTTTTCAAATAGGATTTTAGAAAAAATATTGATGTTAAGTTTACAAAAAATCTTGATGTGATGAAAACATTTGGTGGTCATTTTCGAAATCAGCACACCAAATTACATACAGATCAATGAAAACTTTTTTTTTTGTATTTTTCAAAAATTTCAGTTTTGCAGGCTGGGGTATATGGTTACTTGTGCATTATCACAAACATGATGTGAAAGTCACCTGCTACGAATAACACTTAATTATATATGATAACGGATATCAGAGTTTAATGGTAAATAATTACGTTAATGATTGTTAGCTTTGTTTCGCCAAAAAGGGTATTATCTATATTCGTAGACACTTGGTCTTTTTCAATACATGTGTATATTTTATTTCACACGCCTAATTTTCAGTACAATCTGAATTTCTAAAAAGTTATTAGAGCAGAAACTCATAAAGCACTAATATTGGTTCACAAATAAATATGGATAATAATAAAAAAGAGAACTTGGAAATTTTTTCTTCCAAAACGAAGCTGTCAACCCCACATAAACTTCGAAATTCCGAAGACTAGCACTGAAACGCAACATGTCGAAGAAAGAAAACACGTGGATAGTGAAGTGGTACGATAAAAGGATCAAAGGAACCAAATGACATAATCTGAGAAATCCTACTTGTATCTAACTGAATTGGTAGGGCATCAAAATCAGTTTATACATAAAAAGTATACTTGCCATGAGGTAGTCTTTGGAGCATGTAGAATCCATTTCGATATCAAAGCGTCCAGTGAACTCCAATTTCACTAGGAATCCGGGAACGTACTCGATAGTCCATCTGCACTCAACATTGTTGTCGTAGCGGGAGGGGCGGTTGGGAGAAGTGATGTTGCCTCGAATCGTATGTATTAAACCTCCGCATCCTAAGAAACAAAACATTTCAATAAAAGAGAAAAGGCATAATATAGCAGTTGTTACAGTTCGTAATCTTTATTTAACCCTTGCTGGAATGTTTAATGAAATATTAGAGAAGTCATCGCTTGATTTCTCTGAATAGGGTTTTTCAAAAGGTTTCACAATGATGGTCTAGTGTGTACAAGGTGGGACAATTAAATTACCGGACTGCACATGTCCTGGACGTTAGACTTGATATGAAGGATTGGGAATGAAGTATAATTGATCTTGATTTTTTTCTGTACTAGGGGCCCGTCATTTCATCCCTCTATCTAGACCAGTTTTTTTATCCTTGTTTGAAATAAATCATAGTTTAAAAGAAACTAAAAAAAACACACGTTTTTATGTTTAATCGAACTAAAAAGTGTTGTTCTTTTGTGAAATTACTTCCACTGCGGTATCTTTGGACAGCACATTTATTTATATACAAATGCGAAAATAACGATCACGGATACTGCACACAGCAAGTCTGTCCCAAAAGCACACAGCGACCGGTCAGCTAGTGAGTCCCGTAGAAGGAATGCGTGGGATTGAAGCGGGAAAACGCGCGTGGGTGGGTCACACAGTTATCCTTCCGCCAGAAAAAATAGTTCACTCGCTTCTCACCCCAACAAAAAGCAAAAAAGTAATTCTTAATAAAAGAATAAAATGATTTACGAGAAAATCAATGTCATTTGGGTAAAAGCATGGGGTGCTCTATGTCAATTGTTATAATTTCTTACTAGTTCTATTCCGAAAGTCTAAGTTAGTGTAAAAATGTAGTACAAAGCACCCCATGCTCTTACCACAATGACATTATATATAATTTTCTCGTTAATCATTTTATTCTTATATTAAGAATTTTTTTTTTTACTTTTGAGTTCCATTAACCATAAAGGCGTGTTTTTTAGTTTTTTTAAACTATAATTTATTTTTCATTGTTTAGTTCGATATACAATAAAAGCATGTATTTTTAGTTTTTTAAAAACTGTCATTTATTCATACACTTTTTTTTAAATTTTTGGCCCGAGACAGTAAAAATTTGCCCATCCTTGAGTTAGAACAATTTTTTTTTCACATGCAAGAATCATTTTTTTTATTTCCATTTTCAGAAAGACAGGACAATTACTTATATTATGATAAGAAATTACTGACGCAAGAAAACGTTTTCGCTTTTAGGGGTACTCTTAATTTTTTAGCTGCCAATTCTGAAAATGCGATCTGGCATTAGTCTCCAAGTCTGGAAATGGTATAATTAATAAGTTGCCACATTTGGACATGATATATGCAATTAGTTGCCTAATCTGGAAATAACAATTCCTGATGACCCTAATCAGTACAAATTATGAAATTATTGAACAAAATTATGAAATTATTGTATTGTGATCGGTCCTTGACAAGTGTGCAAAATTTCGAACTAATCTGACCTTGTAAGTGGGTAAAAATCGAGTTCAAAGATTTCGTTACACACAGGTGAAATGTATAAAAGCGTGTTAAAAAGACGTTGTTGTGTCGAAGTGCCGCGATCATGGTAAACGTAAAAATCGAGCTGCGCATACAGTTGAATTTCCCCGTGAAATTAAAAACAGAAATAAATTTCAGCTGAATGTTTTAAATTGTTAAAAGAGTGTTGGGGGTAATTGGACGTCACATAGTCAAATTTTTGAATAGTACAAATAATTCTTTGAAATAAGGGAGGTTGCTGAAGATGATGAACGCTCTTGTCGATCTGTGACATCAAGAACAGGTGATGATCGCCGTTGGATATTAATGTCATAATCATGACTGAATGGTTAACTTGAGGCCAAATGATAAAACAGTAGTACTAAACTAAGATCATGAGAAAGTTTAGAGAAAGAAGGAGGAAGAAAAGAGGCAAAATATATTGGAGCAACAGCTTTCACTGTAAAACAGCTCTTGGAGGAAAAACGCATTACTGTAATCGAGAATCTACCATACTCATCATATATCGCACCATACGACTTCCACTGTTTATTTAAATGAAAAATGAATTGATGGAAAAAAAATTTCAGTCTTTAGGAGAGGTGAAGTTAAAAACGGCCCATTTACTGAAGATGGTGACACCTCATGAGCCACAGCAACGCTTGGAACGGTGGAAAAATCGTATGCAGTTATGTATTGATAGGGATGTTGAAGGGAATCAAAAGTATATATATATTTGTACATTATTTTCAATTAAGCTATTTTTAAAAACTAGTCCTGTTATTTAATTGACACAATAGCAGCTTTGGATAGGGAGGAAGAAAACATCCATCTTGAAGATGCATGAAATATAGCCTTGAATTATTAAGTTCCAAGAAAGTTGCGTCTCGTATTAAGAACAAATTATTTAACTAATTAAGAACTAATATAATTTAACTTTATTTTTGTTATTTTTTATTAAATAGTTACACACACACACACAATTAATATAAATACCTATATACATATGACAGAATCACAATTTTAAGTGACAGAATAGAAAGCGATTTTACTTATACTTTTTCATTTTTCTTTGTTATATAGGGTGTGTAAGAATTTTTTTTGTTTATTACTATTTATTCATTAATTCAATTTAATTATTCTAATAAAATAGTATAGCAAAAAAAAATAATATACAGGGACATAACGAAAGATTTTCCTTTCTATATATGCTGTTGAACTAGTGTGTTTTGGTTTGTTACTATTTATTCATTTTTTAAAATTTAATTAATGAATTAATATTTGAAAAAACTATATTAACATTAAGAGTCATCCTCTACAATTTTAAAAAAATGTTTAAAAAAATGTATTTGAGCTTGAATGGATGAAT
Source organism: Trichonephila clavipes (assembly GCA_019973935.1). Taxonomy (NCBI): domain Eukaryota; kingdom Metazoa; phylum Arthropoda; class Arachnida; order Araneae; family Nephilidae; genus Trichonephila; species Trichonephila clavipes. Next base: position 47,012 of record BMAU01005149.1, on the reverse strand, counting down.
AAAAAGTATTTTATTAACGATTGAAAGTATGAACAAGATATATATATATATATATATATATATATATATATATATATCTATATATATATAAATAAATATACATATACACTCAGGAACATTGAAAATAGCGAACCAAGAAGGAAGCTAAGTACAATCGCGAAACTTTGCAAATAAGTACAGCGTAATGTGATATGCAAATGATCCAAGTTTTGTGCCAATACGCATGCTCATACACGCCGAGGTGGCGCTACAATCAGGAAGAGGGTGCTATATAAGCCAGCGCAAAATCGAAGATTCATAAACGTGACGATTACCCGCCGATTGTAGGAAGACTTTGGTAAGCGAAACATGCCAGGTAAACGTACTAGAAGACATTTCTCACAGTTAAGAGAGTTTGAGAGAGGCCTGATCATCGGGATGAAAACTACAGGCTGGTCGACGTGCCGTGTTGCTGGCTAGGTGGATCGTTCGGAGTGTGCCGTTAGAAAATGTTGGGAGCAGTGGACACGAGAAGGTACCCACGCGCGGAAAACTGGGTCTGGAGCGACCAGGAAGACCACGAGGAGAGAGGATCGAAGGATCGTGCGGCAAGCACTTGTGGACCCCACAGTGACTCGTTCAACGATACGAGCAGACGTAGGCGTAGCAATTGTTCCACAAACAATTTCCAGGCACCTTGCAGAAGCAAATCTTAAATCCAAGCGCCCTTTCCGTGCACTCCCTTTAACACCGGAACATCGGCAACTGCATCTACAGTGGTGCCAAGCCAGATCAATGTGGAATGTCACAGATTGGCAAAATGTTGTGTTTAGTGATGAATCCCGGTTTGTTTTGGGGACAGATGATAACCGTGTGCGGGTGTGGAGGCGCCCTGGTGAGCGGTACAATTCCCCCCACACTGTTCTACGTCACACTGCCCGCACAGCTGGTGTAATGGTCTGGGCGGCATAGCCTATGATAGCCGGTCCACTTTAATTGTGATGCGTAGAACCTTAACGGGCCAACGTTACGTTGATGATATTCTTCGACCCCATGTAGGACCTTTCCTAAATGGTCTCCTAGGGACAATTTTCCAGCAAGATAATGCTCGTCCGCATACAGCAAGAGTTGCTCGAGACTTTCTACGTCATTTTCAGACTCTTCCATGACCGGCCCGCTCCCACGATTTGTCCCCTGTAGAGCTCTGGGGGATCAGCTAAACCGGCAGATGCCATTGTGTCACTCTGTACATGATTTAGAGTTGGCTGTTCAAGATTTGTGGGCCTATCTGCCTCAGGACAACATAAGGTGTCTAATCAACTCAATGCCGGACCGTGTGGCGGCATGTATTGCAGCTGGAGGTGGTCCAACGCGCTATTGAAGTTGCCCAGTATTTGTGTCTTTGCACATCCTGTATTCGTTGAATTGTCTTGTTTTTGAGATCAAGTGAATCTCTCATCTGTGTCATTATGTGTATTAAATTTAATTTCAATCCGATGCTTTCTTCTTGGGTCGCTATTTTCAATGCTCCTGAGTATATATATATATATATACGTATACATATACAGGAGTAAATAAATTAAAAAGACTATATATATATATATATATATAGGGAGAGAGTGAACTAATAGTAGTAATTGAAAAGCATTTTTTTTTCTAATTATTTTTAATTTTCCAATTTAGTTTATTCGCACAGATGAACGGTTTTTAACAAAGTGATTTATATTTTAGTCAAATCTGATCTTATCAATCAAACGCCTTTTTCACACTGTTAATTGATAAAGAATTTATTTCACTTTCGGGAACAAAAGTTTCAAAACTATATAAGCACGTATTTCTTGGGTGAATACTTTTAACTTTAATAAGCATGTATTAAATTAATATAAAGAGGATTTTCAAATAAATTGAATCATTTCAGCATTTTTCAATGAAATAACATATAAACAAAGATGTTATCTGAGTATTATATTATATTTCAGCGAAAGTATGCTATATTCATTGTATCATGACTTGTCTGTGTATTTCGCAACGAGAAGAAGACGGCGAACCCCCTTTTAACCATTTTTTTTGTTATGTTCTGCAACTGCTCTTTTATACCTTACAACTTCAATGAGCGTTGCTCAATCACGCGTGAGTATTTTAACTGCTAAATGATTTTTTTTATCAGCTCTATATGCATGCCAAATTTTATTAAAATCTGTCCAGTAGTTCCAGAGTAGGGGTGGGCATTAAGTCGATGTGAATCGCCAAGACATATTGGGGTGACCTAATACCAGTGGCGCACACAGGAGCTTTTCAAGGGGGGAGGGGGTCCACTATTCTCATATCATGCTCCAATACGCTACCCAACATATTCTTTTGATTTTGTCGATTTTCGGAATCAAAAAACAGTAAAAAATTCATTATGGAATAAATAATTAGTACTAATAAATAAAATTTATTATTAATAACAAACATTATAATTAAATTTTACGTACTATATACATAGGATTATAATCAATCGGAAAACAAATTAAGGGCTTAAGGGTTGGACCCCCCCCCTTTGTGTGCGCCATTGCCTAAGACGCGCATACTAAAAGAAACCTATTTATGGAACCCCAACGCTAGCTTAAAAGGAGAATCAGCTTTGCACAATCGATGCGAATATGTTAACTAAAGCAGCGTTTCTCTGACCGGGGGCTAACCCCCCCCGCTCCCCTAGGGCAGCGTAGTAACTCTACGAGAGGGAACAAAAGTGGAAAACTAAAGATTATTTAAAATTTTTTTAATTTGCTGAAAGTAAACAAAATACATTCAGACACAATAAAAAATAAAATTCACATTTACACTGATATAATGTACTTATAAATGTATCAATACTGCACATTGTATTTTATAATTAATTTAACAATGCCAAGTTAAGAACAAGTTTAACAATTGCTAGTGACTCTCCCAAGGGCTTATCATATACAAAATTATATAAAAAACAATTAACACTTATATCGATAATTTGTGTGTGTACGGTTTATAATTCTCTTAACTGCCGATTAAAAGTTACGCGATTCGTTCCCCAATGCCACTGTTTTCCACGTAAGCATGCGCACGTGATGTATAGGATGGGGGAGGGAAGAAAAGGAATAAGTAAGCAAATACCTTGAAATAAAAAAAGTACAAAAAAGTCCTTTACAAACACTCTCAAGGTCTTTTTATTGCATTCTAAAATCTTTGGAATAATTTTATGAATAGCAGTGCACGGAAAAGATCGTACTTTGGAAAGACGTATCTATACGTCTGGGGAAATTATCGCTTTGACTGAGCGAGTCGTTTACATCAGAGGATCAAGTCGTGTTGTAGATGGAGCATTAAAGTACAGTTTTGTTGAATTCAATACATTGCTACTGTACGGAGGGGGGAAATGAAACTTATGATTGGGTCACAAATATTGAAAGTTTGAAAAGCAAATGCTTCAATAAATGTGTACACGACGCAAACACCTTCACTGGAGGCGTACAATAACACTTACTGCCCTATCGTAGGGGGAAAAAGCGATCACTGCAATGCCAGCCTTATAAATGAATTTTTCCCTACAAGCCGACTGAAAAGGAGAATAAATGTGGATGATAGCTCTTCCCGTGATCACGGGACAAGATCCCTCACTCCGCGATTTCACCTTGATTGTATTCTCGTGATAGAGCAGGATTCGCCACCAAATAAATAAGCACAGACGTCGGTTTTCAGATTCATCGGTTCTCTAATCGCTGAATTGAATACGCTACATTGCACGGTTAGCTTATAGTTGCTCAAACATTCAACTTGGCAATTTTGTGTTATTTGGGTTTTTGTAATTAATCTGTTATGTTTTAAATCAGGGGTACAGTGTTAAGAACAAGTTTTAAGAAAAGCTATAATTTTATTACAGAATGGACACACCTACGCTCCTGGGTGAACCGCAACACCTTAAAAGTATTAGAAATAGCCGGTTACCACACACCCACCCCTGTTCTAGAGATTACTGACATAATCTAAAATTTCTCATAATTTTGAGCACTGGATTATATCACCCTACCGGTTCTCACATAGCAAAACAATGATTGACTCAGTTTTGCTTTCCGCCTCTCCTTAACCACCACCAGTTTAATAACTAGCCAGACAGTAGTAGCCTAGGGGTTAAGGTGACGGCCTCCTGGGTGGCATGTCATGAGTTCGAGCCTAGGACCGCTAAAGACCCAACATGTAGGGGAGAGATGCATGTTAAATCTGTCGAAAGCTCAAATGTTCTCTCGTTAGTGGGGTGTAGTATTTAGGAGGAGGTGCCAGCTCAGGGGTCGTCCTTGTCACTTGACCACGATTCAAAATTACGGGGTCTGTCATCAAAAGCCCTCGAGTAGCTGAACACAGTGCGACGTTAATATTCATCCACTCACTGACTCTCAAGCACTCACCCAATAAATAGTCAACACCCTATTTCTGAAGTTCTACAACTTTTTGAATCCCTTGGGCAGCCAATAGGAGTCATTATCCTCTCCACTCAGCATGCAATCAGAGAGCAGCCACCAAGCTCTCTCAACTTCCAGAACATCAGGAAGAAGCCAAGTTAGGTCACACCTCCCGGATCAGCCCTTTCTACCAATAATCATGAGGTATCTCGCAGAAAGGAAAACTCCACTATCGTCGCTTCCCCATCAAAGACTCTCAGATATGGGATGGAGGGCTGATTTCAGCCCATGCGCCCAAAGACACATCGTAAAGCATCTGAAGTTTTAGGATCTGAAGCAGTCTCTTACCTTCAAGGCGGGCTCTTGAGGCTAGGTTTCACTAGGAAATTGTGAAAATGTACGCAGCATTTAAAAATTTGTACTTTTCTCACGAGGTTAGGATTCTGTTTTGGCTTTGTTTGTATGCCGTCCATGTTTAACAAACGATGAGTCCTTCTCCCACCACATGCTGCTGCAGAAGATAAATTTAGGCAACATGTGGAAATAAAATGGACTACAATACCTCCAAAACACATTCAAAGTTTCTTTTTTCGAAACCAAAATATGACGCAGCAGTTTTCATGCAATAATAATAAATATGTTGCAGCAGTTAAATTATGATTTCTTCGTGTTCCACTGATTGAACGGGGATATTGTTTCAATCCTTTCACAGTTGTGCTTTATTATATTTATAAAAAAAATGGCTGTGACAACTATTGTCCTTTCTAGTGTAACATTTTGGAAAGTCAATAGTGTATGACGTAGTTAAAATGCTGATATACATTTAAATAAAAAAATTTCTGTCCTTTTTTTAAAAAAAAAGAAAAGGTGTTTTGAAGCATCATTCTGAGTGTCCGAGACAAAATTAAGATGGATATAGGGAACTTCATAAACACAAAAGCAATTGCTCAAAAACATTTAACAACAAATTAATAACTATACCAAAGGGCTTAAAAAATTAAAATTCTTAGCAGTGATACAAATAAATATACACTGCTCAAAACAATTAGGGGAGCACATGATTTTAACAAAACTAAGCGAAGATGTATACCAATAAGTAACATAAAATGAATTATCCATAATGCAAAGCCTACCAGGAAACCGAAGAAGAAAACTTTATATGCAAATCAAAGTTCATGACGTCAAAAACCAGAAAAAGGAGTTAAGGGCAGAAGTCGGGATGTTGCAGAAACGTCTGTTTTATTGCCGTAACTGTGAAATTCGATTGCGCAGTATTTTTTTTTTTGAGACAAGGTTACTTGAGAATGTCTCAACAACGTGATTTACCTGAATCCATGGCATGGCGTGTTATAGGCAGACTGGAATCGGGGCAAACACAACATGGTGTCGCGGACGCTGTTGGAGTCGCCAGAAGTGTTGTTGCAAGGCTGTGGAATCGATTACAAGAAACAGGAAATGTTAGACGTCGACCAGGGGCAGGTTGGCCACGCGCCACTACATCAACTGATGACCGGTATATACAGTTAACAGCCCGTCAAAACAGAACAGAGAATGCTACGCAGCTGCAAAGACAGTTGCTCTTGGCAACAGGACGAAGGGTGTCCAGCCAAACAGTACGTAATCGGCTTCATGAGGGAGGGATCTATGCACGTAGGCCAATGGTCTGCATTCCGTTGACCCCACGCCCCCGTGCGGCTCGAAGAAGATGGGCTGCTGAACATCGATTGGGAGCAACATGATTGGAGCCAAGTGCTGTTTACAGACGAGTCCCTATTCAGTCTAGAATGTGACACCCGATGTGTTCTTGTATGGAGAGACAGGGGCACTCAAAATAACCCCGCATTCGTCCGTGAAAGGTCACAATACAGAAGAGCTGGTTGGATGGTATGGGGTGGAATCAGCATAGGCGGACGTACGGACCTGCATATCATTCGGAATGGCACTTTGACTGGCCGAAGGTATGCAGACGAACTTCGACCTCATGTCATCCCTTACGCTGGAGCCATTGGAATTCCTTTGTTTTCAGGATGATAATGCCCGACCGCATAGAGCTCGTCTGGTGGAGAACATGCTTGAAGCTGAAACAATACAGCGTATGGAATTTCCAGCGTGCTCTCCTGACCTGAATCCAATCGAGCATGTTTGGGACATGCTCCGACGACACATTGCTGCGCGACCAAGGCCGCCTGCTACTGTCCGAGACTTGGAGATTGCACTTCTTGAGGAGTGGAACAGTATTCCCCAAAGTCTGATCGATAACTTCATCGCATCCATGGCAAACATGTGTGCAGCAGTCTTAGCTGTTCGAGGAGACCACACGCCCTATTAAAACTCATGCATCATGTCTAAACAGTACCTTTTTTTTATCGTTTACATGTAACCAAATTGTTGCCCTAAATCATCTTTTCATGTTTTTTCCATATTTTCAAAGAATTAAAGCTTAATTCCAAATTTTTCTACGCCTTTTTTCTGTATTGCGCATTGATACGCGTGTACTATGCATTGCATGCCAATACGTGGCTGTCTCACACGATTTTCTTCACTTTTTTGCTTGCTCCCCTAATATTTTTGAGCAGTATAGTTTTAACGACTCCTTTGTGTGTGTGTAATTGAGGAAGGAATGTTTTGTGTCAGTACGGCTCACTGTTAGTACATCATCTTTATATGAACACAGAGAAAGACCAGAAAAAAGAATAAAAAATTTACCTCTCTGTACTTCTCTGGTGGTCAATTTAAAGCCAGGTGCTGATCCGTAAGCATCTGTTTGGAAGTAAACGGTCAAGAAATTCTCGGTTGTCGTGATGGGGGCGGGGGCGTGAGTTCCACAGAATCTGCCCAGAACAGGTGACGACGTGTGATATCCATTTTTGATCATTAAAAAGTCCTTCGTGCAGTCATTTTCCATATTAAGTTCTTCCACCGTGAGCTATAAATAAAGTACACATTAAAAAGAGATCGGAAAAATACAGATAAAAATTTTCTGTAACCCCAACCTTTTAAAAATATCACGGGTAAGGAATTCTTTAAAATGACCACAAAAAAAAAACGTTGATCACCATTCAATAATAATCATACGTGAGCTTCTAAGTTATTTTATGTGTTTAAATAATGCGCATCGGAGTATATGCGTAAAAATAAATTTAAAATGTTAACAGCCTGTTTTGGGGGAAAATACGCCACTCTAGCGTGATTTTCTTAAAACTGATCTATTTAACCCTTTATCTACTGCATTATGATTTAATGCAACTTTTTTCATGCAATATTTTTTTAATCGCTACATTAGAAACTAAGGGATATACATCAAACAAAATACTCAATTTTGAGAAATTTAATTCGTTAGAGCTAATTAATTGATTAAAGATATTCAACTATAAAATTAATTATATACACTGTTCCCTTAAAATAAATATTCAAATCGTTTTCTAAGGTTTTCATTAACATAAAAAAGTAAGACACTTACCTTTTGACATTAACTACTTTTTTGGAACAAAAATGAAAAACTTCGCAATCCACTGAAAACGCAATGTTTGCTTTAAAATCATTCGCCTTCCCCTCTAAAATACTCATCATAGAACCCTAACTGCCATATATCTTGGAAGAGGGGATTTTAAAGAATATTCCTGCTAAGTATCGTCAGAGTATTCCTAAAAATGGTTATTCTATGTAATTTTAAAGTGAGTGGTACTTATAAGTACTGTCGGTTGATAAAGGGTTAAAGCCCCCCGTACCTCGATCTAACAACTACAAAGGCATCAAACTTGGTATGGAGATTAATGATGACATGGGAAGATTCCGTGAAATAAATAAAAATAGACCCAAAAATCACCGATAGCGGTATACATGGTGCTGTAGTAACTTACTAAACCAATAATCAGCACAAAACATGGGTATCAAAGAAAAATCTAAATGTACTCTTTCGTATGCGACAACCACGCTGGTAATTTAGACTCTGAAGAATAGTATTCTCAACTGAAGTGACCCAGCTTAAACGAATGCAGTAGAATCTGTTTGTGTGCGGTCCTTTTTTTTATGCAATTTTGTTTCTGTGTGGTTCTTTTTACGCGTTATATGAGTTTAAACGGCTTTGGCACCACTAATGTTTTCTGTGAATGTACATACATACACTTCAAGACGTTCTGTTCATTAGTTATAAACCTTCTGTCGACAATGCACGTTCAATTGTTTTCTCTCAACGCACTAGCAGCACTTGACTTTCAATGACAGTGACATTATGAGTAATTTGATAGATTGCGAAGACGGACAAGAAGAACCGAATTCATTGAGAGCGGATAAAATAAATGCAGGGATCCATCTTTCCAACGAATTGGAAAAACATTTTCCAATAGATACCAATTTCGAAAGGAGTTTGAAATTAAAAAAAAAAAAGTTTCGATCATGCAAATCTGAATATCGTGATGATCCTAAGCCACACTGACTAACCTATTGGCTTATCGTCGCAAAAACGTATCACTTACTCTAAGGTGCCAAAAAATTAATCAACTGAAATTGTTTTTTTAAGCGACGAAAGCGATTTTGAGCTAGTTTATCATAGGAAGATGTGCGCTTCGGATTACGATGAGTAGCAGTGAATAAGGTATGAGCATTTTGTGAGAAAATTTCTCTATGTATACAATAAAAAATCAAATGTTTTAAAAATATTTCCATGTGGTGTTTAATTATTTATTTTGTTATGGAAGTACTTTCTCATAAATTTCGTATAAATAACTGATTTATTTTTTTAAGTACGACTTTAATTATGCGGTTCCTCTCCACCGCATAAACACAAAGTCGAAAAAGTTCTTAGTTAAATGTAAATACTAGCTGGTATACCCGTTCTTCGCATGGGGGAATTGAAAAATTAAACAATACGGATTGAAAGATTAAGAAGTTTTTAATGAGTTAATTTTCGGTGAATTGCAAATTAAACAACAACAACAAAGAAGCTTTTTTGCATACCTCAGATAAACAAAGAAACCATATTTTTTTCAATTTTAAGTGTGTAGATCTAATAACTGATTAAAAGGAGATTTCTTTATTTATAGCACCCCGTAACTCTCTTGCGGGTCAATTTTTGAAAACACCTTCCTAAGCTGATCTCTGCTCAGAAAAAGTAACACATTGTTACACATTTTGTGTAATGAACACTTAAAATAGTGTAGATAATTTATATCTGGATATGTAATACGTGAATATTAGTTTCTGTTGTATTTATTTTATGTTAAAATTGTAATATTCGCAAACAACACCGTTCCTTACATTATAATGGTGATTCTATGGAAACATAGCGAAATGTTGTGGCGTTAGAGCCAAGTTGGTATCATTTTTGATGACCATGTTATCAACTTGGCGATTGATTGAATGGTGCAGAAGCTCATTTGCTGTAGCACCACCTGGCGGAGAGATGTAACAAAGAGGATAGATTAAAAACCTTCTCCTCAAAAAAACACTTAAACATGCCAATTTTCATAGCGAACCGTTGAATGGTATTAGAGTGAAGCGAGGTCATACATTATATATATATATATATGCATCGATTTATGAAATGTCCGCATATGTTTTTGTACGGTCTACCGCACAAAAACAGGTTTTACTGCATGTGATCCGCTGCGTGAGATTATTGGTACAGTAGCATTTTCTTATTCTCTTCATGAACTTAGAATTCAACAAAGTTTGCGTAAAGTGGGCAACGCTTGAGGCTTTGAAAGGAATGTCTAAGAATTTCGAAGAAACAGAGTAGCTAATAATTCATCCAGACATAGGACGTAAACTTGGGTTGGAAGAGACAATAACAGATAATGTAACCGTAATCCTCCACGGAATCACAGGGAATCGTTGTAGGTGCACTTATCACAAGCGATATGGAATACCCCTGTATTCCTTTTGACAAGCGTACGGCCGTAGAAAATGTATTGAGAACGACGGCCCTATTGAATGGGGTCGAATTCCTCATCAGGGAAGTGAATAAAATAAGATTTCATTGTTATTTTTTTGTATGTATGTATTATTATTTTTGTAGCACTTTTTGCATTGTACAATGTGCAGTAAATAACTCTATAGGCAATTTTTTTAAACAAATTTTTTTCCCTCACAGAATATTATTTTTCATGCCATTATTTGTCTCCGTATAAATTTAAGAGTGCCCTTTCTCCCTTTGATCTCTACTGGAGTATTCGTAGAGCTGGCAGGCATAGTTACGAGGTTAGGATTCGTTTTAAAAATGATTTATTGAGAATCAAAAATATGGTATTCCTTACCGGAACAATGTAAAATATATACTTCTATTAAAAATACTGTGTGAAAGAAAATAATAAATTTGGACCCGATCTTGTTGATACACATAAATCTCGAGCTGATTGCAAAAACATGTATACGTCTCATTACCGTCATCTCTAGTTGTACATTTACAACACGTTCTTATCTACTTTAAAGTTGTTGCCAACTTCAAAGGACTAAACGTGTACGGATCGAGTTCAAATCATTTGAGATTATGGCACTGAAATTAGAAAAAAACATTAACACATAAATTTCTATACATTATTTACAACTTCTGTTAGATAAGATTACAGATGGCTAGAGTGGCGCATACAATGGGGAGGGGGGTCCTGGGGGTCCGGACCCCTCCCCAAAGCCCTTGATATTTTTCCAATTTATTATTATTATAAGTACATAGTACGTAAAATTTAATTAAGTATTTGTTATTAATGATTAATTTTATTAATTAACGCTAATTATTAATTCAATAATTAATTTTATACTGTGTTTTGTTCCCCAAAATCGGCAAATTCAAAAGGAGCATAATACAAGAATGGTGAACTTTCGACCCCGGACCCCCCCTCCCTTGAAAAATTCTTGTGTACGCTACTGCAGATGGTTCTAACGCTCGTATTCACCGCTAACCTGACCCAGTGATGAAAACTGGAGTTAAGTAACCGGCAGTCAACCCCAGGTTAGAACTCCAATTCACAACTCTTTTTCGACCTCCAGTTTCTTAACTTGGATTTACTGGTCGATTCCCATTGCTCTCGATAAACCCCGTGACTTCCGGCTGGAGCTACAATTTCTGTCTTCGCCCCGTGCCAGCTTGTTTTTAACCTCGTGTATCGCTATCTGTTTAAAAAGAATGCCAACAGAATTTATTTTACGCAGTATGAAAAAGAGTTGGTGTTGGCTTTGATGAAGCCGCACTTACATATAACAGAATTTTCTGACTCTTCTGGTTTCCAGTTTTTCTAAAAAATCTAATTGAGTAACAGTGGAAACTTTCTGAATGGTATTCATCGTAAACTAAAAATCTATCCAAACTCAAACTACTTTAAAACTTGCACGAAGATGTAAACACTCGAAAAATCGCTTACTGCGCATGTGCGGTTAACACTAACCCGGCTGTGACGCTGGGTAAGGATTTTTTAACTTAAACCGGAGTTAAGTTATTAACTTGCGATGGTGAATAACGTTTTCGGCGAAACCCCCGTTTCCTTCCTCTAACCGGCGGTCAGGTTAGCGGTGGATAAGGGCGTAAGTAGTGACAATTTTAAAAAAATTACCCTGTATATATTGATTCTTAAATTGAAATGGTAATTACATTTAATATTATTCTAAGAAACTGAAAAAAATAACCCAAATGATTTTTAGAGCAAAGATAATGCACTCACATTACAATTTAAAAAAAACAGCTACTAATCATGAACAAAGACTTGAATGACAAAACCATTACACATTACCTTGAATTTTTATATCATGATCACAATTTCACCAGCCATTAAGGGTAACTAATTTGAATTTTCCTTAATTAAAACCAATCATGTTCCTTAATAAAACCATAAAAGTAAAAAAAAAAAAAAAAAAAATGGGATTGGAATTTGTAGTCTGGATGATTTTCTCTGAGAAAGTATTAGTTCTTAAATTTTAGACTCGAATATGAAGGTGGGAAAATATGATTATCCTTACATGTATATACTGAAATAAGTGTTATTTTACATAGTTTGCTCACTAACTAGTATATTGAACAAATACTAAAATTTTGAATATAAGTACATGAATTTCCCCTTCAAATAAGAAAAAAATATCTTGAGTTAAAGTTTCAGTAATTAATTTAACGTTCGTAATTAGTTGTAGTCTCCACTAAAACTGTTAGGCTACTTACTGTCATCATTTCTCCCGGTGGGACGTTAATTAACCAATGGCAAATTGTGTGTGGAGCATAATTATTAGGATAGCCAGGAGAAGTAATAAGGGCGTCTACACCGCTGATAGATCCACCACAATCTAAAATAAATAAGACAACCATGAACCGAAAATTAAGACACATAACATTTAAGTATTACCAATACTACAAGGCCTGTTCAAAAAGTATCTCAGTTACTTTGCGGGATTTTTTCAATATAGGCCCTTTATACATTATGAGTATATTTATTTATGTATTAAATTTATTCCCTTTTATATTAACACGAAATTTAAGCTTCCATTTTACCTATCCCTTCATATCATTCAATTCATACAAGGCTTGTTCAAAAAGCATCCGGCATTTGGCTAGAAAAGACATCTTAGTTACTTTGCGGGATAGGTATCGAATTCAAAATAGGTCCCTTTCCTTTTACATATTTAGTCCAGAATTCCTTCCTCTGCCAAAACCTCTTCTGGAATGGTGTTCAACTCCGCCATCGCCTTCTGCATTATCTCATCTTTATTCGGAAAATGGCATTTTAATTTTCGAGAACAGCCAGAAATCTTAAGCAGCTAGGTGTAGGGGGTGATGGTGTCCAGTAGGTTCTACGTAACTACGTGGCGGAGTTCTTCGGGAACAAATTTCGCAGCCGCTCTGCGCATCATCGTACAGAATTACACGCGGAGAATCTGTGTTGATACCAACTTGTTCAGCAGCCTCTTGTACGACCAAACAACGATCTTTTATTATCAGATGTTCCATCCTTTCATCAACAGTTGCGTTTAAAGGGGCCTTCCAGAACGCCCTACCGACGTGCGGCTACTTTGGAATCGATTAAACCAGTGCTTCTCAAACTTTCAATACTGGTGCCCCACTTTTCAATCACAATTTTTATTGCGCCCCCCTTATACATTAATAATGTACTGAATTCAATAATAATGCACTTTGATGCTAAAGCTCCAATAGGCGATCTTAATATTATAAACCATACAAATTAGTAACATAAGTATTAAATTTTGTATACTAATTTTAAGCAATAAATAAATAAATAAAATAATAGGATAATTATTATGTTACTTTTCCTTTCTCTAATTTTTAAATTGAACATATTGCAAAATGCGGTGGTTGCTTAGAAGACAAAATATAGATATCTGCTAAATATAGAAAGATAACTTAGAGGGTCAATTTCTATAAAAAAAACCTCCTTATAAAAACTCTCCTTTCTCCTTATAAAAACTTTGGTTTGCAAGACAAGCCCATGGAAGTCTTTAATACTTATTAAACTTGTTCTTAATTTAGTATTAATTAATTAGTTATAAAATACTCTGTGCAGCACTGATACATTAAAAGTATATCGGCTGAAGTACCCGCTCTTTGCACGAGTTCATTTATAAGAAAATAAAACATTATTGATATAATCGCTGAATTGTAAGGAGAACAAAGCCAAGTGCTCGACAATGTTTACAAAAATTTAAAATGATTTTTTTAAATGGTTGCTCAGATTATAATTAGTTTTAAGCGAATTGTAATTTTAAACCTCCCAAAATTAGCATTTATAATTGATGTTGAATAATGAACAATCATATAAAATTCCGATGAAGAATAATTGTATTATTTTTATTATTTAAAGCGAAAAGACTTCAACATGTTTTAACCCGGGAGCAAGCGCGCACTCGATACTAATGGTCGAGCGGGGTTATTGAGTCACCCCAATCCTTTTTTTAATAATTATTTTATTTTACATGATACAAATCGTGATTCTAGTGAATAATTTAATTAAGAGAAAATTTACTTACCTACTTTCAAGGACTTCTCTATTTTTCTTTGGTAGCAAATAAACAGTTTTGCCAGAATTAACGATTTCGTAATCTGTGTGTCCTGCGCAACCACTTCCAGGTAAAAAGTATATTCATTATGATAATATGTATGTTACTGCTAAAAAAATTGTGTAAAACGTTTTTCGTTATGCTTTATATGTTTGAGAATACTCATAAAAATAAGTCTTGGCCAAGTAATCCTTCAAAGTGTGTGTGCTCTCCATTGTTTTCCGAATATCATAAAACTCTTTTGCATGGAAAAAAGCACAACAGAGAAATACATTACTTACAACTTCCCTAAATGAGAAACAAACACGTAAGAGAGGGATCATAACTAACTGTACCAATAACTTAGAAGGTCATACAGATTACAGCTATAATGTGCAGTATTTCAAAAAGAATGGCAGTGATGAATTTTTTATGTTCCTAAATTTCTTCGATTCTGGGTCTGGGATCTGTTTTTTCTCTGAAAGAGTTGTATGTTAGGCTTAAAAAGAAAGCGCAGTAAAAAAATCTCTCATCATGGGATTACAGCAAATCAAATTAAAGTTTTTTTTATTTGGTTATAGGATCAAAGATAGCTAATTAGGTATTGAAGAAGTTTTTATTTTTGATGACTTAATATCACGTGCCTATAAATTATATCAGAGTAAAAGTGCATTTTTTATTATGTCTGGAAGTATTTTGTTTTAATTCATTCCAGTAAGTTAATTATTTTTTAAATCTTTTATTTTCCATATGCTCGCGCCCCCCTCGTAATGTTATCGCGCCCAACCCAGGGGAGCGCGCCCCACAGTTTGAGAAGCACTGGATTAAACCCCTCCTTAATTTGTGTAACTCCCATAGCATTGTCTCTAAAAACTTGCTGGATCTTGGGAATTGTTTCACTCTGAAAATCATCAAGCATTTGACAAAAGATTTTATGCACTATAGCTGCTCAGGTCGTTCAGTATTCTTTAGAGAAATAAAATTCTGACAAACGCGCATAACAGCACTTCACTTGACAGGTCGCAGGGAACAACTGGTACACTAGAATGAAGGGGAAAATTTCAAGCATACACATAAAGCTATAATCTCTCACTGCGCAAAGTGGTGCCGCTTTAGAATCTCTACGCGCTGAAAAATTCAAGGCAAGATACATTTTGAACATACTTTCTATACATCGTTTAAGAGAGTGACAGTTTTTGAAGTTAACTTCTTATGGCACGGCAGGGAGAAATTTCCGTTACGCGTTACCAGTTACGGTTAGCGATGAACGTAAGGTAGAAATGAATGAAGTTCCGAATTTTCCCCCTTCTTAAAAAACGCCATCTAATTCATACTATCTATCGCAGATAATTACAGAATCGGAAAGATCATTTTTTTCGCCACGATATTAAATATTATTATTTTTAACAAAATAATAATATTTTCTATTTTTTATAATTTTTTTTAAAATGAGTCAAAATTTATACGCTTTTATAAAAATGGTTCCTAAATCATTCCTTTTAAGTTTCCTTTCGAGTTAATGAATTGATATTTTATTCTAAACAAGTTCATGCTTTTCTCTTTTAGAATCAGTCATAAAAAATAAAAAAATGACGAAATCTTTTTTTTTACGATTTTTCAAAAAATGCTCAAAATTTTAATTAAATATTTAATAACTTCATAATTTATAAAAATAATCTAACGAAACCTTTTTTCCGTATGTAGAATAATATTATCCGTAATCTGTTCAAAGTTTGAAAAAATATATTAAAAATTACGGCTTTTAAAATTTCTTTTGTGTTTTTCGTCTATTAGCCCTGAGCTAGCACCCACCCCCCTCTCCTCATTCAACAGGAACTTTAACAAGCCTTTCCTCTTTTAGCCTTGCGTAACATACTTTGTTTTGTTTTTACGTTACCTAGAAGTCAAATTATAATCAATTTTATGAATTAAAAAAAATTGGAAGTGAGTCTTTTAATCTACCCGAGGTAGGCATTTAAATGGTTCAAAATCTGTCAAAAATTATAGTGTAAGGAGAGTTTGTTGGATATACACTTTTAAAAGTCTTTTAAGGAAATAATACAAACAATGTATTGTTTTAAAATTTAGTGGCAACACAACAATTCTTCCAATAATTTGTCAATAAAAGATTGTGTTTACTAAATTTAAAATCGAATGGAATTTCTAAGTACAGTTTAAAAAGTGAGTATTTAAATCATATATATGCTTCGGTGTAATTAATTTGATAGTTGAGAAAGTGTTATATAGTGCTTCATTAATTTGTATTTTAAGACTACAATGGACAGTAAAATATTTTTTAATTTTTTACAAACATGCCCCAAATTTTTACTGGCTCTATGTAACTTAGAACTAAAACCATATAAAAAAATTGATGAGAATAAAATGAGTAGTTTTTAAGAAATTTAAAAATTTCAAAAAGTTCCATGCGTTTTGATTTCTTTTTAAATTTCATATTTTTAGCTGATTTAACTTCTTTAAGCAATTCTTTGCAAATGTATGCATGCAATGTAATGTTTTATATGATACTTTACAAAATATGGGTAAACGCAAATTTTTATATAAATATTTCAAGAATTTAATGTTTTTCTACATAAAAAAACATTAATTTCTTCTTTCACCCTACACTATTATTACAATGCATCCAAGAATTTATAACTATACATTAGATGAATACTTTCGGAAAGTTTTGTTATAATTCGACAAAAATTGCAACGCATGGAACATTTTGAATTTTGGTTTCGAGGCAAATTTTTAATTCTGAGGAAAACGTCTTTTTTTTATTTTAAGAAAAATTAACTTTGTTTTTTTAAAAAAATTAAAGACATAAATATAAACTTGAAATTGAAAAACATTAGTATCAAACAAATAACAGATAGATGCAGATTATATATATAAGGTTCTGCAATATTTATTGTAACAGTCACATTGACACGTGGTATATACAGTGCTAAAAATTGAAGTAAGTAACTTTCTAATAATATCTGAAGAAAATTAGCAGAATGTATATTTCATTATTGGTTCATCTCAATCAGATAGTAAGTATATTATACATTTCATTAATCATAATGAGTAAAAACATAGTATTTCAATGGGATTAAATTACAAAAATTCAACATTTTTGAGGAAATTTTTTGATTTTTAGAAAAACAGCTATTTTTATTCTCAAGGAAAATAACTTAGTTTTTTTTAAAACAATTAAGGACATAAATATAAATTTGTAAAAACACTAATATCAGCCAAAGAAGTTAACTTCGAACGCGTATTAACACTGATACACGCTTTCTTTTGACGTGAAACGTCTTTAAAATCGCGCCGAAACATACGGGTACCAGGTTCAAAAAGTGGACCGTAACGAAAAGGTCTATATCATCGTACCATAATAATTACAAAACTATTAGTCCTAGAAACAAAAATGTGGTGTGAATATTTCACTTATATAGTCAGCTCGCTGTTATGACCTTGAGTCCGGGTCTGGGTCGAGCGGGGCGGCGGGGGAGGGGTACTGCGTTAACTGTGCGAAACCGGCGCTCTCGCTCGTTTCTATTC
Source organism: Trichonephila clavipes (assembly GCA_019973935.1). Taxonomy (NCBI): domain Eukaryota; kingdom Metazoa; phylum Arthropoda; class Arachnida; order Araneae; family Nephilidae; genus Trichonephila; species Trichonephila clavipes. Next base: position 29,103 of record BMAU01005149.1, on the reverse strand, counting down.
AGTGTAACTCGTGACTCCGACTTGATAGCGCGGTGATTCTTTCGTGTGTTTATCAAGATTATTGAAACCGATTGATTCATACAAAAATAAGTGTAATTTGGACAGTATTTATATTACAAATAACCAGAAAGTGATAAAAAATAATAAACATTTGCTATGTCGGCCTCAGCTCGTGCAAGAGCCAGCCAGAAATATAAATCACGGCTATCGTTGGAAAGAGGGGGCTATGGGCCACACACAGGTACCCCAATGTCCGGCGCCGAGCGAGCGAGACGGTTTCGGGAACGTCGAAAAGCCGACGCCGCGAGGAACTTTTCTGCTGCCGCCAACCTCGCGAGCACCTCTAACACTGGAATACCTGTACTTATAGACGTAACGAATGAACAGACTGCCGCCAACCTCGCGAGCACCTCTACCACTGGAATACCTGTACTTATGGACGTAACGAATGAACAGACAATCGATATATCTATTGGATCTGCGACTTTGAGAATGCCGTTAATACAATAGGTATATCGGCTGTTCGTAAACGCAGCAATGTGATGTCTAAACAAGAGTACTGCCACAAGATGCGCAGCACAAATAACGGCCAACGCGAATTGATTATCGAGACGATACATCGGTTGCACTTGAGTGATTCGATTCCCATTCACATTTTCTTTACCGGCCCTGCTGGCAGTGGTAAGACCTATGTGCTCAAATTGCTAATGGAGACGTACAATAGATACACCCAACAACATAATTCGCTTCCCAATGCGTTTGTTGCTTGCGCGTCTACCGGCAAAGCAGCCGTAAACTTGGGCGGCGTGACTGTACATTCCGCTTTCAAGATTACTCAATCAAGACGTATCGGCACTATGGCAAGAGAGGTGCTTCAAAATTACAGAAGTGCATTCATTGGTGTGAAATGCATCATAATCGACGAAGTGAGCATGATTGGATGCGATGTGCTAAATAAAATATACCTGCGCTTGCAAGAGATCACTGGTGTACACGACCAACCGTTTGGCAATCTTAACATCATCTTCTTCATCAGTTACCGCCCGTAAATGCTTCACCGGTCTACAAAAGGCCGCGAAACTCGATCTGTGGGCCAGTGCTGCGGCAATCGCTCGACTACTATCCACTCGAACAGGTAATGAGACAAAGTGATTCCACCTTCTCGGAAATACTCAGGAAAATCGGTAACAGTGAGAGACTCGGTACCGAGCAAATTGCTCTGATCGAATCACGCTTCAGAAGTAGAGCTTGGTGTAAAGTAAACGTACCCGCGACTGTTCGCCTCTTTCATCGCAACTACGACGTTAACGCATATAACAACAACGCTTTCATACCTGAGTTCGAAAATATTGCAGACGACAAGATGATTGGCTACAATACGCTAACGGAGGTCGCGATTGCTCGCTGCAACTTGCACAAAATGAGCGTCGTAGAGTCGGGCGGCTTGCCGTACAGTTTAAAACTAGCTGTCGGTTATCCATATATGATTCTATGAACTTAGATGTTGAAGATGGACTAGTGAATGGCGCAATCGGTACGCTTAAGTATATAGAATATCTCACTGAAGACGAACAGGTGACAATCTATGGAACGACAGAAGTAGATGTTGAACCTCAGCCGTCAACCTCAACAAGAATTCGGAAGAGAGTACGCCTTTGGCTGTAGTTTCCAAATCCAAGCATGGGCCAACTATGTAGAGTAAAAGCGAAGCCCCACGTTATGTGCAAACGCGATGTGTTAGATTTAAAGTGGATACCTATTGTGACCAGAGCCGCCAACATACCGCTCGGTGGGAATATCAAGTGTAGACGTAACCAATTTCCGGTTGTGTCCGCAAGCGCGATCACCACTCATAAGTCGCAAGGTGGCACATTCGACGAAGTCGTTTTCAACTACGATAAGTCACAACAGATACAGCTTGTGTAAGTTGCGCTGAGTAGAGTAACATCGATTGACGGTCTGTATCTCACCAATGATAAAGACGATTTTAAATTTTATCACGGGCGAGGCAGCACGGCGCCAAAGGTGAAAAATATTCGCAACGAGTACGATCGGATGGCCAATCATCGACTTCCCACGTTGTAAATGCAAGCAAGAGCCTTCTGTAAGCGAGACGTCCTAGCCGAACGCAATGAAGACCAGGGTGGCTACCTACATCGACGACGGCAATTAATTTTGATCGTATCTGCTTTCAATGCACAAAGTTTGGTTGCCCATGCAGGAGATATTGAAAGCGATAATATATTGATGAACTCCGATTATATGGTAATTAGCGAGACTTGGATGAATTGCGCGAACACTGTGATGATCAATGGCTTCGAACTAAGAGTAAGTAATAACACCGCACTTGAACATCGTACACATTGTCCGTCTACCTCATCTGAATTGCCGGTGCGAGTTTCTGCAGCCAGAGGTTCTGCAATCTACAGAAACCTACAAAGTTCCACGAACAGTAGCGAAATCATAGTAAATGCCAACAAGTCATGCGGAAATTCAATCTTGAGAAAACATAATGTCGGCGACATATGCTTGGTGGACTTTAAAGTCGAAGATCTTACGCTGTTTATCCTCGGTGCCGTATATATACATCCTAAGGCGTCGGCTGAAGCTGTTATATAAGCTATGTCTTTATCAATCACTACTGCCATATTCAGCAAACTTAACAAAACTAATACCGAACTCTCAGCTAGACTTGGAGACTCCAATCGTTCTATGCGGCGATTTCAATTGCGATCCACAACAGAACAGCTATCTTGTTGAGTTCATGAGGAATGAATTCGGCCTTAACTACGTACAAACATTACCGACAACATTAGGTAATACCACTATAGACTGTACATTCACCAGATATATTAATGTTGACATTATGCCGTATGTTTCTTAATGAGTGATTGGCTCTTGGATTTTGCTAGCTCGGACGCTGACCAGTGAGGTTGAACTGCAAACGCTCTCCCTCTGCTACTACGACCGACCGCCACGTGGCATATTGATTCGGCAGTATCTTGTTATTTTCCTCCCCATATTGATAGTGCATCTATTATCTACAGCCCTTGTCAGGGCTAACCTGCTTGAGCAGACACTGTAATTCTCCCCTATTTTTTGACCTGATAACAAATGGAAATGGATAATCGAAACGAACCCACGGATATGGACTTAATCGACTCGCCCAGACGAACACCAACTCCTCCACCTCTTTCGGCATGTGAGCAGATTTTACAAACCAAAGCCCAGCTGCAAAAGATGGAGACTTTCAAAAGTTCAAGCTGGCCTGCATCGCTGAACTTCAAGCCATGCCCGATCACCACCCGGATGAGCCTTTCTACAGACGTGCCGTTTCGGAGCTTCAAGAAGTTGAAGAAACAATTAACTTGGCGGTAAGTGATTTAGCCTCATTTCCTCCTTGTGTTTCCCCTGGCTGCCCTCATCATGATTCAGGATTGAAAATTATTACGCCTAAAAACTCCCCAGATGTAACTCCTACTAAAAGAGTATTAAACCTTAATAGTAACAGGATTTCCAATAAACGAAAAGAAGAATCGGACTTTGAATATCCTCCTCTAAGGAAGACAACTAAAAAGCAAATTTTAAATATTCCAAATGATAGCATTTCGATTTCCCCAAATAGATTTTCCTTACCTAGTGATAGCAATATAGAAGAAATCACAGGTTCTCAAAACGCTATTCCCGTTGTTACTCCCAAACCCCCATCGGCCACTGGCCCTACCCCTTCCGGCAATCAAAACCCCGTTAGTACGCTTCCCCCTCCAGTCATGCTTAGAATCACTGAAACTGTCAGAAGTCAAATGAAAATTATTAATGAAAAGTTCCCTAAGATAAGATCCCGTACAACCGGAGAATTTATTAAACTTTATACCGATAACTTAGAACAATTTCATGAACTGTTAACTTTTGCTAAAAAAACTAAATTCCAATTTTATGAAATTAAACCCAAAAACGAGCGCCCCATCAAGGTTGTACTGAAAGGACTGCCCGCAACTTCAAGGTCGAAGAAATTCAAGCCGACTTAGAAGAACTAGGCTTTACCCCTGAAAAAGTAAATCAGCTAATAGGCCGCCGTAGTAAACAACCTATCCCGGTATTTCTGGTGACTCTCCCAAGAAGTATTGAGAATTTAAAAATCTTCCACTTAAAAACCCTAAGTTACTTAAGCATTCGTGTGGAAGGTTACAACGGAAAAGGTGTCACGCAATGCTACACGTGTAACCACTTCCATCATAATTCAGAGAACTGTCATCTAAACCCCGCTGCTTAAAAATGTGGTGAGGGACATATTACCCGTGAATGCCCAATAACCGAAAGGCTAGAAACTGCCTACTGTATCAACTGCGAAATGTACGGCCACATGGCTAACTGGAGAGGATGCCCCTGTTTCCCAAAGCCCCCTAAGGGCACTGCCCTGAATAATCGTAATTCGTATACTAATGTATACAATAGTATTATAAGACCCAATGTATCCTATGCTCAAGCCGCAAATCCAAATAAAATTTCAACCAACTTTAACTCCCAAAATAAACAACCGATGGCACCAAAAAGGACCTGTGAATTCTGCTCAAATTGAGGCCAATAGAAATCCCTCTGCAAATAACAGATCCATTCCAAATTTTAATAACAAGTCTAATAATAACTTTAACGGATATAACTTTAACGGAAATATTTTTAATAATAATAATTTTAACTTGCAAGCGACCCTACAAATGACTATGCAATGTTTGTGCCAACTTTCTCAATTTACCCAAGCCATAGCTACTTCAAATCCTAATTTCATGAATAATTTTAACCAAGTGCAAAGAGCAAACAATAACCCAAATCAAATGTACGCCTTATTAGAGGCCTCTTGTAACAATAATAATGGTTAAGTCCCCCATTGGCCTCAATTTGTGTTCTTGGAACGCAAACGGACTGCTTAGACGTAGAGTAGAGCTACGAATTTTTATAGAGAAGCACTCTCCCGATATTTTTCTCATACAGGAAACTCATCTGAGACCTTCGCACACTTTTACAATAGCAAATTACACTTGCTACAGAAATGATAGGATCACTAACGCAACGGCCGCCGGCGGAACTCTTATTCTTATCAAAAATCTCTTAAACATTACTGTCTCCCCACCCCCACCTATGCAAGCTATTGAAGCGACTAACATTATTCTAACTCCCCTCGACCATGACCCCGTTTCTATTGTCTCTGTTTACATTCCCCTTCCTCTGACGATAACTTATTTACAATAGATTTAGAATATTTTCTCCAAACGAGTAGTCATTGTGTCGTCTTCGGCGATTTCAATGCTACTCATAGCGCTTGGAATTGCAATGTAAACTCAAACAGAGGCAAGCATCTTTTAATTTTGCCAATATCTTAAATCTGCACATAGCTTTTCCTGACTCTCCCACAAGATTTGGCCATAACTCAGCTAATACAATAGACTTTGCTTTAATCAAAAACTTTTACTACCCTTATACTATTAAATCTATTAATGATCTATATTCTGACCACAACCCTGTTTTCCTAAATTTCGATTTTAAACTTAAATTGGAATCCTCAAATCCTAGAGCAATTACCACCAACTGGAAGGATTTTAGAATTAATTTAAATAATAACTTCTCTCTTTTAACTACTATCCGAATAATATTAATAATACCAACGATCTTGAAACCAAAATTACAGAGTTCACTGAAGCGGTCGTCGCTACCCATAGCCACGCCTCCCAGCCAATAGTGAACGCTCACCGAAACTACACTCCAAATCACATTAATCAACTTATTAAGCATAAAAACAACCTACGTAAACGATATCAGCAGACTTTAAATCCTTTTTTATAAAACTTTATGCAATAGAGCTCAAGCCAACCTCAAAAAAAAGAACTTAAAATATATAGTAATGATACTTGGAATGCTAGACTAGAAGCTCTAAATACAACTGACAATAGCCTCTGGGAGGCACAGCGGTTCTTAAAAAATAAAAGATCTCAAATTCCTACGTTGAACTGTGCTACTGGTATGGCCGTCACTGATCCGCAGAAGGCTAACCTCCTTGCTAATACGATTAAAAATAACTTCATTGAAAATAACCGCATGCAGGACAACTACGATCAGGATGACGAGGTTGTCACCTCTGCTGTGAATACCTTTTTCTCTCTTCCCCCTTCTACTCAGATTGAACCTGTCATGCCTGATGAAATTATTAACTTCATTAAAAATACTAGCTCTAAAAAGGCCCCCGGTAAAGATACTATCACAAATAAAATGCTAAAAAATTTTCCTATCAAATTAATCCTCATACTAACTATTCTTGTCAATAAAATTCTTAAATTTCATCACTTTCCTAGTAACTGGAAAGAAGCTATCATTTTCCCTATTATTAAACCTGGTACAAATAAAAATCTTCCTAATTCATATAGACCTATTTCTCTCCTTTCAACTTTAAGTAAATTAACTGAGTACATTATTCTTAATAGACTTAAAAATTCATTAATGATAATAGCCTAATTAACCCTAATCAATATGGATTTACAAATAAACTATCTACCCTTCATCCTCTTCTCAGACTAACAGAAAGTATTTCGGAAGGTTTCCAAAAAAGAAGAGCACGGGAGTAGGTCTTTCTGGATATCCAGAAAGCCTTCGACCGTGTTTGGATTTTAGGACTCACTTTCAAACTAATTACTTACGATATTCCTTCTCCCCTCATTCACCTCATCCACTCGTATCTCACTAACAGATCCTTTCGGATCAGAGTAAATGAATCATTATCTAACTCTCATTCCATCTCTGCAGGGTGTCCTCAGGGCTCATTGCTCGGGCCCCTGTTGTTCAATCTCTATATAAATGACATTCCCAGCTACTCACTAACAAATATTAGTCTCTATGCGGATGATACGGCCATTAATGCCACGTACAAAAACTTAAAGACTGTTACCTTTGCCATTAACAAACACCTCAAGCTGCTAGAAAATTATTACGACAGATGGAAAATTAGTATCAATGTAGAAAAATCTTGTGCCGTCATCTTTACCAAAAAGCGCACCATTCCTCCCCCCTCTCATAATGTTCAATAAACAAATTCCCTGGTCTCAGAATACCAAATATCTTGGCGTTATTTTTGACTCGCACTTAACTTGGAAACAACACATATTACACGTTCGCGATAAGTTCCGAAAAACAATGTTTAAATTTTTTCCCCTAATTTCCCGGAACTCACATTTAAGTAGAGATAACAAAGTGCTTCTTTATACAGCCGTTATGCGTCCAATACTCGCTTATGCCTGTCCAGTATGGGGTTATGCTGCCAAAAACCAATATTAATATTTTAAATACTCTGCAGAATTCATATATTAGAATGATTGTAAATGCCTGCCGCTACATGAAAAATGATCGCATAAATAAAGCTCTTAAAATCACTAGTTTTAAAGCACATATTCAAAAATTAGCTATAAATTTTTTTCGATAATTTGCCAAATACTAATAATGTAAATATGTTAAATCTAAACGATTACAACTGTAACGATAATACTAAAGGCCAAGAAGAATCCTTTTGGATTCTTACAATCCGCCTTAGCTTTTTTATCCCTGCAATAATTTTTTAATTATTGCACCTAGTAAATTTTTAAAATTTTTTTATTATTTTTCTTTTCAATATTTATTTAATCTCCACACCCAACTGGACAAGTATATATTTTTAACTTTTACCCCCATGGGCAGCCAGCCTGAGGCTAAATTCACTTCTACCTCCAATTCACTGAGAGAGCAGTCCTAAGCTCTCAGCACCGTATAAAACTTTAACTCCAAGTAGTCATCTCTAAGCCCCCTCCTCCCGGATTCCATCACCACAGCCAAATCGCCGACATGTCACTCCGCAGACTGAAAAAACCAACGAAGTCAAGTCCTGCATCACAGACATCATGATATGGGATTGAGGACTGTTTATCAGTCCAGGTACCCAAAATAGACTGTCATCCACTGTCATCCACTGTATGTTTCTTATTTCACATATCACAGACCTATGCTAAATAAAATCGTTGTCGAATATTAATTGTAATAATAATTTATGTTTCTATTATGAATCTGTTCTTTTTTATTAAAATACTTAAAACACCGTCAATCCTGTTTTTATTTATTTCAATCTTTTACTTTAAAAGCGATTCGCTAACATAGACGTTTCACGGGAAAACCAACGGCTGTGTGCCCCATCACAGTCCCACCCGATTTTTTTTCCCTTACGAAGTCATTCATGTGTAAGAAACAATTTTTAGATTTTTATGAATGTTTCTAGCCTGAAATATATATATATATATATATATATATATATATATATATATCAAGACATGATTATGAAATTTTCTGCTGATGTGTTTTGAGTACTTATTGTCGAATAAGGTTTATTAAACTTAATTTCTCTCTGCAAGTTTTTCTAAGCCACTAAAGTTGAAATGCGACATTTCTGGATTCATATTCTGTTGCACGAAAATGAAAGCTCTTCACCTCACTTAACCACACTAAATACTTTATAAGCATTTTATTTCTAATCTTCGTCAAACTCGATTGAAATGAAAAATACTGCAAAACACCGAAACAACTTTTTTTTTTATCAAAGCATCGTCGGGCAATTTAAACGCAGACAGTATTATTAAAAAGTGGAGTTTTTAACCAGTGTTATGGCTAGCCAACCTTCCTCTTTTCTAAGCGAAATCTTCTTAAATATAATAGATATAAGTTACCACATCTACCTCAAGACTGCCGGAAAGAATCTTCCAAAACGTAAGAAATTCCATGCTGCGCCGCTGTGAGACCTGCCAAATAAGAGACTTCTGGTGTTCATTTCGAACATTGTTTTTATTACAACCCTTCAATAGAATGTCTTTTATTCCGTTAATGTGCTGCTGTTTCCGTTTTTTTCTTTCCTGCTTCTTTGCAACATAGCTCGTGACTACGGCATTTGACACCTTGCATTCCTATGGGATTCTAAGTTGTCGCCAGTGGTGTAACGTACATCCCTGCAAACCCCGCATTTTTGGGGCCCAGGTGTCCTGGGGGCGGCCCAAAACCTGACTTTGCAGAGGACCCTAGCATTCTTCATTACGCCACTGGTCGTTGCTGTACCCCCTACACCCCTGCAAGTTTGTCCGTCTTGTAGTAAAACACCCAGTATATTAATACAATGATGAATGCGTATGCGAAATGTGTGTGTGTGTGTAGGTCAAAGATCCAAAAGCACGAAATTTGATACGCGAAAGCTAGGGTTAAAGACGCTGTACATCTTATAGCGAATGTTTTTCAGAATTATCTTCGTTTATTCATAATTCAATCTTGAAGTACATTTTTAATATATTTTGCAGCCTTGCTCTCAAATCAAACGTTACAAGTCAAGGATTCTTGCACATTGATAAATTTCAATGAACATTCTCTTTGTTTTTAGCATTAAAAGTAATCAGAGCCAATTTTTAAAAGTAATGCCAAAAAAACACATTAATTTTCAATTTTTTTAAAATTTTTTTTTGTTTTCCTATGAACATTTCGCTCCCTTTTAAAAAGGACATGGAAAGTATTAAGAAGGATTTAGAGCTTGCAAACTGGATAAAATTAAAACTAGTTAACTAGTATTTATTTGTCAGATTTGTCCAACCATAAAAAAAGACCAGGTTTTCTCTAAAACCGAAAATTTATTATGTTCCTTTTTCAAGTGTGTGTGATAAATAATTTTATTTTTCTACTATTTTTAATGAAGTAATAGCATTGTAATTTATTTAAATTTAAACAAAGATAAATACATTGCATGCATGAACGAGTAGTATTGAAATAGTAAATTGAAAATATTATAACAAGCAAGTGGAATTTGAATGCCACACACAAATAAATTTCTGAAGATAGAAAAAAAAAACTCTTGTTGTGCCAGTTTTTTGTGTAGTAACAACTGCAGCATTATTTAATTTTCGTAAACATTTTTCGTACATAAGTTTAATTTACAGTACGTTACTAAATAGAGGCTTGTGTATCGATTTAACCAATGGTGAGATAATTCGTTTTATCGGCAGAGCAATTTCTGAAATAGGTTATGTTAGTTCATAAAATATGAACTGTTGGACGCATTAGTTTTGCTTAAATACTGTTTTAATAAAAAAACAAGGCTTGTAAGTAATGTTTTATGTTACTTTGTTTATTGTTTTAACATAATAAAGTAATAAAATATTGAAGTTGCATTATTTTTCAGTTTATTCCATACAATTCTTAAATAAAATTATAATTTTAGTTGCTATAAATTTTGTATTTCATATTTGTATTTATTTTCTTTCGTTTATCGCTCTTTTATATTTAAGGAAGGTATTTTATTGTATGTTTAGTCTATTTTTATATTCTGTTTTACTTCTGAAAACCGGTTTACCGGTGTTTCACTTTGAGGAAACAAAAATTGGATTTTAAACTATTATCAAGTGATTAAAAGCCTTAACTGGATTTTACTCTAACTATATTTTTAATTACACAACCAATGATCTAATTTTGGGTCTTTTCGTCTTTTCTATACTTTGCTATCGTAGGTTTGGCACATATTACGAAACATTCTATCTTTACAGATTCGATTGTTCTTTGTAGCAGAATTACAATTCTTTCATTAATGAATCTCACCTCACTGTGAGTCAAAAAATGACTCTCATTAAAAAAATTTGTTATCTCAATATTACATAAATTAAACAATATTTAAGTACGCAATTTTTAAACATTATTTTAAATATGAAGTTATTAATTTACTCGGAATTTTAGTTTTGCTTACGAACTTTTGTAAAACTAGAGAACATTTTCAAAAAAGCATTGAATTACCAGAGACATTGTAAGTTGCAGAGATTCCTCTAAAGGGTTTTTCTGTGCTGGCCACTAATCTCACAAATGAATCTAAAAAGGGAGTCGACAGAACCACTTGTGTAGTGTAGTTGCCACAGAATCTTCCCATAAAAAACCTGCCTGGAAGATAAAAACCGAAATATCGTCAGGACAAAAATAAACAATTTATTAAAATTTATGAAATTATTTTAACACCATAACATTTTACAGTCTGATCAATTCCAAATTATAGTGCTTTAATGCTTTCCATCCTTCATTAATATTTTTAACATTCTTTGTCTGAAAAAAAACAAATTTTACGAAAAGAATTAATAAATTTCAATTTTTCTGTTGAAAATACAGAAGGTCGTTCACACTTTATGGAAACTGTGGCAGCTCTGTGATATCCTTCACCACTTGTGAAGCGAAATGAAGAGGTCCAGATCTTCATGAATAAATACTTCGATTTTTGTTAATAGTATTAACTTACTCTGTTACTTGTTAAAACGTCAGCACGCTGGTCCTGTTGGATTTTTTTTATTTCTAATGGGCTGCCGATTGTAGTTTTTCCATTGCAGATATTCCCCGACAGCTGGTATCTCTTCTTAGTGCGGCACCCTATAGGCGGATACCAATCGCTGAAGGTAATTTTGACACGCAGTTTCCTCCTTAGAGGAAGGCACCTGAGCTCTGACGAGTACTAAGATTTTAATTTTGCCTAGTGAACCCAAGCCAAACAGACACTCTAGTGATTTTTTACATGCGACATGGCACTGTCGTTTTTCTGCATCATGAAAATCCACAGACTTGGGCCGGGGTTGAACTCGCAATCTTGGGGGCAGAAGGCCAGCGACCAACCAACCACGCCACCCAGCCGGCAATGTTGCATTATTACGACTAATAAACCTTGTGTTTTAAGGAGTGTTTATTTATATCTAAGCTAATTTAGATGGTCATCAATAATCGATTAGATCGAGAAGCCCACGCGGAAACGATTTGTATCAATAAATACCGCATTTTAAAAAAAAATTTTTTTGTAGAAACTTGCGTTTATCTAATAGCCATGATCCATGACAATAGCTCTAGGTCAAATTTTTCATGAAGGTAAAGCATGCAAATTGTACTCCATTTCTCTTGAACCTTTTTTCAATGTCCGTTCAGTATTCTTGGATGCCATTTTCTAAGGCTCGTTTTAATAAGCCGAAATCACCAGAGTTGCAGAGTCGTAGGTTGATTTTACACATATATCATGAAATGGAATACACTTTATTCATGTGTGTGTGTTTTTTTTATTCTTTCTTTGATAAATACGTGGCAGTTGACTTAGGCGTGTGTCTAGAGACTTTGTCCATTTGAGAAGATCAATTTTATCAATGTCCTTCCCATATAAGGCTGGAATTTCTTCTTCAAAAATTGATTCTAAAATATTCTACTGATAGTAGAGTGAATTAATTTTGGCTTTACCTGAGACTTTTTTGATTTTTAATTTGGCTTTGTTAGAAAATCCGGTAATTATCATGATTCCCTTTGGGAACCTTTCTGTACTCTGACGAAACCATTTCGAAAGGTCATTACCTTCAGTTGAAAAATAGAAAAATGATTTCCTTTTATTACAGCACAGTAACTTAAATACACTGGTGTGCAAAAATTAAGGACGAGACGGTTTTTTCAATATAACTTTGTACAAAAGCTTTCCAAATCAACACATTTAATACCGTAAGATCCCCAATACGTAAGGAAATGTGTAATGTAAGCAACACTTACTAAAAGAGAAATCAGAGGGATAAAAAGAAGCTTGATTGAAAAAGTAGCATGGAGCGCAATGCGACTGAAGGCCGAAACATCCCTGTGATGGGTGTCCAGCAAGAAACATCCGGTCTTTAGTAGGGGATATGATCTCCCCTCACTGCTAGGCAGGTTTCACAGCGTCTGCCCATGCTGAGAATGAGAGTGTCAATGAGTTGTTGAGGCATTGCTGCCCATTCGTCTTGCAGCGCCGATCGAAGCTCCCGAATCGTTACTGGTGGTAAGGTACGAGCTGCCACGTGTCTGCCTAGAAAATCCCATAGATGCTCAATGGGATTGAGATCCGGAGATCATGCCGGCCAATCCATACGTTCGATATCCGCACTCTCTAAGAGCTGTTCGGCAGCTACTGTGCGATGACATGGTGCATTGTCGTCCATGAAAAGGAACTGCAGACCCATAGCGCCTCTAAAAAGACGCACATATGGAAGAAGAATCTCGTTACAATAACGGGTCCCGTTGACTGAACCTGCGTCGAAGATGTGAAGGTCTGTACGACTACCAAGCATGATGCCTCCCCAAACGAGAACACCGCGACCTCCATACCTGTCCCTTTCAATGATGTTCGAGGGATGATTGCGGCTTCCCCGCTCTCTCCAGATGAGTATGCGATGAGAATCGCTACTGAAACTGAATCTGCTCTCATCTGTAAAGAGTACTCGTCCCCATTCATTGTCTCTCCAATTCCGGTGTTCCCGGCACCACAGAGAACGCCTTCTCTGATGGGCAGGCGTTAAAGGTACACACCGTACAGGGCGTCGTGCAAACAGATCACCACCGTGCAGTCTTCTGGCCACGGTAAAACGCGATATCGGTCGTCCAGTCGCCAGTGTCGTGTGTCTAGCGATTTCTTCCGCTGTCTGCCGCCTGTTTTTTCTGGACTGTAAGACAATGTACCGGTCATCTGCGGGTGTGGTTCCTCGTGGACGACCACTACTGAACTCCCGGATAGCTGTTCCTGTAGTTCGAAATTGTCTCCAAAGTCGTGAAACGATGCTGTGAGCAATTCCGAACTCTGCAGCCACACTTGTCACACTGCGGCCTTCCTCCAACTTCCCAATGATTCGACCTCGGGTAAAAGCATCCAGATGTCGTCTTACAGATTGATTATTCGCCATTTCTCGCTGAGGCAGCAACTCGGTGTGATTTTAACTGCTATACGGTGTGCAATCTCTTTGCCAGAAATACTGATCTTACACCTACAACATGCTTTATACTACTCAGACACTCCCCCATTACGTCTACTTGCATATCTGCGCATGTGCTACCGTACATCATCTTACTTAATCTCCTGATTGGTCTTTCTGTCCGCTCTGCCTCTTCGTTCAGCTGATATGCTAATTTTTTGACTTCGTCCTTAATTTTTGCACACCAGTGTATATTCATGCCTCATCGAGTGTGACCAAATTTCCGTTTTTCTGCAGCTAGGTGTTTCTTATATAATTTTCTACAGCTTGCTTTTCTTTCAGCAATCTGTTTTTAAAAAGGAGATGAGCTTTAGGTTTAAACACCTGTTTTAACTTTAAACCCTTATGAATGATTTTAATTACAATTCTAGAAAACATTCCTAGTTTCAATGCAATGAATCTTTGAGTCGGCGGATTTTCAACTGGCGTAACATCCTTGTGTTTAAAAAACGAATTACAGAAAGCACTTTACAGTCGGCGGGATTAGCAATCGTCTTTAAAATTTTGAACACTCACTTTCACGAGTACAAACAACACGTCCGGCTATAATTGCGTCACTGGACTGACAATCAACCAGAGATACTTGTGCTCAAGTGTATAACTCCAAAACTACCACAGCGGTTTCCGTAGAACGAAACTCTACTTAGGTCCCGGATACGCATCGTATTATATTGCGTTGAAATACAGTCGGGCCTCTATTTAACGAAGTCGCTGAATCCCCCAAAAAACTTGTTATATGGAAAATTCGTTATACAGACGTTCATCTTTCAATATACTTTATAAACCAAAAAAAAATGTTTTTTAATTCATAAACAATATATCTTCAATTTAATAAAATTAATTTACAAAAAGAAGTAAATAATTATTTTCTTTTTACTTCTTTTTGTAAATTAATATCTATTTATTTTATGCATTTTACCGATCCAAAAAAAAATAAGAAAACTACAAGGAAAACAAGAAAAATGAACGTCGAGGAATACACTGTATTTCAACATTAAGAAAATAATTTTATATTAAAAGTAATGAACCTTTTCAAGGACATTTTCGAATTTAAATCTTACAAGTAATTTTAAACATACATTTTTATAACATTATTTATTTATCGAAGATGTTTCCAGTGAACTGGACTATGGGGTTAATGGTTGTACTTCTTGGTTTAAACGCCCAGAATTCTATTGCTCTTGGCGAGTTAGGCACTTAATAAAACCAGTTGAAAATTTATGACCACCATAAAATGCGTTAAAAGAGAGAATAACTTGAAATGTCTAGAAATGCTTCTAAAATATACAGAATAAAAACTGAATCAAAAGATAAAAAGTTCGTGGTATAGAAAATGTACTTAACTATTGGGAGGTTGTTTAACGAATAAAATCGTGAAATGTTCTTGTTCCGAAGAAAAAGTTCACTCTATAGAAAAATTCGCAATATAGAGGTTCGTAATACGGAGGTTTGACTGCATTTTCACTTCTATTCCACCGAAGTAAGTTGCATCACAGAAAATATATTTTGACCTATAAGAAAACAGATTAAGAACGGATGAAATTTCTAGCTTTACCTCCTACCACGTATACGACACCATTTCTGCAGTAGTTGGCCATGATTCCCGGAACATCCAGAACGTCGAAGCGATAGATAAGTGTCTGGTTTTTGAAGTTACGCCCATTGATTCGCCATTTACAATCCACGAAACCGTCTTCGACAGTGAAGTTAGGAGTGGATATCACACCACTGGGGAGCTGTAAAACGCCGCCGCAAGCTAAAATACATAAGGCCGGTCAAGATACATGTACCTTAAGGTATCCAAACACGTTTGGAGTAATTTTTAACAAAATAACATATTTAAATATTTTAAATTCTTTTTTAGGACTTATTACCAATAAATATTACTATTGGACTAACAATATTTGAAATAAATTACCTGAATCTTACAAAAAATACAATTATAAGTGAAATTTTAGCAATATTTTTTAAAAACTTCAAAGCAGTTAGAGAAAAAAGCAATAAACATATATTAGTAAAAGTATTACTAAAACAAATCAGGTGCGTTTATCTAGAAAATGTACAAAAATTTTAATGTTTTATTAAAATTTGAAAAGTTTAGAGCTGATTGTGTAACCATTATAAAAATTACATCTTTATGAGACCATTTTATAAATATAACAAGCCATAACTCAAAAAGTATTCATACAATAAGAAATATTTTAATAAATTCTCCAAAAAATAACATAAATATCAGGTTCAAAAAGTTTTATAGAAATACGTTCATAGCAATTTGAATTATCAGACTCGCCATGATAGATTTTAAGCAATTTAAATTCCCACTTCTAGTAGATCGAAGACCCACTTCCGGTTTCTCAAACTTTATAAAATTGTGTGTAACTTGGCCTCTAGGAAGTGTAGAAACAAAAAGTATGTTTCGTAAAGCTAAAAGATAGTTCTATTCAACCAAATAAAAAACAAAGTGTCTGTCTTGACCGAATTTTTAAATATCAGAAGTTAGAGTAGGCGGTGTGGCAATTTGGGGAATGTTATGATATTCCGTGATTCAAGCGTGAAGAGTATTTGGAAAGGTTAAGTAACAGCCAACAGAAGTTATACGTGTGATAGAGAGCCCTTAGGTCAAGGTGCATACCATTGCACTCCAGTAAACCGCAACTTCAAGTAGGATTAGATTGATCGTTCTACATTAAGGTAGGCGTCACTATTTAATATTTGGATCTGTGATAGAATTGAGTTTAGGCGAGTTAGTCATTGATTGTGGTGCGTGTTACGTTCTTTCGGTATTATATGGATTGTGTGTTTAGCCACCGTAGATTCTCTCCCATATATTATTATTATCTAATCTGTTACAAGTTTAAGTTAAAGATCTTAATAAAGTCAGATTAAGATCAGGGCCGCTTCTGGTTCTTCCTTTATTCCTCGCTGAGAATCAAGAAGAAGGGCCCTCAAGAGGGGCGTCCTTACAAGGTATCCGTTTGGAACCGTAATTTCAAAAAAGCGCATAAATGGAACATTTTCATGATATTTAGTGTCACTTAGATGAGAATACTTTTATAAAATTGTTTTAAGGACATATTATGACAAAAAAATTATTTAAATATTATATTTAGACAAAAAATTTTAACTTAGAAAAACTTTTATTCAAAACATTATCCTTTTGTAAAAAATGCTTCTAGGGTGTTTTTTTAGAGGTATAGAACTTTAAATTACAATAAAACAACGATGTATTATTCGACTGACATGAATTTTTTTTTATTCGAAAGATAATCTTTGTGGCATTACATTTAAATATGATTTCGGCATATGACTGCCACGACTGACTCGGATGTAGTCCCAATCTGGACGTCAATTTTCGATGATTTTTCCAACATTTGTGGCCGTATATCGGCAATAACACGGCGAATGTTGTCTTCCAAATGGTCAAGCGTTTGTGGCTTATCCGCATAGACCAATGACTTTACATAGCCCCACAGAAAATAGTCTAGCGGTGGTTAATCCCAAGATCTTGGCCCATTCACAGGTCTTAAACGTGAAATTAGGCGGTCACCCAACGTGTCTTTCAATAAATCGATTGTGACACGAGCTGGCATGACATGTTGAGCCGTCTTGTTGGAACCACAGCTCCTGTACATCATGATTGTTCAATTCAGGAATGAAAAAGTTAGTAATCATGGCTCTATACCGATCACTATTGACTGTAACGTTGTGGCCTTCATCGTTTTGAAGAAGGATTCCACCAGCCCATAAAGCGCACCAAACAGTCAGTTTTCTGGATGTAATGGTGTTTCGACATACACTTGTGGATTGGCTTCACTCAAATGCGGCAGTTTTGTTTGTTGACGTAGCCATTCAACCAGAAGTGCGCTTCATCGCTAAACAAAATTCGCTTATGAAAATCGGGAACGACGGCCATCCCGTTTTGGGCCCATTCGACGAATCTACGCATTGCTTGATGATCGTTTTGATGATTTGCCAAACCAAACTGAGAATAAATCACTTGACAGCTGTTAAATCGGTCGCCATCTTGGAAAGTAATGCCAACTTAAACTTCTATACCTGGAAAAAAACACTCTTTATAATAATAATATTTTGCTTACATAAAGTAAAGACTTTTCCAGAGAGTCTGAACTAGGAGTTTTGAAAAATTCACATTATTTTCAGAGTTACCACCAACTGAAATCATTATCAGCGTTTTTTTCTTAAAATTTCTCCTCACTGTTGTGGTAAAATATGAATATAAATCCACTTTTAAGTTATATATTTCAAACATTCTTGTTCAGCCTCTGTACAGAGAGAGGTCTGAGATATATATAGGCAGACTATTATTATAAAGAGTGTTTTTTTTCCAGGTATAGAAGTTTAAGTTGGCATTACTTTCCAAGATGGCGACTGATTTAACAGCTGTCAAGTGATTTATTCTCAGTTTGGTTTGGTAAATCATCAAAACGATCATCAAGCAAGGCGTAGATTCGTCGAATGGGCCCAAAACGAGATGGCCGTCGTTCCCGATTTTCATAAGCGAATTTTGTTTAGCGATGAAGCACACTTCTGGTTGAATGGCTACGTCAACAAAAAAATTGCCGCATTTGGAGTGAAGCTAATCCACAAGTGTATGTCAAAACACCATTACATCCAGAAAAACTGACTGTTTGGTGCGCTTTATGGGCTGGTGGAATACTTCTTCAAAAACGATGAAGGCCACAACGTTACAGTCAATGGTGATCGGTATAGAGCCATGATTACTATCTTTTTCATTCCTGAATTGAACAATCATGATGTCCAGGAGTTGTGGTTCCAACAAGACGGCGCAACATGTCACACAGCTCGTGCCACAATCAATTTATTGAAAGACTTGTTTGGTGACCGCCTAATTTCACGTTTTAGACCTGTGAATGGGCCAAGATCTTGGGATTAACCACCGCTAGACTATTTTCTGTGGGGCTATGTAAAGTCATTGGTCTATGCGGATAAGCCACAAACGCTTGACCATTTGGAAGACAACATTCTCCGTGTTATTGCTGATATACGGCCATAAATGTTGGAAAAAGTCATCGAAAATTGGACGTCCAGATTGGACTACATCCGAGCCAGCCGTGGCAGTCATATGCCAGAAATCATATTTTAAATGTAATGCCACAATATTATCTTTCGAATAAAAAAAATTCATGTCAATCGAATAATACATCGTTGTTTTATTGCAATTTAAAGTTCTATATAGCTCTAAGAAACACCCTTTAATAGAAGCATTTTTCACAATAGGAGAATGTTTTGAATATTGGTCATTCTATGTTCATTTTTTGTCAAAATACTGTACTTGAATAATTTTTATTGTAAAAATATTCTTAAAGGATTTTTCATACGTCTTCTAATGTAAGTGACACTAAATATCATAAATAATATCCCTTTATACGCTTTTGCAAAATCGTATCGAACGTAGTCGGATACCTTAAATGCATATTGTTGCCAACGTCTGCATTTCAGTTTCACTTAATTTTATTCAAAAAAATATGTGTGTACGTTTCGAGGGCACGTTGATAACCATAGAGAATAAATCATGTGTGAAAGAAAAAAATTGACATTACTTTTGGTGGGCAAGTTTGTGACGTGTCTATCCGTGTTGTTGTGAAGTACTAATCCTATTGGGGGAAATATTGGGTCTTTAAAAATTATTATATTGTTACGAATTTTATGTAAATGGAGTAAATAATTTGTATTTGGATGTGTATTGCATTTATATTACTTTATGTTATATTTATTTTAAGTTAAATTATAATATTTTCACAAACAATGCCATCCCTTAAGTTATAATGATGATTCAATGGGAACTTGGCGAAATCTTGGTGATAGAGTCAGATTGGCGACTTGGTGACTAATTTTGGACATTGGCGATCATTTTTGGCAAGTTCAGGACCCTTTGGATTCTTCTAAAAATGGGTGGATAATTCTACTAATTTCAAGACCTATGATGCCAGGGTGTCTTTCTCGAATTATCCGTGAGAGATATAAATAGAGAGATGCTCGCTGAAAGTCAGTCTGGTTTTGACTAGCGATCAGTTAGTATTGCTCTGATTGTTGAAGTGATTAGTGATTACTTCGGCTGTTGAATGAGCGATTGCTTATGAATAATCTTTTATATACGTGTATTTTTAAACACAGATCATTGTGTCTGAGTGTTGCTGAAAGTGTGAAGACCTTTTGAGATTTATTCTGCGAATATTGCTGCTGAATCTTGTATTTGAAGGATTGGATTTTCGACAATAAATTCTCATCGCTCTTAAAGAACTCTCTTGTTCTTTGCGACTGATTTGCATAAAATCATCGAACCCTGGATCTATGTAATAGTATTATAAAGCTTTCTCCCAAAGAAGAAGATGAGACCATGCAAATTAAGACTTGTATATAAATTTAAAACTTTCAGGTTTAAAAAAAAGATAGCGTAGATTGCTAACGGGAGCAGTGATTAATTAAACTTGAAGTGAGGCGTAGATATTTAGTAGTTTATATGTAATTATTTGACGATCTGTCACTTAAGATTGAAACTACATTAGGTAGCCAAAAGGTAAAAGTTATTGAATAGACGTAAATGTGTGTTCTAACTATTTAAAGTCTTCTCATATCTCGCGTACCTTGTTAATTGCTCTCCGTACTTGATAAATTGGGTGCATCTCTTAACTTTGGATAATTGAATTTGTGTTGTTGTTGGTACTGTGAATAATATAAGTTAGTTTGAATATGGACAGTCTTCCTTCCACCTTTTCCACATCTTTAGACGCGTCGGGGAGACCTTTGCAAGTTACCGTAAAAGGCTGCGCATCTATACGTTCTCTTTGTATTTGTTTTTTATTTGTAGGCCTATTCCCCGTGTAACGCGCCCCCATTATTACAAAGGACTTTGAAATGCAATTCTATTATGTTTTGAAGTCATTCATTTCAGATATTATCCATGAGTTTTGAAAAAACAGCATATTTCTAGAACTACAACCCTTTAAGTTCATTAAGTATGCAGTTTCTTTTAAAAGAATGATATTCCGATCTATGTAGAAGTTCAATTTTTTTAAGCTCATCCCTTTTTTAATTTTGAAGCTATCATTTTTATACCCGGGGGAAAGAGGCGCTCCCGTAAATTTCGACCTCCTTTTTTTATGCTAAAAGCGCGCGTTTTACATCGGATTTTTTGCGGTAAATTTTTTAATGCGGTGGATGATAAAGCTTAGTGTGTTATTTGGAGACATACTTTCTATTTTTGTGTTTCTTATGAAGCAGTGATTTATTTAATGGAAAAAAATTACTTCCCATATGTTGTCACGCAAGTTATTAATGTTTCGTGTTGTATAGGAACATTTTATTGGATGGAAATGCTGCATGTTGCCAAAAGTCTACTTATAAATTTTCAAAATAATTACTCAATGTTATTATTTCGTTTTTATTGTTTACGTGGCTCTATATTTCTATAAGAAACGATTTTTTAAAATTCAAAACTAAAAAAAAATTATCTATTTAATGGCTAAATCAAATAAGAAACTTGAGATAATCGGTTCTTTTAAGAAGTAAATATGGATATGTTAAAAGAATGTAAACATAAATCGTAAGAAGTAATTCGTAAGTTCAAATTTTCAATCGTTAATAAAATACTTTTTATTCATCCATTCAAGTTCAAATAAATTTTTTACACTTATAGTGGATGACCCTTCGTGTTAATACAGTTTTTCAAATATCAATTAATTAATTAATTATAGTTTAAGAGATATCTTTCAGTCGATATTAATCCTCTAGATGACAGCACTATTGGATAAAACAGTTTTTATTATATTTGTGACAAAGCTTTAATTTAACCTGAAAGATCATATGCTAGTTAGACGTCAGTATTCCTTTTACACTGCTTTTAAGGTAAATTATTTTACCTATTATATTCAACTTTTATTAAAAAATGTAATTACAAATTTAATGTGGTTAAAAAGGTTTTAAGGTATCCGACTACGTTCGGAACCGTGATTTTAAAAAAAGCACATAAATGAATAACTTTCAGGATATTTGGTATAACTCAGATTCGAATACATGCATAAAATTGTTTTAAGGACATTTTGACAAAAAAAATTTATTTAAATATAGTATTTTGGCAAAGAACTAACTTATAATAATCTGTTTTCCAAATGTTCTCCTTTTGTGAAAAATGGCTCTATTATAATAATATTGTGCCTGTATACAGCTCAGACCACTCTACAGAGGCTCAACTAGAATTTTTGAAGAATTCACATTATTTTCAGAGTTACCACCCATTGAAATAATTATTGGTGTTTTTTTTTCTTAAAACTGCTCCCCTCAGTTGTCGAAAAATATGAATAAACCCACTTCTAAGTTATACATTTCAAAAATTCTAGTTGAGCCTGTGTGGATAGATCTGAGCTACATACAGGCAAAATATTATTATAAAAGAAGCATTTTTCACAAAAGGAGAACATTTGGAAAACAGTTTATTCTAAGTTAATTTTTTGCCAAAATATTATATTTAAATAAATTTATTTGTCAAAATGTTGTGTCCTTAAAACAATTTTATGCATGAATTCTAATCTAAGTGACACTAAATATCATGAAAATTATCCATTTATGCGCTTTTGCAAATCACGGTTCCGAACGTAGTCGGTCCTCTCGTTGGTGTGGTGTGGTAGTTAGGAGAGGGGGGTGCCAGCTCAGGTGTCGTCCACGTCACTTGACCATTGTTCAAAATTACGTGGTCCGTCGCCAAAAGCCCTCGCGTAGCTGAACAGTGCGACGTTAATATTAAATCAGTCAGCCGAACGTAGTCGGATACCATAATGTTGCCTTTTAATGTTGTGATTCTGTCATATGTATACACAAATTTTTAATAATTGTAATTATTTAATAAAAAGTAATTGAAACAAAAAATTTATTTTTTGACCTAAGTAGGAATTGGTTTTAATTTTTTTATTTATATTATATTTGATAAACATCATTTAGATTTTTCTATAATGTGGCTTTATAACCTTATCTTCAGAATTTTTATTTAGTACATTACTTACTGCTCTCTTCATCTGTATTATAAGTGAGAGAAAATCCTTGTCCGGCATTCAAGCCATACGTGAAGAAATTCACGAACAGATGGGAACTAGAGGCTACTATTGGAGCAGGAAGTTGGTCTCCACAGATCTTTGGAGTATCAGGGTTTAGATATCTCCAATAACTTGCATTGTGAACCTAAAAAATATGTGCTAACTTAAATTTAAAAAGATTTGCTTCACATTTAGCTGTATTATACTTATATTATTAAGATATGCAATACACAAATTATATGGCCGAGAAACTGTTCATTTAACGGCTAACACTTTGGTAGAAACTATCACTATTTCTTGACGTCAATAGGTACCAGGAATACCTTTTTGATTGCATTGTAGGAAAATAGAAAGAAAGTATGGGTGCTTTATGTAGATTTAAATAATTGTGTTAAAGTAATGAAAATTTAAACCATTGTGTAAAGGTTGAATAGATAAACCATTCACCTTACTTCCAAGTAATGTCTTTCGAGAGCTGCTGTCATAATCATCAATTCTTTCTTTTCGTTCAACTCAAAGATAACTTGTTTCCAATTTTAGGCAAACATAATTCGAAGCTATCATCAATCCTTTACCAATCTAGCAAGCAAAGCTTTTTTATCGGTTTCCTTCATTAATAAAAATAAATCTATTTCTGATATCCTGCCATTCTTTAAGATATATGCTCTCTTTGAAACTGAGAGTTAAAAATATGAACTGCAATAAATAAGTAAATTCTCGAAAAGGACTGCATTTCGCTCTTGGGGGCTAAGGTTAGTAAATTAGTGGGGCTTTTTTGCCAAGTGGTGGTTTCAATTAGAATCCTGTTCTGTAACTTCTCTTGCATTTCAGAAAAAAAAGAACATTTAAAACAGCGCAGAGCCCATTGAGTCCAAGGATGTCAGACGACATGTTTGACATGTCACGACGCATAAACATTGAGGTTAATTCAGAAGATTTAACATTGAAGTACCTTTATTCCAGACCAATCCCCGCACCAAATCTATTACCACTACAGTTACACCAGTATGAATGTCTGAGCAATGTAGGTGGGTGTTTATGTGGAAAACTAGCAACTCCACCCAAAAGCTTCCTCCAGTTCTGATTCAAAGAATTCAGACATGTTGCTTCATGCATAGCCATCTATGATATGATCCTACAATCTACTAAGCTGACACTGTCCATGCTTAGTACTACTAGCACCATTTCATAACAAACTATTTATTTATCGTTGCTGTTTTTCTTCGACTTTCTTCACTTTCTGGCCAATCCTTCTTAATGTTGTATTCCAAATACCACGCTGTATAAAAGATGAAAGGGAATTAAAGATGCTATTTTATTTAAAATATCCTTTCGCTATTATGCATCAGAAAAGAGACAACAACAAGCATTTTCATTTTCCCTTCAATTGTTAGAATGAAAAGGAAGTATTCCTTATGGGACGCGCGTGAGGTACTTCCTACGGGTTATTCTCCCTTTGCGACCCTTCTTCCTGACATTTCATCCTTTCTATTTCCTTAGTTATGTTTATAAAGTTTTGTTATATATACATTTAGATTAATTAGAATTAATAGTGTTTAGTATAGCTTGGTTGTAAATATGTTTCCTGTACCAAAAATTTAACCAGTTCCTTACAATTCTCGCCTTTGCCTAAAAACTTAAAAGCGTGTTACCTGCAAGTAGCTCAGACATATTCCAGTAACTTCGTCTCGGGGTAGGTTGAGTTCCTGGAATATTAGCTTCACCCTCCGTCCTTCAGGGGCTAAGATTCTCCAACGACAATCCCTCATAGAGGGTACAGCATTGGGGTAGTTTGGAGAGGTAAGAACGCCAGATGGAGCATCCAATACTTGCTTGCAACCTGCAGAAGATATATTTTTATTGATAAGTCGAAGATACATGAATAATGGTGAAGGAACTAGAGTGATCATGGGAAAAACTGCCAAATAATACCATTTCTCAAATGAGTTAAGCATGGTGGACGCGACTCTGGTGAAGCTAAACATTAACTGTAATTAACAACCTGCTTGAATCAATACAGACAGTGACAGTCAGTCAAAAGATTTTTTAAATCGCATCACAATATGGATTCTAAGGCTGGCTCAATGCACGCCATTGGTCTTCACAATGTCTTGGCAGGGTAAGAGAATACATGGTATATCGGCCCACCGACAGACGTCACAGTCACATGATAAAGTGATAGCCCCGTGATTCTGCCAACACCCAAACCCTGATGTGACGTCATAGTCACACGATAAAAACTATCTTGTCCT
The DNA here is from genome assembly GCA_019973935.1 of Trichonephila clavipes. Classification (NCBI taxonomy): domain Eukaryota; kingdom Metazoa; phylum Arthropoda; class Arachnida; order Araneae; family Nephilidae; genus Trichonephila; species Trichonephila clavipes. The sequence goes on along the minus strand of BMAU01005149.1, from coordinate 3,963 downwards.
GTTAATCAGTTTACGCGCTCGGTGTTACCAAGTTTTGCTCTGCAGAAACTTCTCTGGAAAAGTACATTGTATACAAAATGCATTATATAAAAGTATAAGCATAGAAAAATATATTTTTAAAATTTTAAACAACTCTTAGAAATTTTGTTTTCCTAATATTAAACATCTCTTATTTAAATATGATACTTGAAATTTTATCCTGAGTTTGCCAAACAGAACAACAGGTACAATGGGTTTTAATGTATGTTTTGAATCTCAATTTTGGAGAGCAATGCCTCGTGTTTGTCTTTTCTAGCGTGATGTCATGATTTGAGCCCATTGCAAACGAGTAGCATGGAATGGATGAGCCTTTATCTGACTTCCTTTTATGAAGATAGTAAGGGGGCTGCGAATATGACATAAAACTCACTAAGCGATGATTCCTTAATCCAGGTTGGAGTTATACAGAGTCATGATACTAAATAATGGCCTAGGGTGATTTTCCTTAGTAGCTTTTGGGATCATTAGCATTTGTATCGCCCTCAGTACAGTTTGGTACAATGAGTTGCTGGGCAATCCCTTCCACCGATTTGTGTTATACTGCCGTACACATGAGAAAGTGCATTCCAACAAAACAACAGCGATTGTCACTGGTTCTGGTTGGTTAGTCTCTGGTTGGATGAATATTCTTTCGAAATCTCTGCCATGAATTAATTTTACCTCAAAGCTTAGACTTAATCACCCTTTCGAACATTTGGGGCGGTGTCTGAAAGCACATCCAAAACACGCGAATCTCACTGAATTATGGACACTTCTTAACTGGTGCTTCGCCGAGCCAATCCTGTAGAAAGCTTCTTTAAAATTTGTTGAATCGATGCATCTCATGTGGCCGTTATGCTTTCAAGAGAAGGCCAGCCCTATCCTGTTATTAATCTTTGCTAACCTTTATTCACAGTGGCACTTCAATGTATTAAAATAAATATAAATATACCTTCAAAATAGAGTTGAAAGAAACTATAAATAATAAAATCCTTCCTTACATTGTATTTATAGAATTCGAGAGCAAAAAATAGCAATGTATAAAGTTTCAAAAGTAAAGTGATACTAGCCACTTCAAAGGAACGTTTATTCAGGAATTAAAAATCGAAACCAGTATCATAGAAATCAAAAGTGTAATGTGGGTTGTACAACCATGTCTAGATGGCTTTTACTGAACATCAGCATCGGATCTGAAATGCTCACCTCCCGTGTATTTTTAATGTATCTGAACAATATTGAAACCTTGGTGAGGTCAGGGAATTAAGGGAGGATGATCCAATATCTCCCGAAAATGCTTTTCTTTCATCTCGTACATCTGTTCTGTCTTTGTCAAATTCCATACACCAAACCAATGACTCGTCTGGGTGATATAAAACCTGTACCGAAAACTTGAACCAACTAATGACGAATTTCAGCGGGAGAATTTTTCAAATGCAAAAACCGCATCACTCTTCTTATTTTAATAGCGTATCACATTCCCGTCAACGCAGCCATCTTTTAATTGTGATTTTGGTTTGAGTTACTGGAGAACCAGGAGTATCGATTGATACTTTTGAATACCGATCATCTTTGTCATCTTTATAGATTTTTTATACTATAAGGGGAATGAGCACGGCCGTCAGAACTTTTATTACTTTACTTTTTGAAACCCCCGCCTGCGTATTTTCTCTTTGGCGATTAATATTACCCCACAAATTCAAAAGGTTTGGTTCATTGTTTAATCATGTTAGAGAGTAATAAAATCCCATAGTACTTTGAATCCTATTCGTTTATTTTCTACGATCTACATTACGCTCGTGTGGAATGTAAAAGACATCTTAAGTACTTTGTAATTGAGAATTTTGCATCACACATTATTAAGTAAATACAAAAACCTAATGGAAACAGTCACACATCTCCCAAGTAAAATAACTCGCCTTCATCTTCGTCTTCAACCACCGCCGTCATATAAAAATCCTTTTCCTGTACCGGCAGAATTGGACTTGAATTTTACATAAACTTGTTCAGAGGGAACCCTTGAGAATGCGACTGGTATTTCCTAAGCTTCCACACAGAGTATCAATAAGAACCCCCTGTAGAAGAAAGAAAAACAAGCATGTGACATTAATTATATTATTGTTATTTTTAAGACCATGAATATAAAGAATAACACATTACTGATGTGTAATTATTTTTAAATATATCACAACTACCCTTTGTCAACTTTTATGCAACCAGTCATCGCTTACCTTTGAGCTGTTATATTTATAACTATCTCTAATATGCAGTATATAGTAAAATACAATAACGCGAAGAATATTAAGGCCTTTTCAAAGTTAGAAGTTTGGGGCTCCAAAGTCCAAATACGTACTTGGCGTCAGTCAAGCCTAGGACCCCCTAGAATCCTGGGCCCCGCGCAATGCGGGTATTGCGGAGGTGAACGCTACAAACCGAGTTACTATATTTAGAATAGACAAATTTTAATAAGTTCAATCCTTTCCAGTGATTTTTGAAGAACTTTTTGAGTGTCCATTTTTTTTCAGAAATGTTCCTACCAAGACAAATTCCATATAAAAATGGAAATTATTGCATATGATTGGTAACGCTTTGTATAGCGTTTTTATGGAAAGTTCTCCCTTGACACATGAATAAATTAGAAAAAGCTATTAATTAATCGTCAGTTATTGTACTGATTTGTTTTAACGAAACATAAAAAAAACAGAGTTATAATTTAAATAAAAACACCATTTTATCAAAGGCTTTAGTTTGAAAGACGTTAGAGAAAGCCACAATTGTGTTATTTTTTTGTATTTATAATATTGTTTGGTGGATTGTTGGCAAAATACCAATGATCATCACCTTATAGGGATTCGCCAGCGAGATGGATCGAAATGAGTTTTGAGTATGGAAGTATAAAAGTTAAATCATGTAGTTCAAAGGAAAAGGGAGCTTTCCGCACTTAAAAGTAATTGATCTAAATGACTCCACCGTGACTAATTAAAGTTAGAGTGTGTAATACTATACATTTTTCATTTAACAGGGTTCTTGAACAATGAATAATAACAATAAAGAAATCAACAACCTTCTACGAGTGTTAAAGTATCCTGTGTTAATATAAATAAATAAAGCTTTTGTCTAGTTTCAGTAGCCAACATTTTTGATTTTTTATAATCCCTTTCTTCTTCGATTGCCAAAAATGTAAGCTCTCCAAAGGGGAAGCCTTTCCTATACATTCAAAGACATTGAAGCTGTGTTATTGAAAGTTCACTAAAACCCAACAGGATTAGATTAAGTCTATTGCTTCGTGTACCGGAGAGAGAAAGTAATCCAGAATCATAAAATAGATTGGAAAGCGTATCTTATATTGGAAAAGCTTAAATAATGGTGATAAGTGATTAGAGAAGACTTAACATGAATCAGAAAAATACTTCATTCTACGAGGTGGTCCTCAATTAATGGTACCAATTTTGGGTGGTAGGTACAGGACATTATAACAACCATTTATTGTATAGGAAATGTATGGGTGCAAGTCACGCGTGGTGTGGCACAAACACAAAATTTAAGAGACGAAAGGAAAGTTAAAAAGTGTTTATTGAAAGCGTCAAATGTTGACTGTAATGTTTTCAATAACTGTCTATAACTATTCAGTACATGTGTCTAGTTAGTACATGAATTCAGTATAGCACCGCACAGTGCTGTACCACCCATTGGCAGCTGAGAAGATAATTCGCCGGATTCAAAGCTTGTACTCACTGAAAATGGAAGAGGTGAAAGCGATTTTCGTTTTAATACTCTACAAACGGTCTGACGACTCACACTTCTTACGTGATGAAAGCAAATGGGTGCCTCCTAGTACTCTTGTCTCAGGTCTATCAGCCTATAACGTTCAAGATGCTTCTTCCAGGCTTGACTGAGTACAGCCTTCGTCGTGACCAGCGCGTCATGTTCAGTAGACGTAGAAAGAAC